>MU127806.1:8946-584190 GCA_014904975.1 Marasmius fiardii PR-910 | reverse complement strand
AAATAGACTCGAGAGATGAACAGGGGTAGTATCATGTATCGTGGAGAAGGGAAAAGAGACCATAGGAAAATAAGAATAGTACACACTTTGTGACAGTGTTGATTAGAATATCAGTGAATACAACAGGGAGCCTACTACCAAGACCATTTAGTTTGCATTAGTGAGGTGGTGGTGTTGATATCTCAGCAGGATCATAGAAGGCTCTTGTCATTATAAAACGGCACATACAGATTTTGAAAGATAATAGACTAAGGAAAGCTCTCATATTGTTTAAGATGATAGATAGCAGCTAGATTTGAGGATAATTGCAATCCAGAAATTGGTGTATATAGGGAAAAGTAAGTGAACATGTCAATCTACATTGCAGGCTACACTTCAACTTGATTTGTATTTAGTTGAACATGACTGTAGATTAATTATCTGCAATGTATCATTGACAATAATGCAATGCTGGAACTTACAGACCTGAGGGGGGAGGCAGGCCAGGAAGCGTGTGACACATGTACAGCATCATCATGTGATGCCACGGCCGCGAGCCTGCCCTAACCACCTACGCCCGTTTATCTTTAGATTCGTACACACTTTCCATTGAGTAGCTACATCTACACGAAGAGTCTTCTACATCCTAAATACACCATAACCCTTTCCATCCCCATCCCATGTTGAGACACCTCTACCTGTGCGTCCAGTCCCATACGACCAAGGCCTGCGTGAAGCCAGTGCGAGTCCAAGACCCACGACATCTCGCGTATCGGAGGGCTTAATGATGCCGTCATCCCATAAACGCGCTGTAGAGTACATGGCACTTGCTTGTTCTTCTATTTGCGCCTTTAAGGAAGCATGTTGTGAAGGATCCCTGTTAAAAGAGTAAACCATTCATTCTCATAATCCACGCCAAAGCGAAGAAACTGTATACTTAGAGACACTTTGCATGACTTGTGATAGTTGCCCCGAGCCCATCACAGATACTTTAGCATTCTAAACCTACGGTCATTTACACTCTCGGCAAGAATACGATCCACTCACCGGCCACATCCAGAGGAACCTCGGAGAGTACTAAAGAGTCATAATTAGGTAGTAGTACAAAAGGAGCAATTCTACTTACAGCACGACCTGCCATACCTGTAGGGGGTTGAAGCAACTAATCACAACCGTAGGAAGCGCAAACATACCGTAGTTACCCGCACCAAAGCTTCCACCAACGATAACAGTTAATTTGGGAACGTCGGCACACGCGACGGCACGGACCATCTTAGCTCCTATATCCACAGAACAGTGTGACAAAAGCAGTCGTGTAGAAGAGAAAGCGAGACGTACCGTCTTTAGCTATCCCTCCTTTTTCGGCTTTGGACCCAACCATATAACCTGGGGAGTCGGGCTAAGAAACCCAGCAAACTCCGTCAGAACCAGAATATTGCGTACCGGTGACGTTCACAAGGAACAGCAAGGGAATTTGGCGCTGAGAACATAGTTGTATGAAGTGTGTTGCCTTCAAGGCGGAAGGAGAGAATAAAATTCCGTTATTCGCGACAATTCCAACTTCATAACCGTGGATATGAGCGAATCCCTTCAGAAACAGATCAATCTCCTGGCAAGATGGAAAGTAGCCAAAGCATCCCTACCGTCACAATCGTAGGCCCGTACTCCTTTTTGAACTCCCTAAACCGGCTACCGTCCACAATGCGTGAAATCACATCTCGCATGTCGAAAGCTTGCCTTACATCAGTACCCACAATCCCATGCAACTCCTCTGCGGAGTACAACGGGTCCTCTGCTGGAGCTTGCGGCTACAATTCGTTCAACAGATTGCCTTATCTAAGCCATAAGATTATTATGCTTACCGCAGATATGCTGTAACCAGCACGACCCAGATCGCTCACAATACCACGAACTATAGCAATTGCATGCTCATCGTCTCTCGCCAAATGATCAGTCACACCGCTTTCACTCGAATGCATCTTCCCGCCTCCTAGCGTTTCGTCGTCAACCTCTTCACCAGTCGCCGCTTTAACTAACGGAGGTCCAGCCAAGAAGATATGGCCTTTATTGCGAACAATCACATTTTCGTCTGCCATAGCAGGAACGTACGCTCCACCTAAAGAAACCCTGAGTCCTCCCACTCACTTGCGTCAAAGAGGTTGGAGAGATTCATACCAGCGACTGAAATCCCATGCACAGATGATATTTGAGGGATACCCAATGCTGACATTTGTGCCTACATAAAGACCTATTATGAGACCTCTATTCTCTAGCACCAACGAGGATGTCCTCCTCACCATGTTGTAGAATATACGACCAAAATGCTCCTTGTCCGGGAAAACGTTAGCTTGGTGAGGTAGTGCGGCACCACCGGATTCCACTAATTCAGGAAATGGTCAGATATATGATACTCAAGGCAAGAGGGTGCATACCTAAGTAGATACACGGAAGGCCATGCTCCCTGGCAATCTCTTGCGCCCGTAACTGTTTCTTGACCTGTTCCATTCCAACTCATGTAAGCGTATCAATTTGTCGCCAATGATCCCGACAAAATGAAACACACCGTCAATGGGTAATATGCCCCTCCTTTCACAGTTGCATCGTTTATAATAATCATACATTCCCGTTCGGAAACTCTACCAATCCCCGTAATCAGACTGGCACCAGGAATATGTTCTCCGTAGACGTTATGTGCTGCCAGCTGAGAAAGTTCGAGGAATGGGGTATGAGGGTCTAGGAGAAGTGAAAGCCTGCTATAGTTTGAATCATTTGAAGATTAAAACGGGCCGGTTCATTACGCACCTTTCCCGAGGGAGCTTCTTCCCCTTACTCCGCATTCGCTCTGCAGCTTTAATTCCACCTCCCAGTCGCGCTTCAGCTGTTCTTGTTTCAAACTCAGAAACGAGTGCTTCCATGGATTCAGATTTGGCCTGGAATTCGGGCGAGGAAGTCGATATTAGGGAGGGTAGAACGGAAGCATGATAGGTTCTCATTGAATGCCCTGTGCTTAACGCTCCCCTTCGAAGGAGAGAAGATCTCAAAAAAAGTCGCATTAGTCAAATGTATGGGCAATGAAGGAGAAATGAGTAAGGCTGTAGGAGGTCAGAGTGGAGGTGGAGACGAAGGAAGAAATTGACCCAAGTTCCGGTCGCTCGGCAGCTTGGTTAGTGCGCACGGACCAGCTGATTGACGCGTTCTCGAGATATTCAAACGAGAAGTAGTACACAGACAATGTAAAATTCCACACCATTCTACAGACTACTCCGAATTATAACTGTTGCAAATATTTGGGTGCTCAAAATCAGAAGTCTTTCCATTCTTCGTCATCCCAGTCATTCTTCTTCCCCGTAGGCTGTTTTGGTGCTGTCTGAGCGGAACTTGAGGATCCCATTGATAATGATTGAGATCCGTTCCGATCCTTCCTTTGATGTTGATTCATTTCCTTGAAAAAGTCATCGTCATCACCAGCATAAAGTGCTGATGTTTCTGCTTCGTGCTCCATTGCGAGATGTCCATATCCATCTCTCCTCGGACCACCAGTCACTGTATCCCGCACAGATCCTACGGCCCCACCGACACTACTCGCAACGTCCACCCCAAACTGACGTTTGGACCACTCATTGGCAGTCGACCCTGCTTCCGTTGCACGTTTCTGAGCCTCCGAAAGATAACCTTTCATATTCGTTTGGAAATTGGGATCGTTCACTTTTTCCATTCCAGGTTGGATAAGGTTTTCATTCACAGCACGGCCAGCGCCCACGACAGCAGAGGAGAACAAAGACCATCCTTTACTGAGTGCCCCCATGGGATTGCCCTGGAAGTCACTGAGAGATGGTGCTGTATGCGACGACAGCCCATAGGATGGATGATTAGAGGTCTCGGGAGTCGGTGTACTACCAAAGCCTTGATAACGTCCGCCCTGCGAAGGTGGTAAGTCTGCTGGTCGACTGGCATTGATTGAGCCCAACGACGCGAAGTAGTTCTCGTTTGTAGTCTTTTGGTCGATGGAGGAGAGGTCAGGTGTTCCCCGCGGTGATGCGTTTCCGAAAGATGCTGGAGAGGATGAGTCGCTTCTAAGGGAGCTTCCCGTCATAGTACGACCAGATGTTCGCGACTTTCGCAAGCCTTGAGCTGAAGATGGACGACTTGGTGTCCCGGAGTTTGTTTGAGTGTTTTCCGGAGGTGTAGATGGTGACCAAGATTTTCCAGCGAGTTCTGCATCCAACTATGTAAATAAATACTAAGCGGTGAGTAACTGGGACGCCAGCCGACAGGACTAAAACGCACCTTTTCGCGATATTGCGTGGCAGCCCAACAGTGATACTTATCGTAGGAGCTGAGGGAGTCGCTGTAACCGCCTAACTCTACAGGGGTGTAAGACTTCATGAAGTCCTTGAATAGCCCATTTCCGCCGATCTTATGACTTGTTAGAAAGGTCATTTTGCGGTCAAATTTGCGGGAAGTACCTGCATCCTTTTCACTTGCTCATCTTGCCACGTATCCATTGATATCGACCTTACGAAGCTAAGAGGGTATTGTAAGTCTTTGCAACGTTCTCGATTGTGGGTATACACACCTGACGTGAACACCAAAGCCTCGATGTGTTCCAGCACATTGCAAACAGAGAAATATCGCGAAACTAGTGAATGACCGAAGGTTCAGATAATGTGGAAAATCCGATTCAATTATTTAGTAAAGCACCTCAGAGATGCCCTACCGAAGATTGAGCTACAGTTTAAGGCTGAGACAAAAGAAGTCAGACGCACCATTGCGGATTTAGGTTTTGGCAATCGCAACAGACTCTATTCTGGAGATCTTCGCGCTTGGACAAATCGAGGAGGATCTTTTTGTAATCCATGAGAAGGAAATTGCAGGTAAGAAGAGGAAGTCTCTAGAGTCCTCAATGCACTTGACACGCAACAGTGACAGCGAGGGACAACCTGCCAGCGACCACTGTAAGGTAGTACACATATGCCCACACCGCCTCTGCCAGTTGGTCTTGATATTTGGGTAGTATACAGCCTGAAAATCATTCTATAGCCATGCTAGGCAGACTACGTGATGGCAGTCTCCTTTGACTGTTTCTCTCAGTTCATTACTTATACCTCGCAGCGGAAGAGATGATTTACTGTCACATACAATCTTATCTTATCGTGGGCACTGAAAATTCTGAATGTCCTGGAGCAGCGGGCTATCCAAATATCTTCCTCGACGTTGGGCATCGCTGAGGGTTCTTGAAAATAGAATTCCTTCCAATAGTCAGAAATTCGTTCAAACAATATGAGCCAAGCCAGAGCTCACCGCAGAAAGGCGAGCCAGTCCTTATATATAAAGATAGGCTTTGATTGGCAGTGATGGGCTCATTCCACTGTGTCGGGTCGACTGCATTTGACACGGAACGAACATAAGGAATCCCACATAGCCCACCACCAGCCCTTTTGTTTCCAATTCCCTACGTTCCCCAGTCCCCTTCCCTGAGCTTCTTGCCCGATAAAATCCGCAGCCCTACCCCCAAGCTCTCCTTCGCTCTTCAGCTACAGTCTTCCAAGCTTCTGGGCCTCAGTGACCTCGAAACTCACCCTTCACTTCGTCCCAACTATGATCCAGTTTCTAAACAACCCACCTCGTCAGTCAGGTTTGGACGTGAGGCATCATACTTCAGATGGACCCGAACAATGGAGTCAATGGTCTGGCCGAAAGTGCGTTCAACTTGATCTTATTTAGAATCCATTCCTCATTCTAGGTTCCTATGCCCAGACGTTATTCACTCGAAGTCATTCAACATCCCTTGAGAGCCCGCATGTGTGGCTTTGGAGATAAAGTCTGTCCCGTTATCTCGGCATTGGTGACTCTGCCCATGCTCAAAAATGGATTCCCAATCTGAACAGGATCGAAGACCACTCGCGCCAGCGGCAGTTGCAAAAATGACAGTTCAACGGGATGATAATAGCCTGGTAGATGTGGAGTGAGTAGTATTTCCGCTTTGACATTCTGAAATGAGTCAGCATTCACTGATGTCTGATTTCCAACAGCGACGTGGATTGTTCGTTTTTTGTGGTTACTGTCGACTTATGGTCAGCCGATGGGAAACAGGAGATGAATCTTGTTCTCCATCCTTCCTCTGCTGACCGGTACATACCTACTCACACGGCCAAACCTCGTCGGAGGGGAACAAGTGGCTCTGCCCCACAGCGTGGTTCCGGACATCATACACCGTCATCCAGGTCAACACCTACACCTTCTCATTACCGTGATAATGTGACTCTTTTCACTCGCCTTCATGTTTGTTCCCTCGCCCTGACTTGAGTTTTTATAGGGAAATGGGAACAACACATCCAATCCACAGTATACACCCGATAACAGTAATCAAGGTTATTATGCATCTCAGAGCTCAGCACCCGCTGAGAACAATCCTACGTGGGGCTACTCCTCTTCTCAAGTCGATAGGAACACCCCATACCCTCCACCCATTCTACCTTCCTTAAGCTTCCGTACAGATGCCGTTGTGGAAGGAACAACGAATCCAACTGATTCTTGGAACGAATCCGATTTGTCCTATCTATCCCAATTAGAAGGGTTCCCTAACCAGGCCATAGACCCAGCTCTTCGTTCATCGGATACCGGTCGTGATTCTTCCGACTGGCCCCCCCGACAGCAATCACAGAATTATTCTGGAGATAGTTTTATGCCTCCTCAATACGACAACAGTTCGATGTATGCTCAATACCCGCAACAACCTGTGCATCAAGCATACTATCAAACGCCTTCATCCTCGCAGAACGCTCCTCCACCTCCGCCACCCTCTCATTCGATGTCTCTCCCTCGCCATACATACACTCGCACCCTGGTTGGACCCCTGTCAGCAAACGCGACACGGCTTTTGGATGAACACCGGAAGCCTGGGATTTTTTTCCTTTTCCAGGATTTATCTGTGCGAACGGAAGGTGGGTTTTCTTTCGATACAATGCCTGTCATCTAACCCTATACCAAAACTCCGGTCGCGTTCTAATGACACTTTCCGTAGGTACCTTCCGCCTAAGAATGCGATTGATGAATGTTGGAGCGTGAGTTTGCGGCCTCATATTCTCCGACTTGGCTCTTACGACCTCCTTTTCAGACTTCCAGCCCCTGAGCCAGGTTCAACTCGAATTCACACTGACATGTCGCCAGTCCTAGCACAGACTTTTACAGAACCCTTCACGGTGTATTCAGCGAAGCGTTTTCCAGGAGTACCAGGTACGTATTATGCAAAATTTGCATATGCAATCTATCGAGTTCATAATACTTTTGACACACCTCCTGACACGCGGTTTACCCTCAGATACCACAGCACTGTCTATCGCTTTTGGAAACCAGGGACAGAAACTACCATTGGTATGTGCCCCCTTTCCCGTTTCTCCTGTCGTTTCCCTCAGGCTGATTTGTATCATCGCAGCGCAATCGCAACGCATCTGGCGGAAAGCGTCGTCGTCGAGATGATTCTGGGTCTGAAGACGACTCGGACGGTGCTTGATGAGCGTCATATCTGAGTCGTTGAAAGTCGGTTCTGCTAGACACTAGAGATCGAGGACTTTTTGCATCTTGATTTATGGGCCCATATCTTAATTTTCCCACACCTTGCGCGTTACCCCAGGATCCTATAGGTTGCCTGATTAATTTTGTGTTTCTTACTGTAAATGTGCTATGTGAAAAGTTGAAAGATTGTACACTACTTACTCCCTTGCACACTAGCTCGAGTTGAACTTTTGTTCGTAGCCTCGCACTCCCAGTTTTTTACGCAACCGATGGCCGTATCTTCTGACAAGCTCCACAGTGTCAGGACATCGTTCCTTGAGTTGCGTCAAAAGTTCTGTTGCTTTATCCTGCGACTCTGCCAAGTCCTCTTGAGGTGGCTCTTGTCCCAATGCATGGATTACATGTCCATTGCTCAACGCATGAAGACTCCACAGTAAAGCTCTCATTCCCACAGGATGAATACGCCATACGTTCCACGACGGGGCAATCTGATATAACAAGTGGAGAGGTTCTGCAAAGTCATCGCCGAATTCATCGTTCTCGTACTCCAAGTGAAGCATCCCGTGAAGCCGGCGATCGTTTCGCAGCATAAACCGCCTCCGGTACCTGGGGGTAACCGCCCTCGTTTCGGAAACGAGAGTCATGACCTCCGCCGACTGTTTCTTCTCCGTCCCGTCAAATGACAGAGGCGAATCTGGTGTTGGATCCCTCTCGAGATTCATGGTTAGGCAATGGCGCTGGTATGGAAGGATGATTTTTTCGCCGATTTGAAACGCACGTGATACTTCTCCTGCACGAAGTAAAGCTACAAGCAGGTAGTTCCAGTTGTACGCATCAAAGTAGAACCCCTTGTCCTGAAACAGCTTCCAAACTGCCGCAACCTCCATGTGTTTACCAGCCGCAGACAGGGCATCGATGTAGATTGACAAGGGAATGCATAAGATATTAGCGCGGAGCCGTTCAACGGTGGGGTCGTCTACCGTATAGCCGTTGAAGAGTGATTCTTTTGAATGCTTCAAACCAAGCTCATATATCTGAGGCCAGCACTCCTGAACACCCTCAATGTTTCCTGACCGACGGTAAACGTCCAGGAGACTCGTGAGTGTTCCCAATGACAGCTCGCCTCCTTTCTCGAGCAGGGTCTTCAGGGTACGCTCGACGTCCTCTGAGCGACTCAGGCGACCATAGGCGTGCAGTAACGGTCCATAAATTTTCTCCAGTGCTGTTGCCGCTGTGTCACGCCCAACAATTTGCGGTCTCAGCCAGGCTTTATCAAGAGTTTTCGTAAGGTCCGTAATGAACTCTTCGGCAATCACGATGCCCTCTTGTGTGAGATTCTGAGCATAAGAATGGATCATTATGCTAAAGGTAGTAGCGTCCAGCTGAATTCCTCTCCGACCCATCTCATCATATATCTCTCGTGCAGTCATAACATCGCGACGTCTCAGGTATCCTCCCATTAAGATGGTCAAGACATAAACGTTGACATGCACGTTGGACTCCCACTTCTCAGAGAGCTCACACATCTCTTCATAAATGTCCTTGGCAATGTCCAGTTCGTCAGCATCGCAGGCTGACCTGATGAGCAGTGCGTATGTGTAGTTGTCAGGCCGCACTCCAGCTTCATGTAGCTTGCGGAAGAGTTTGGACACGACGCGAAAAGGGGCGCCGATAAGAATATAGGCCTTCAGGAGTGTATTATAGATTTCAATGGTAAGGCGAATGTTGAGCGCCGGCCTCTGCCGTATGTAATCGAACACCCTGATAACACCTTTCCATGACCCTGCCTGGACATGGGCATTCATTACTGTGGAGATCAACCGACGCGTAGGAACGATACCCTCCTGTATCGCACGTTTGTACATAGCTTCGGCACCGACAGGATCTCGACGATAAGCCAAAAGAGTAATGAGGTTATGGTAGGTAACTTCGTTGGGAGTGAGTCCACTAGAACGCATCTGTGACAGGACGGTAGCAACAGAGTCCAGATCACCCCGCTTCGCGAACGCTTGCGCTAGCATCGTGAATATATGGACATCAGGTCGAAGGGAATGTAACACGAGGTCTTCTAGCCACATGTTCAGCCCATCAACGTCTCCATTTAGAGCATGACTATAGATCGCAACGGAGAAATGAATCAGGTTCGGAAAGTTCCTGCGTCTACCGTTTTGTCCTCGGGGAAAGTATTGGTCAAAGAGGGAAGTCACTTCGTCGCTTTTTCCCTGAGTAGCGTACGAATGCATCAGCGTGGCGATATCGTTTGGGTTACGCCACTCTTGTTCATTTAACTGATTATAGTACTCTTCAGCACGAACATGATCACCATCGTGAGCAAACATGTATAAGCCAGTCTGAAGATAGAATCTGAATGTCGATTTAGGGGAAATGGAGGCGAACAGCTCCTTTGCAGGTCCCATGGCATCTTCTTTGACGAGAGCTCGGACTAGCGATAATTGAGGATTGAAGTGTGTGTGGATGCCTTGCCGTTTCAGTTCATTATGAACGTCAAGGGCGAAGAAAGGAAGACGGCTGAAAGAGTAAGATTCAATCAAGAACTCCCCCATTAGGCGTCTGTGATCGACATCAGAACTCTCAGTGTTAGCCAGGAGGGAAACAGGATGTTGGATCTGAGAAACTATACGTTGAACGAGGGTCCTGAGCTCGCGTCCGTACACCATTGGCTTCCCATGTTGATGGAGAGGCGACCATCGAGACATGTGGGGCCCAAGAGTCGCCCAATGCGAGATTACGAAATTGAAGACACGAGCGCTATCGTAGTACCGATGGACTGCCTGAACCAGACTCTGAAACGCATGTATGGCTCTCCACCGATCCTCGTAAGGAAAATATAACTTTCTAGTGGACTCCACAATCCTTGCAGCATCCTCCAGTTCTCCCATCAACGCGCGCGCTCGTCCCAGCGCACAACTCGTCCTATACGCATATTCGGACTGTGCAACAACTCGATGCTCGAGAGCTGTTGCAAGACGCGATAGACGCGTTCCCCAGTCGTAAAGTGTACCCACAGGCGTGGTCTTGTCGTAATGCTGATCACAACGCTCTAAAGCTCTCTCTGATAGCAAAAGCAGTTCACCAACCGACAACAGCGAAAGCCCTCGTTCCATTTCGACCGCTTCGTAGATAGCAAGTGACGTATCCAGATCGAAACAATCACTAGGTTGGGCCATCATTCTTCGGAAATGCTGAACAGCAATCAACCTCCTGTCGTACAACGGACCAGAGGGCATGATGATGTTAAGCCAGTTGAATTTTTCAGAAGTACTGCTGGCGGGAAGAGACTCTGCATCAGAATGCTGTAATTCCGCGATTTGCGATGCTTGTCGTGTCTGGTGTCGGTTATGACTTTGAACAGGACGGTTGAGTAAACGCGGGGAAGGCAGGCGGTGATGTGAAGCATGCCGGGTGATTGAGGAAGCTGTTCTTTGAAATGATGGAAGCTTGAGTATTCGTGTTTTGGTTGAACCTGTCATAATGGCACGGGCCCGTTCTGCAGAAAACGAATGTTGAGTTGCCTGAAACTTCGATCTGGGGAACAGATAGGCTCACTTGAGGAGGGAAAAATGGCGCGACCTGATGTGCAAGCCCATTCTCTCACCCTAGAAGACTCATTACCGGACACGCTATCATCTAAAGCTTTTTCTTTGCCCTTCAATTCTGCGCGTCGCGGTTGAGGATTGAAGAAGGACCCTGGTAGAGACCTTGAAGAAGCAGGATACTTTATTATTCGAGACACTGAATGTAATGGGATGGGATGCTCCAAGGTAGAACGCCCGCATAACACGGTATTGGCTATGACGGCTGCGACAGGTTCAAGCATGTAAATCTCGTTCCAATACTGGACGAGAACCTAGAGAAATTCAGCAAGGAGCAAGATAAAACAATTTTGGGGAATGATATACCTGTCGCAATTGGGGAAAAAGTGCTCTCTTCGAGAGCCCACAACGTCGGACAGTATTTCTGGTCAAGTTTTGCTCAGGGCTAGGGAGAAAAAATCTGAGAGCGTCACAAACGCGTGACTGTGTGTCATAACCTAACCCTAATACTACAAGCTGTCAGTCCAACTCCCCCAAACCACCGACTCCCTTCCAATCATCTGAAGTCCTTTCCTATCGTTACCCTCGATGTATTTCACCCGGCTCTAACGGCTCCTCGGACAACTTGGATCACATCTGAATAATCCCGCCGGAGATAGTTGTGTCAATGCGTGTGCTTTCGGCTCCGGCTGCCTATCATCATCTCCTTCACCCACTTTCACTCAAACTTCAGTCACTATGAGCACATCCAACGTCTCGAGCCAGCTTCCGTTGGCGCCAGAACACCAAATTGTGATTGCCACGACGGAGAGAGAAATCCAACAGTGTTTACAAGTCCGGATCGACGTCTTTCACCACGAACAAGGTTTCCCGCTGGAGGTTGAAATCGACAAGTACGTCTTTTTTAGTGCAAACTTACTCCTGTCGAACTAGTACCGCTTAGTGTTAACATACTTTATTCAGATATGATTCCGATCCTTCTGTCAAGCACTTTCTCCTCCGCCTGATGCCCTCCCTCGCTCCGATCGGCGTCGTTCGCGGCACGAAATCCCTCAACGAGAATGACAACACTTACACGTACAAACTCAGCCGCCTTGCCATCTTGAAGCCATACCGTCAATACAAGTTAGGCAGGGAACTCATCAATGCTCTACATGACTGGGTCAGAAGCGATGTCAAAGCAGCAACAAACCACCATCAAGGTCAAGGTCAGAAAGGTCAAGGAACATCATCGCCACCACGACAACAATACGTCAGAATCATTGCCCATTCCCAAATTCCCGTGAAAGGGTTCTATTCGAAGTACGTATGTCATGATTAGATTCTCACAACCCCACCCACACATCCCGAACTAACAAAGAATCACTACTTCTCCCGTTATACTGTTACTAACCCGTGTTCTTTCCCATCCCAGGTTTGGTTACATTCCAGAGGTGAGAAACTAAGATGCCCTCGTGATTATCTGTACTTCCTCTCTTAAACCCCGAGCCGGTTTACAATCCCAAAAAACCCAGCACACTAATCTCTATTCCTCGATCTCGGTGCTTACGGCTTATTCTCTTATTCACGTTATGTATATTAGGGCCCCGAATTCGATGAAGATGGCGATCCACATCAATTAATGGTTTACGAGTTACCATTAGAAGTTAATTAGGATGATAAGTAAGGTTCAATGGATATGTACACAATGGTGGAACGAGAGGGGAGTGGGGAGTGGGGGTGGAGGAGAAAAGTCTACGCTTTTAATCTGGCGTCGTGTGTGGGAAGGGGCACGTAAGGCAGAGAGGGAAGTAGAGCTAGCAATACAACATAGAGCAGTCTCGATCTCGAGTTAATACACAAGTCCGTTGGTGACTGTTTAATCGTTCAAAAGCAATAAGAGAAATCATCGACAAAAAGAAGGCCAGTAAGGATCGATATGAGCCTGAGAATGAATGAATGGGAAAAGCGGTCATATACACAAACAGCTATGAGAAGCGGTCGTTAAAGGTCATGAGCGGCGGAAAGCAATACTAACAAAAGCCCAAGGACGACAAGGAAATGAAAAGAAGGCATAGAAAGCAACAACAAAGAAACTTAAACTCTGCGTCGGGGGGACCCATCGACAGGAGCACCACCTTCGCTCTCACTCTCCGACTCTACTTTGACTGTCGGAAAGAGTGGGCTACCCGGCAAAATGCTGAAACTGATACTTGTCCCATACCCGGTAGTCCCTTCCTCGTACAGCCTTCTAGCTGTCTCATATTCCATCTTCTCATGCTCGGCCTGTGCGAGGAACGGCTAGTAGAGTCATGAGTCTCGCTTAATACCAGGGCCGGATAGAATCGTTAGCTTACCTTGCGTTGGTCATCCGTCATTGAACGCCACTTGGCCGCAGCCAATACGCTCTGCTTAGTGGTCTCAGTCTCATCCCCGAAAACATCTTGAACCATACGAGGATCTGATCTGATCCGTTGCAAGAACATGAAATATGCGCTGAGAGGTTTTTTCGGCGCATTAGGATCTTTAATGTTGCTCTTCCTCGACTTGCCTGCCTTTCTTTGGGCAGCCCGGAAAGCGTTCTCGCGTTTGATATCATCGGGCGTAAGCGTGCGCATGTAAGCAGCGTGTTCCTTCTCCCTTGTCTCCTTCATCGCCTGAGAACGCCGCTTATAGGGCTGGAATAAAATATCATTACGACCAACCAAATCATCGTGAAGAGAGAATGCCTACCTCTTTCTCTTCCGCGCTCAATGAGGCGTACTCTTGACCGGCCTCTTTCGCCGCCTGGGCAACGTTGAGCTTACGTGTGTTCAATGCTTGTTGTCGTTGAATCCAATCGGTGAAATATAACTGCCACGCAGAAGGGGCTAGTTTAGGAGGACGCAATGTCGATTTGAGCGGAACTAGGGAAATAATAAGAGAGAGGGAACGTGAGTTTACGGGAAGGAACGTCACATCATGTCAAAACGACATCCGGGGGAAAATGACTACGACATACCTGAATCATTTGACTTTTCTATGTTTTGCGAATCTTCGGGTGCGGCATTGGACAGCTTTCGCCGACGACGCACCGTCGCGTCTCGGTCGTCGTGGAGACTGACCGATTCAGCACGACGACTGGCCATGCTGGAGGCAGAACGGGATTGGAAGTGGCTGGGGGCACTAGAAGACTGGAAAGAGTGAACTGAGGTGATAGAGGGACGTGAATTGGGTATCCTAATGCGTTGCGTCTGGTCAGACGACAGCGGGGAATGCCTTCGTACGGGTGAACGAGAGAAGGAGGACGCAGCAGTACGCCCTGAAACGCTGCTAGCAGGGGTGTCAAAAAGACCTGAGACCCATTCTGGGGTCTGGATGGACATCTCGGTGGGTGATATGGAAGTGACAGACGAGATAGAATCGGTTCTATGCCTCTCATGGATGGGGAGTCCGCTTTCATCGTATGATGAAGAGGTAGAACCTGGAAGTGGGTGGAGAGCAGCGAATTCGCTGGGTGAAAGGCCGTGATCTTGAGGGAAATGTGATGATTCCCCAAAAGCAAAGAAGGATGGTGAAGTATGGGATTCGATTGAAGGGACAGCGATGGGTATTGAGCCAGCCGGAGAGGGTATTGGTAGAGATTCCGGTTCATGTATCCAATTGTTAAACAGAGAACTCGATTCATCTCCCGTCGAAAACAAGGCACCAGAATCCATTGTTGGTGACTCTAGTTGATACGCGGACGTGTATTCGTAGTTGCCGGGAAAGGTGAAGGTTGAGGGCTTCATATCTTGATCGAAATTATCCCAAACCATGGGAGCAGGTTCATCCATATCGAGAGGACCGAACAACATCTGGTCATCGGTATGGGAGAAGGAGAAATCCGAGTTCATCTTGGACTGGGTGATTGTTAAGGGCATAAGGGAACGAGGAGTGCGATGGGGGCGAAGGAAAGAAAAGGCGAAAGGACGCAGGCGGGGGAATATAAGGCGCATAGATGGGAGTTATATATTGGGAAGGAGTTGACTCGGGATGAATCTGGACAGAAGGGAATCTTGGATTCCCTGTGAAATAAAACTGAATATAATATAAAAAATAATTTTCTCTTTTTGGTTCTGAACTGATGTGTTGATCCCAGATGCAGAAAACTTAGATGGCTCAGATTTGATCTCTCTTATGTCGTCCGTCCGGTTCTCAATCAGGTAATTCTTTCCCGGCAATTACAAAACGATAATCTCTGGTGTAGAATACTTGGGATTGTTGTATATACTCTTCCCCGCCTGTTCCCAGTGATGAGTATCTGATGTTCGCAGCTTAGCTAAACTCACCTCCCAGCCTTTCACATCCTTCATAATCTCTCTTTCTCTTCCAAGCGCTGCTTGTTGCCGCCGGTATGCGTCCCGATCTCCCTCGGCCATTAGGAGTGGCACCAGGTGGATTCGTGACCACACTTTCTCCCGTTGAAGTTCTCTTAGGAAAAGACAGAAATCCGAGTCAGCATACGTATTCAGACGCTTCCTTTCTCACTGCGGACCGGCTCGTATGCCCAGTGACCCCAGTGCGCCCTCCAAGGTGTGATAAGCCAATGGCGGCCGGATCCTCGCCACGTTTAATCAAGGACGGGCATTAATGGAACACGTTCTACGTCCAGCTGACGCACAGAGAAAACCCAGAGATGGGTCGGTGGAAATACAAAACATACCGTCTCTCCAACGCTCCCTGACCGTATCGATAGAATCCAAAAGCAGACACTGCCGCTACTCCGCCGATAATGACCCATCCACCAGGACCTCTAAATGGTAAATTCCTCTTGTATTTGATAGGCTCGAATCCCCCAGGAGGGGGCATATCCCTAGAATGAAAACAGCATAAGGAACTTTTCGGAACAGTTCGCGCGCGTTTGACTCACTGTCTGAAAGTTGAGGACACTATTATATGATTTGTTAGGAGAGAACATATGAGATGAAGAAGAACTCACTCTTCTGATAGCTCGCTAGATATGTGGGATGGTGGTCAAGGTTGTGAGGAAATTTGTCACGTGCATCTTACACTGACGGGAACTCCTGGCGGGGGTAGTGATGAGAAAGTTGAACGGCTCGATTTGACTGAGCTCACCATCATGTCCAGAAACACTTCGCCTACACCTCAGGCTCTCTCTATTCCTCCGCCTCCTACAACCCATTCTTCACGCTCAAAGTCGAAAAATATTCCTATGGGAATAACTGCAGGTGCTGAGGACGTAAAGTACCAGGCAAAGTACAAGGAGCTCAAGAGAAAAGTAAAGGAAATTGAACAAGTCCGTAACCCCGTTGTAATCTCAGCTACCGAGTCTCTTACTCCCTTGCCTCACAAGGACAATGACAGACTTCATTTCAAAGTTCTTCAGGCTAAACGGAATATCCAAAGAATGAAGATTGAACGCGCGTCAGTATAACCTTGAATCCAGTTTTGTGTCCAACTAACCTTCTTTCTTTAGCATTCTCTATGACCGTTTGGCTTCATTTCCACCATCTCCAGAGCTAAATGATCGTCAGAGTTTGCCTCCAATGAACCCTGCTTCTCAACTTCCAAGTTCAGCTATTTCACATTCCGGTCATCCTGACCCTAATTACAGTCGAACAAGACCTCCTACTGGTCCTGACGGCCGCCCGGTCTCCGTTATGGACCCTGCTATTAGTGCTGGCGTTGTGCCTTCACTACCTTTGCATAGCTCACGCCAGAGCTCGAGCGGTTCAGATACCCGTCAACTTCCGCCTTTGGCTCTACCGCCAATGCAAGCCTTGGAGGGTCCTCCGAGCCCCCTTTCCCGTTCTCATCATGACAGCCCCTCTATGCATGAACGTACCTCATCTCGCTCGCACTCTTCTTCACGTACGCGAGTTCACCAACAACCTCCACCTCAAGCGTATCATCACGCACCGGCCCATCCCCAACAATACGAAAACTTACCACCCATGCATCATCATGCCTTACACAGTCCATCACTCTCCGAGCGTGAACGTAGACGACACGACATTCATGACATGGAACCTTCTCGTGCACCGCCACCTCATTCCCCGACTCAAGAGCCCGCGAGATCCAGCTCGTCAAATCGTGATCGTCATAACCATCAGCGATTGGGCCCAGGAACTTATATCAACCGCGAGGACCAGGCGGTAAGAGATCGTGAACAGCGTGACTACGAGAGGGTTCGTGAATGGGAGCTAGAGCGCGAGCGTGAAACAGCCTATAGAGATGCCAACAGTAGATCACACCAACAGCAACATCACGGTCATCATTCAGCTTCACCACCCGCTGTTCATCGCTCTTTACGCCAGCAACCCCCACCCCCACCCCCACATTCTCGTATGAGGGATGAGCAAGGTTATTATCTTGACATTCCACCAGGTGGGGGAAAAGTTGCAAGATCTGATACGCCGGGATCAGGCGGTTCTGGGCATGGTCCTTCGCCGGATTCCCCGAGAGGCGCTGGAAGTCAATATCCACCTTACGAACTCGATCGACAACGCCCGTATAAATTGCAACCTGTGGGCGAGTCGATGGAATATGTGCATCCCGAAGAGCGTTCACCGTCACAGTCCAGAATAGATCGGAACGGTGGCGGTGGTAGTGGCCCGATCTATACTCCTTCTGATAACGGCAATCGAAAAGAGAAAAGGCCTCGGAATGAAGCAGGTGCTACAATGGATGTTGATAATGGTGCATACCTCGCCGAGGATAGCCCTACGGGTTCAGGTTCGAAAAGCTATCCCCATCATCAGGATAGGGAAAGGGGCCTGAAGAGGTATCAGCCGAGAGGAAGTGATAGTTTGGAAGACGTGCGAATGGGATCCTAAGAAATGGAAGAGATCAGCGAAGTCGTAAGCCGGCAAACATTCACGGGGGTGTAAAATTCAATTCGAGGACGGTTCTAGTTACTCACGAGTGATCTCCTGTCCACTTTTCTGTTCTGTCTGTCTTCCATTCCTCCCCTTCTCTCTCAAAATGATGGAATTGTTTGTGTCGTTTTTCCACCTCCTTACATTATTTTATTCTACATTACACATTTCTTTTCTTGCTATCACAATTATTTTTTTTTTTTTTCCCCTGCTGCTCTAGCTCTCTCTGGTTGTTCTGTATCGTATGGTGTACATTGTAAACCTGTGGCTTTTGGCCCTCCTTTTTGACCGACGGACTGGGATGGTGTGAGCAAAATGTTCTTCAAGTGACCTGAACCTTGATATGGTCCATGTCAGCTTCCGTTGACCCGGAGGAAGTCTAATGGTCGGTAAACCCCCTTTGGATTAGTGGCGCTGATAAGTAATGAACTCTATAGAATCGAATCGGAAGTTCCTCGAATCGGCGAAAAAAAAAAGGACACTTGAAGTCACCCATGACCTACATGGCTCGGGTACTATGAGCCGCTGATACGTGGCATTCCCGCGAGACGGAGCGTTTTTCAGTTGCCTGGTCCAAAGGAGCTTGCGAAGGGTTGCCCTGACTGTAAGGGACGACGTCGATGGATTCTGTGCAGCCAGGGATTACCATGTCAAAATGCTCAACCCCATATACGGTTGACAATCCCCCCTCAAGATTCCGCTCGAAACGGGCGGAGGCGCAGCTTTGCAAACCCCTTCGAAGTTGCCAAGTTCCGTAGTAATTCCCCGGCTTAAAGTCTGGGCTTAGATCCACAAAACATACCGCTCAAACGTCTGAAATGGCGCTCACTCTCAGTCTAAGTAAAAACCCGTGAAAACCCGTTACTGTAAAGGACATAACCAATCGGGCAAAGTCCTGAAATTAGCTCATAAGCAATCCGAATAGCTTCCAAGGGGGAAGGAACACAAGACCAGTAAATGGCCGGTACCGTGACCTAGTCTCGATAGAAATTCGAGGTACTTCTTAGTGGCGTAAATTATCGTTATCACATGCAGGATAAAATGCCCGGATTAGGTAGGAAAGCAAAAGGAGATAAATCGGTTCAAAAACTACTGTGCGTTCGTATGTGATAGCTATATAGCGTTTCAAAAAGCAAAAAAAAAATTATCCAACACTGCTTTCGTGGAAGGCATCCCGCAACCACAGCAATGGCGTGTCCCGACTCCCTTTACAAGACGCCGTCCCCGAAACAACCTCGGTCAGCGGCAGGTTCACATGTGGCGTCGATCCTGACAACTTAATGGAGGGGTCCGTTCTCCTCCCTCTCCCATAGACTCCTGCTAGGCCAGCAAGTTGGTTATTAATACACACTGGGCCCTCCGTCCAACGTCATCGGTGTGCTCAAACGTCCATCCAGCTGGATGTCGATCGCTCGAAAGAGTCAGGATGTCGTGTCTGGGTCGTAATAGTATCATGGTCCCTGTCGGAGATATCCTCTCCAGATTTGAATGTCCAAGGATCTCGCTCAGTCCCACATTCAGGACCGAGAATGTGACGAAGATTGTTGAGCTTGATACGGTACGCGATATCAAGTAGAATCTCTTCGGAATCATAATCGACCGAGGGTGACTGGTAATTGAGGAAGTGGTCCATGAATGAAGGGATCCGGTTCAAAGGAACGGATTCGACGCTGAGTTTGCGGCGAAGAGTAAATATTACGTCTCGTTTAGAGTGAGGTTTGAACATCGATGGTGAAGGAACCTTTGGACGAGAACTGGGGACATCGGGAGTGGACAGGACGGTGCTACGCGTCGCGTAGCGGCGCCTTGTAGTAGTAGGAACCGTGGTTTTCCTTCCGACAGGTGAAGAACGTGTCTGTGGTGAGCCATGTCGCGCTGACAGAGGGACGTCTGTTGTCGTCAACATTCTGCGAGTATGATATCGCTTAGCTGCCTCTTGTTTAGTCCCTGCATGACGGGGTGGAGTAGATTGGCTATAGAGGGGGAAAGATATCGTATCGATTCTTGTGTGGTAGGGGGGGGGGGATATCTCACCTTCTAGGAAGACCACTGAGCGGTGTAGCGGAAACGTGGAAAGTCATACCAGATGGAGAAGTAAGTCGAGTACAAATTTGGTTGGCTGAAAAATAAAAAAATTAGGGGCCAAAAGTCGTTGAAATAGGGATCAGACTCCTGGACGGAGTAGGGGGGGTTTTCGAGTCAAAACACGAAAAGTCGCCTCCATCCACAGCTTCTGATCGGCGGCTTACAGTTATTACAAGTTTCGTGCACTTAGCAACACAAAAACTCCGCGGTTTGGCTGTGAGAGTTTTCTACAAACTTCGAGTCATAAGTTTGCCAAAGCTTTGCCGTTCGATTATTTAAATAAAGAACAGGAGATTGATTTCAACAGCAAATGATCCAAAACATTTAATCATTTCTCGACTCGTGCGTGTGATATCAGAGAATGGAATCCCCAATCAAGACTGTCGATAACAGTGGCAAGAACCCGATTAAAGGCAATTAGAAATCAGTCGTTCTGACACTGTGGAGAAATCGCCACCACGCAAATAGAGGGATGACGCAACTGAATTATTTGGATCGCAGGATTTTTCAACCGAATCCCGGATTCGAGCGTGCGATAGCCTTGAAGATCAGGCCTCAGGTCTACCAAGACCTGAGGCTTGTACGACTCCCTAGACGTTCTTGGTCAGTGCGACGCGTCGACGTTGAACCTCGGCTATGCAGCAGAATACCGGCCCGGAAGTAATACGCCACAGCACGTACACAAGACCAGACGGGATTATTTGTCAAGATGACCAACGGAGAGCAATTCGGACTCCAACCCTCGTTGTAAAGGGCATCTCGGACGTTTTAAGGTCGCATGGTTATATGAATCCGTAAAAAATTTACAGAACGTGCATGAAATAAGGCTTGACAGCTCCTCTTCTCTTCTCCTTCACCGGTAGACGTGGTCGGCTAGATTATGAGGCGACTAAGAATCTTTTGAGTTGGAAATCGTCATACGAAAAACTCACAATGCAAGTTGGCAGCAATCTCTGCCTCAGCTCTATCACCGTTCGCCAGAAGTTTCTCCTTGTTGTACATGAGTTCTTCGCGAGTTTCAGTCGAGAACTCCTGGTTTTGCGCTATGCACAAACGTAATAAGACAAGATTTGATTTTAAGAAGCATTCAGCACGCTTACTTTCCACAATAGCGTCAACCGGGCAAGCTTCTTGACAGAAACCACAATATATGCATTTTGTCATGTCGATATCTGTGTGCTAGTGAGAAAAAATCATCATAAACGAGAATGGAAAGCCTGACCGTATTTAGTGGTACGCCTCGAACCGTCCATACGAGCTTCGCTCTCAATCGTGATCGCTTGGGCAGGACAGATAGCTTCACAGAGCTTGCAAGCTGATCATGAGTTGAAAAATTGTTAGATATTCTCGCGTTGTACCCCATTTGTTCACCCCGCACCTATACAGCGTTCTTCACCGCTCGGATATCGGCGCAATGCATGTTCTCCTCGGAAACGGGGTGACAGCGGGCCCTTTTCAAAAGGATACATAATAGTGTACGGTTCCCTGAAGAAATTCTCGATGACAATCCACATTCCTAGTTGGATGGTAATATTAGATGTGCAGAAAACACGTCGGGTTTACTCACCTCGCATAATCTCTGTTATGAAGAAAAGATGAACGGCTTTATCAATAGCCGTTGCCCCTCGTTTGTATCTCTCTATATCTTTGTCGTGTTTGGCGTACAAAGGACTCTGCGAGCCACGGTGAAGATGCTTCATATCACTATGAAGTTGATGGTCATGGTCGTGGTGTTCCGCCCGTGAGCATTTGGAAGTAGAGATATATCTTTGCGCAATTAGAGTAGACCTGAAAGTTGATAAAGAGAGGACATTCGGTCCAAAAAGAGGACGAATGAGCTGCTGCCGGGCTAGCGACATGATGACTGTCGGGGGCGAACTTGGGTCAGCGAAAACGGGCCAGGCCGGATTTTTTCACAGCCAATCAGATCAACAGGAACTCTAACCCACCCTAACCCCAATAAAACCTAACCATAACAATTCCTACACATTCCTCAGCTCAAGGAATCAACACGCTCACGGCAAACTCCACTCGAACCACGACTATGGCATCGACTGCAAAGCCAAAGTCAAAACCTCCTCCACTCTCAGATCAGGGTAAGTACTCTATCCCAAACTATACCGTCATGTTCTCGTTTCACGAATAATCAGCCAGAGATCCAGCAAAACTATAATCGGTTCACCGGTGACCTTCAGACTCTGGCACGAAAGATCGGTGAACTAGAGTCAGAATCTGAAGAACATGGGTGAGCTTGTGATTTGGTAGCTTATCGACCCTTCCGAAATTCATGTATTCAACTTAGGCTTGTCCTCAGTACCCTACAGGAGGCGTTACAGGAAGAACCCGATCGGAAATGTTTCCGATTAATTGGAGGTGTGCTAGTAGAGAGAACAGTGAAAGATGTCGTTCCTGCATTACGGATGAATCGCGATGGGGTGCGGTCTCCTCATAATCTCGATCTACGCGCGTTTTCATTTTTCTTTTCAAGATTCGAAAAGCCGTCGAAAATCTGACAGAGCAATACACGTCCAAAGAAAAAGAGTTTGATACGTTCAAGCAAGACTATAACATTCGACTTGTGGCGAAAGTCTAGAAAATATATCGCGGTTCAAAGCGGTGTTGTTGCTGTCGCATTCTGCGAGCTCAAACCTTGACCGAAGTTGCTATCTTTATTCCCCATCAACCGCCGGACCAGCTCCATCCCAGACAGGGTCCATTGAATGGAGGGTCGATCTATCCTATTGGGTTCTGAGCGCTGTGTGCGATCGGCGTCCATATCGATTTAGGGTTTGTTCCTCCTGATTATCATAAGGAGTCAAAAAGCGAGCTTGCAAGCAAGCTCATCGGTATCCGCAGACTCTTACTGTAAGATGCACTGTAAAGAAATCCCAGTCCGGACTCTGATAGACCCTGACGTACTTATACCCGCACATGTGTGGTTGCCATATGAACTCAAATTGTGACCGTTCCTGTCATCGGCGACGGTTAGGCAGGAGCCGCGAGTGGGTACCTTGTGCTGCGTGCATCACCGGCCACCGAAATTCGTTGATGAATTTAGTTTTCTCATCTTTTGCTCTTCCCACCACCACTCCTTCGTGTCTGCGTTGTGCACCCAGCTTGCCTGTCTTCTCTCGAAGCCTTGCACACTCCTTTCATTCCTTCCAATAAACCCCTCGTTTATAACTGATACCAAGTTCCTCATACCCCACAAATGTTCCTCACGTCCCTTTTCCTCCTCGCTCTGGCAACCTTTTCGGCTGCTATGTCTTCTCGACACGGCACACTACTACACCGTCATTCGAAACGAGCTACCATCTCCCAGATTTCCTCATTCCTTAACGCCCATAACAACGATCGAAGTCTTCACAATGCAGAACCACTGAAATGGTCTTCCTCTCTAGCTTCCAAAGCACAAGAATGGGCAGCGGGTTGTCAGTTCCAACATTCAGATGGCAGCTTGAGCGATACTCCTTACGGGGAAAATATCGTCGCTGCGTCTGGAAATTTTCCAGTACAATCAGCTGTCCAGACTTTTATCGAAACCAAACGTAAGCGATGATCAAAATCCCATTCCACGAATTGTTTATCAAAACAATTGACATGGCATCCCTGACAGTTCAATATTCTTCGTTGAACCCTACCTACAACCAATGGACTCAGGTTGTATGGAAAGATACCAAAGAGCTTGGTTGTGCTGTATCGACTTGCGACAGCATCTTTGATCAGTCCTACGGTCCTGCCACTATGGTGGTGTGCTTGTACAGTCCAGCTGGAAACGTTGTCGGTCAAATTCAGTACGCCTTGTCACACCTTCTCGATTATCACTTTCCGTACTCAACTTCACCTGTCTCGTTGTGTCCAGGAACAACGTTGAAGCTTAACTTTTTCCATACCTTCCCGTTTCATCATTGTATCCTTAGCCCTACTGTGTAGTCCGCTGGACAGGCTGTTTGCATGTTCAACCGCTTGAACTTCCTGGTGGGGCTCAGGCGATGATCGTTTTTTTGTATTGGGTTTTCACTCGTTGATCGTCAGTTGGCTTTCGGAGTTGGTGATTCTTCTTGTTAGCGTCTTTGTAAGATATCGATATCGGTATCTGTATCTTGCAACGAGGGTTTAATCGTTCGTCGTGCGTAGTCAGATTTTGCATCAACATTTGAGTTCTATTCCGAGCTGAATGTCAATCATAATTGTTTACTGAAAATGCGTTGTACATGATGCTGGTGGATAACGACTGTTGAATGATTCATAGAAGTACATATAATATGATGGATACAACAATTTCGACGCTCTAGAAATCAGGACAGGAGAGAATTGGCGAGGCGGCTTTCTAGGATTTCTTTCGAGATGGGTTCTTCATCTTGCTCAGGGACAGCTTGACAGAGGAAGAATTGAGTGGAGTCTTGGAAGTAGTGGACGGACTCGAGGCTTTCGATCCGCCGCTTTTTCCAGCTTCGCTCTTTGTTGTTGGAGTGCGAGAATGTCTGCTAATGGCTGTTTCAGAGTTGACTCGAGCCTTGCCAGCCTCTCCCTTTATCTTGCATAGAACCTTTCCGTCAGGGTCAGAAAAAGGAAGGGCGGTGCCCTTTGAAGGAGCCGCGAGGACGGGAGAGGGAAGATTCCTACGAGATTGCCCATCAACAAGCGGGGTGTCAGACTGTCCCCGATTCTGGGACACGGTGATGGCAATTTCTCCGTTCTCGAATCCGCCAGAGGCAGCAGCGAGTCCAGAACTTTTATTACCTTTGACATTAACCGGAATCTGAAGGATCCCTTTGCTTGTAGCCATCGGAGGTGGTACATACTTGAGTGCCGGCATTGACGTTTTGCGGTTCAGTCCGAGGGCTACACTCTCGCTTCTCGTCGTCCTCCATGATAAAATCTCTTCTGGCTTCGTGCGAACAACCGGCCTGTCAAATGGGGATGTCTGGAACAATTTATTTTGAGAAGCACTCTGTTGTTCGCCAGGGCTTAATTCTGGAACTTCATCATTTACTTTTACGGGTTTCAGTACCTCTTTCATGGCAGGAGGATGAGAATTCGCCAGATGAATAGCTTGATGTTGCGAATTTAGACTTTGCTCGTCTGCCGGTACCTCCTTTTGAACCTCTTCGCCTTCCCCTACTGATGGCAATCCCTTTTCGACTTCAGAATCCTTCATATCCACCGGCAAAGGCCGTTGACGTTGCAACTCTAGCTTCTGCGCGTTCACCGGTTCCTCTTTTGGAAATTCCACAATAACAGAATGTTGACGAGCGCGTGCTGAGAAATCATATACCTTAGAATTAAAGTCTTCCTCGGGAAGTGGAGGGTATCCGATAGATGCGGAACTTGAATGAGAAGCAGTTCCCTGAGAGACGTTCATCACTTGAGGGGGAGGAGGATTACTGTGAAAGGAGGCTTCCGAGATGGGATAGATGGGAAGTCGAAGATCAATGCCGTACTGTGTTCCCATTGCTCCTCGAACATCATTTTGAAGGGGACACGGTCCACCGTGATGTGCATCATGGGCTGTATGTTTCAAAAGAATCGGATGCTGACATTGCTGAGCCTGATACTGATGGTTGAGCGTTGGCATAGAGGCAACAGGCCGAATTTGCTTGACGTGCATCTGTGGATGGCGTTGAGGGAGAAGGTGTTGAGGGAGAGGGCTTTGCGTGAACGAAGGTTCTGCAAGGCTTTGGGTATACTGAGGGGGCACAAGCGATGCCACGTGCGTAGGAGGTGGGTTAGGTTGTGAAGATTGAGGAAGGACGTGGTTACGGAAGGAAACATTTACTGGCAGTGGTTCGGAGAGATGCGGGCCAGTAAAGTGCTGGAAGGTTGGCTGCATGAGTCTAGAATTCATAAACTCGAGTAATTCTGGGACAGAGCGTTCGTAGAAACTGTCTCCGCCAAGACGACTTTCACGCTGACGCACTGAGCCGACCTGAGAACACAAGCTGCTGCCGCCACAAGCCTCGTGAACTCGCCTCCAGTATTGCGTGGGTGGATCGAGAGGATACTGCACCGACTGAGGGGTCTGTCGTGACACAAGGGTTACAGGCTCATGGCCCTGTGAATGAGACGAGAGTTGACTGTTGACCGGGAGTTCGACAACATGGCTCTCCCCTTGAAAGTTCGGCAGTGCTGGGGAAATTGAACCTTGGAGATCCCGATGATTTGTATAAGCTATCTGCGGGTTTTGGGGAGGATGCGCAACATTACCCACTCGTCCATCGAAGCGACCGGTTGCCTGATGGAGTATGCGCGAGTCGGTAGTAGACAACGAGACATCGGATCTGGTCGCCGCATTTCCAGTATGAGGTTTACGATGGTCACGGAGTCCATTGATTTGTGATGGAACGGCTGTGAGGGGGGACACAACAGTGGCGAACTCTACAGGTGGGCGTTGATCAGGCGGATCGACAGGCTGTGTGGAAGGTACAGATAGAGAACGATTCTCGCACTCATGGCCGCAACTATAGTTCAGAAATCTCGAAGAGGCAGTTGGAATGTCTACGGGTGGCATTGGCCAATCAAGGGTAGCAGCGGCTTCCTCCACCCAAGGCATTGAAAGCCGACGTCCGTCAGTTCCATAACCAGCATTGCCCTTTGCCATCTTTGCATCATGGCTACTGTCTGACGCCACATTCGAAACGGTGGAGTCCGGGCGCTCAGAGTGAGGCGCCCATCTACTACTACTCAGGCCATGGGTGAGGATCAACGACGTCGTTGGAGCTCTGGCTGCCTCGATCCCACTAATAGGAAGAGTTTGACCGGAAGAGCTTCTCCCGTTTCCCGAACCCTCTGTGCTCCTACCCTCTTCGACATCAGATGTTGCAGCCTTCCCTGATTGGCGCTTCCGACGTCGCCGAGAGCGTGAATGTGCTCGAGAGGGAGCCCGCGAGCCCGCGACTGAAGCGGAAGGGGCATCGCTATGATTGACGGCATTCAACCAACCAGTTTTCGAGGCTTTTCCAGACAGAGAACGCGTCATGGAGTGAGCATTGGAGGAGCTGGGTCGTTCAATCTTAAATCCAACCAAGTTTCTATTGGCCTGAGTCGTGACTGGTTGAGTACCAGACGCTGTATTTACTGATGGAACCTCTGAAGCGATCGCAAAAGGTATGGCCGGCGCCTGCAAACCATAATCAGAGATTGACAGAAAAATGAAGCCCGAGAACTTACATCGGTGTTGACAGGTTCAAAGCCACCCGTGTCGGTGCCTGTCTTCAAGATGTTGGATTCTGTAAGCGAAATTCGGGATAATGCATCGGAGAGAATATTCTGTAAGGATTTGGGTCGTAAGTCCAGCGGAAATAGCGACTATATGCGGCACTTACGATAGTAGGGCTGCCAGACACGACCTCACGCGTCAACTTTGTCCCATCTTGTATATCATCGCTCACTACCAGTTCGCCTGAATTGTCGAATGTGTCCGGAATTATGGAGTCGGATAGAGGGAGTGAGATATCGCCAGAACCGACAGAACTATCTCCATCGTGCCCAGAGAACATCAGAGTGTTGTTAGCCTTCCACAAGTCAACATCACCATATTCACGAGATATTAAAAACGCACTAGACGTGGATGAGTAACCGCGTCTTGCCCTGGCATTTTCTGTACGGATGTTCTCTGAGATTTTTTAGTCAGAGCTGAAGTCAACAATTCCAATGTTTCGCTTACCGGATGCTGAGTTGTACTGTCGATGATAGATGGTCGAGATGAGGAAGCAAAGTAAGATTCGGTCCTGATGTAGTCCTCCTCGAATGGTTCATCGTCTTGCTCATGATTGGGACACGCCGAGTGCCCTTCAACTGTGGATAAAGATAAGGATTTGGGCTCATTCTGCGAGCGGAGATTTCCCATTCTGAGTTCTATGGGCCCACGAAAGAGAGTTCAAGCTGTTCACGAAGTAGAAATATGGTGGTCAAGGTCTAAGAAGCCTGTCGTGACGCGTTTTCAAGGGCGAAAGTTCGAACGCGAGGGCCGCAAGTCACATTTTCTCGGACGCTGGTCACCGGCGTGCACAGACCACCCTTTCGCAGTGAAAATTCGAGAGTGGACCGTACTCGCAATTGACATCGCTGCTCAAGCTCGATTTGGCGTACGTTGGGCCTTCGATATAGTGCGGCTTACATAAGTAATTGATTATTATTACACTCGACAACTTACTTCACTACTATCACTACACAAGGCAGGACCATATCTAATCTCCAAATCCCCCAAGTCTTCACCTTTCATTCTCTTCTGAAATGGAGTCGCAATCACTACCTGACCCAACTCCAGTTTTTGATTCGCTGGACATCGACCTGATCGTCAAGGTCATGTCTCATACCCTTTTCAGTACGTGGCAGGTTTTTGCAGAGAAAGTCAACGTGTAACACGTCGAGAATAGGTCCGTTCTTTATTTTTTTCATCCCAGTCTTCTACTTTTTCCAAGGGTTGGCACTCGACCACCCCATAATTATCATTTCGTCGGTTTACTGGGTAGTTCTATGTGTATTTCGTGAGGCGTTCTGTTTTTCTTCTCTGATATTTTGGTCACATACCGACCACTATTCTTTCCAGTATTCATGAGATGGGCTTCCATACTGTGGAGAAATCAGGGAAACTTACTTTTCGCACCACCCCGCTTTGACTGGGGAGAGCAAGTAGTTGTCATCACTGGAGGTGCGTCTTCGTGACATTTATTCAGCATTCAGGAATCACCCTCGATCCTAGGTGCTTCTGGAGTGGGCGAACTCTTGGCGAACACCCTCGCTGTACGTAATGTGACCGTTGCGGTGCTAGATGTTGAACCCATCGTTACCGAAAACTGTGAGCAGTTCTCCTTCCTGTTTCTCATATGCGCTATTTACGATTCAGCCCACATTTACAGATAATATAACTTACTACAAATGCGATGTATCTAAATGGGAAGAAGTCGAAGCGGTCCAGAAGAAAATAGTCGAAGAGGTACACGAACTCATTGACTACGATGTGATCCCTCTGACACGACTTCTAGCTGGGACATCCGACGGTTCTTGTGAACAACGCCGGTGTTGTGCAAGGAAAACTAATTACAGATTTGACCGCCGAGGACTTGAAACAGTGCGTGTACTTCTGATTGTTTCTGATTGACCTCCTCAGAATTCCTCTCAGAACTTTCGGCGTTAATACCATTTCTCATTTCCTCACCCTAAAAGCTTTTCTGCCTGAGATGATTAAGAATAACTCTGGACACGTTGTACGTGAATACTTTTCGTAGTTTATATGTGACGCTCATCGATTTTTCAGGTAACAGTCTCCTCGTGTCTGGGAATAAGTGGCACAGCTCAAATGAGTATGCCTTTCTATGTTCTATTCTCGAAAAGGGCCAAGTATTAACGTGCTCTTCAAGCCGACTATTGTGCGTCGAAAGCCGCCATTAATATTATGCACGACTGTCTCCGGTATGAACTGGACAAGCTGTACGTGTTTTCCAGTATTTCCGAAATTGATGCTCATGCATATGCATCCCTCAACCCCAGTCACAAAGCGCCCGGGGTTCGTACGACCCTCGTTTGCCCCGGTCACATCGACACCCCAATGTTTTCTATAATGAACTATCCGAAGACACCATGGCACAAGTTTACGATGCCTACCCTGGCTCCGATTACGATCGTAAAGGCTGTGATCCAGGCACTTGACGACCAGCACTCCCAGACGATCTATTTGCCGTTTTATGTAAATGTTCTGCCTTATCTTCAGCATCTTCCGAGCTATTTAAGGGACTTTGTACAATGGGTGGGTTCTGGTCCATGTATTGTTTCTGACACGTTTCTTTTTGTTGACGATCTTTGTTCAGATCAGCAAAGGCGACTACGCTATGGTTGGATTTGAAAAAGTTTCTGGACTTCGAACAGATGAGAAGAAGACTCAATAAAATCGCGGCGTTATTTATTTTATTATTAAAAATTATGACGACGTTGGTGAATATCTCACTACTAGTTACAGTATGTACTACCTTCACAGAGAAATCAGAATGGAGGTTGGTTGCTGGGATGATCGGAGTGCTACTCGGCGGCGGGAGCACCGTTGCCACAATCGCAGACCTGTCAACGGGCCAAACAGGGAAATTGGACCACGACCTCCGCGCCTCATTGTGTCTACCACCCACCACATCCATTTGAAGGGGATGGACTGAAATCTTCTCCATTATCCTCTTCCTTTTCATTACACACACTTGATCGTGGCCCCAATTTCATTTCAAAACGAGATCACCGGCTGCCTCAACTCCTCCGCCCCAGACAAAAACCCATTCAGTGTTTCTCCCTTTGTTCTTTCTTCGCTCGTCCATGCTGCTCGCTCAGAGGGTCGAACTGACCTTATCTTCTTTCGAAGAGGAATCGTTAGCTCTCTCTCATCATATCACAGACGCGCCTTTGTCGCGCTGGTCGTCTTCGCGTTGTTTGTCTTCGTGGGAAACAACCCAATTGGCTGGAGTCGTACCACCATCGCCTTTAATACTGGACGAGGAGTTCGCTAAAGTTAAAATTAGGGCAGAGGTGAGTCCACAGTGCTGTTTGACACGTGGAAAGCCCATTAATGATCATCATTGGCCCGCCTCCATAGTCACCCTCGACATCGCCCTCTCATTATTCACACTCTGAGGTTCATGAATCTAGAGAAGAGTTCCCACCTTCATTTATACCTCTACTACACCCGGATCTTCGAAAACTATGCGAAGGGGAAGAAAGCGACGTGGAAATTGAGGATCACTCAGATTTGGACGAAGACTATGTGTTCCCGGAGGACCAGGTGAGCCTGAAGCAACAACTTCTCACACGCAGGCAAACATAGCTGAGGTTTGACCTTCAGCTACCTCCAACGGATCAAGTCCTGGACTCAGAAAATGAGACCACATTTTATGAACGGGGTGTGCATGATGAGGATGTAGGTTCCTTTTGTTGTCTTTCGTTATGAGGGTTTGCTCATTCGAATTGCTACAGGACATTGTGCCGTTCCTCTATAGCCTAAACCAAACTATCTTCATGGAATCCCTGAACCCCGAAATCGCCCCTCATATCGTCATCACCTTATGCGAAGACACTTGGGATGATCAAACCGTGGCTTGGTACAACCGAGTCGATTTCCAATCGCCTAATTACCTTCACATTCCGCCGTCGGATGTTTCAGAGTTCATATCACATCCTAGTCATGACTACCGCGTCATGAATGAACCTCGTCCTACATCTACATCGACGACGCCCCTTCAGGTGTTCAGCCGCCCGAAACTTCAGAAGTTGGTAAGCGTAATCTCATCGTATGGCGCATGGTACCCCAAATCCTCATGCTTGAGTTCATTCAGATTGATCGCTCTTCCGTAGAGCGGCTCATCATGTTTGAGGTAATTCTCGTGTTGCGAAAGCAACTGTGTAGGAAAGTGGTCTGTATCTGTCGTCCCTTCCCTTAGATACCCTCGCCGTTAACCTTTTTTTTTCCGCGCAGGCTTTCGAGGCGAGCAGGTTAGCCTCATCTCTCCGGCACCGATATGACAGCCATCCTACCTTCAAGAAGTTTGAGAACTCCTTCCGATGGATAGACCCCGCCGAGGTAGGCGTTGCGTTCTTTAATGCTCCTCCAATCTCCGTTCTCACTGTCCCCACTACTTCAGTCACTCTTGTCTTGCTACAGACGGTACCGCGGGACAACTTTCATTGAATCGCCTTCTCCGTTCCGAGTTCCCCATATCGTAATCTCAGCACCCCCTCCCGAAAACCCTTGGTTCAAGTGGTCCAACCAAGTGAATGACCCCCAAGACCATGGATTCGGCCAGTATCTCGTTGTCTCAGCTCGTGGTGTTGAATTCGTCAACGAACCAGAGGAACCCTTCTACGGTAACATGTGTTATGCTGACCCAGAGGCATACGAATATAGCGAGTGCTCTGGCGTTAGCTATACCAGTACGATTGAATCGTACCGCTTCTTTGTGGCCGATGATTCCGAAGAGGACGATGTTCATTCTCCGGAACTCGAAACGCCTATCGATGGAGATGAAGTTGAAGACTTCAAGACAAACTTCGAGCGAGCATTAGATTTCAAGTTTAGCAGAAGCTCAACGAGTCCGTCGCTGGAGGATCACCGAGGAACTCGAAATCTATCAGATGAAGATTTCCCCCCGGTTAGATGTGGCACAAACGTTCTCATGAATGAATACGCTATCATGGAAAGAGAACGTGACGTTGAACGTCTTTCACGTCCTAGCTGTAGGCCGTACGTTTTACCTTCCACCTCGGAGAATGACTGGTCGAGTTTCAACCACGCTGGTGAGGAGGAGGACGATGACGACCTTCCTCCCCTTGATGAATGGTATCAATCCGTCATGCGGCGGACAGATGCAATGCTTCAGGCCGGCGTAATCGTGAGTTAGAAATACTTCCCGAGGTTTGAACCCCCCTCTTTCGGCCCCGGACCCCCTTTTTGCCGTTGTATCATCTAAAAGGACAGGACATTACTTCTCTCCCCTCTGGAAACCCTCCTCCATTTACTTCATCCAATTGGAATCATCGCGTTACCTGCTACCAACTGCATACCATCCACTGGACACTTGAGTCGCACTGTTTTTCTGTTTGTCATTTTGTGTGTATCATACGGGCATCTTATCTTCATCTACATCCATTGTATCAATATTATCATACATAGCTCCATTAGTTTTTAATGCACTTCTTTTCGGAATTTCTACTTGTGCCTTTCGTAGACTTGGCGATCCATCGGAAAGCAGCAAATCTCACCCTATCTCACCGTGACTTCCACTCAGGTCCTTGGTCAACAAGCGCTTGAAGAACCAAGACGTATCACAAATAGCGAGCGGTTATAAATGGTCATCCTTCACTAATGCAGAAAGTTGAAGGGAGATTCTTTTTTGAGCCTTTTCGTCTTTTTTCAAGCGTGGTCTCGGTTGAATGATCCGGTGAGTAGTCTACTTTCTCACCGGTAAGCTTTTCTGAACCTCGACTGAATTATTGCTAGTAGTAGAGGGGCCCAGATCGCTGTTTATCCTTTAGAGCTAGTCCGAAACGAGTGGACATTGGACAAGAGTGAAAATTGACGGTACAATGTACTAGTACTTCCGGGCCACTGGCCCTCAGAATCCCTTGGAATCCGGATTACGACGCCGTGAACCCATCCTAACGGGGGGTTGACAACAATCTTGTAGAAAGGAGCAGACAAAATTCCAGATGTCTCCGAACCTGGCAATTCGAAAATGACCCGTTCTGAGTTCTGGACGAAGTTCGGTGTTAAGTCGAGCAGTTTCAGGTCAAATTGCGCGATCATGAGGACGGAGGGTGAGTGGGATTTGTGGGATGTGTCGGACTTTTCTGATCCCGGATGAGCGAGGTCGATGGGACTAATGAGCTATTTGACGTCTTCGACGACGTCCGTGATGAACAAGTTCCGATTCTTTGAAGCCGATAGGACTCTCGGGCGGAATTCAAGGAATCTCGGGCTGACCACGATTGAGCCCACGGTGTTGAGGCAAATTAGGAATGGTTACGAAAACATAGCGCTAGAATACCCAGATTGTGATTTCCGAACTTTGCGAAAGTATTCCATACGAGGAAGAGCATTGATGTGGCGTAACACATAGCTCGGCGCTCAGCAAGTAGTACTTGTACCTTTAACTCAAACACTACTCAGCTTTCTGCTCAGATGAGAGGAACTTCGCGAACCTGACCAACAATCACACCGTAAGGATCTCATCGGACAGCAAACAGCACTAAGAGTTCAAAATACAAGCCGGTGTTAAAGGGAGGTTGTGAGTATTGAAACCCTAAGGGGTTTCCTTGGCGAGAATGGCAACTATAAACTACATCTGATTGATGAAGATACATCGCAGTGTGAATACAAAGGTGTGAGTAGTCAAATGCGTGATGGAAGTATTTATACAAGTGCACAAAGAAAAAAGAGCCAGGAGAAGGTTGAGAAGGTGAAAGAGATGCCTCGAGACAGATATGCGGAGATAGAGCGAGTATAGATGAGAGAACAGAGACTAAGATGAAATGATTAAATGAAGAAGCGCGTTATAGGAAAGTAAAAGACTGTTGAGTAATCACACCACTGGACGGGGGGGAACAACCGAAGAGATGGCAAGAAGTAGATTCCGTTTCGGAGGATATGCTAAATCATGTGTAAGAACGGCCAGATGGGAGGGAAGACCAAATCCCATGATTGAATCAACTTACAAAATCTAGAATTCAGAGAAAACGTGTCGTTCATTTTGATGATCGCATAGGTCTTCGCCTCAGAGCACACTGGGTGTAAGTCACTTTCAGCAGGCTCGTAGCAAAGCCTGAGCTCGGACGGCATATCGCTTGTCAACCAAGAGATTCGCCGTTTTAAAGGTGGAACTATACATATGGTTGATGCCGTTCTCCTCAAGCACGCGAGAAAAACGGTTGACCAAACCATGTTTATCTATTCGAGCGAACATACAAGTCAACATAACTTTCAGCGATCATAAACACGACACTCACCGAGGCCGAACTTCCTGAGATCGAGTTGCAAGCATTTCAGCATGTTTTGGTCCGACTCGTCATCTGATTCTGGTTCTTCTTCTCGGGAATCTTTTCCCTCAGCAATACGTTGATCCGCAGCATCTAACTCTCCACCACAAATCACCATGTATCGATCTTTCGCTGGGAACAACATGGCCAGAAATTCAGCATCGGTGGTCAGCGAAGATCCTTCTGGGGTACGCGTGAAGGAAAAGAAAGGTACTCGTGGTGTTACAAGCTCAGGTTTTGACCGAGAATATCCTCCAGAGAAGATATTAATGGCTTTTCGCCTCAGTGATTCCCTTTCAGGTGTAGGTGTGCATGAGGCAAAGTTGTAATCGTTCGCAGATAGGGGGGACAAGGGTGACAAAGGGCCACCCATTCCTAATAGATGCCTCGGACATGAAGAAGGGACTGGGATCGATGGTGAGCACTGTGGAGAATCTGTAGATACAGAAGAGGATCGAGAAGAGCGTGAGCTGAGAGATGTTAACAGCGAAGATGTCGAGCGATTGGGCGACGAAGTGAAATAGCCGTCTTCATGGAGATCTTCGTCATCGCTGCCAGGTGGTGAAGAGTGGTCGGAAAGAGATTGAGTGCTTCCACAACGCGGTCGCGACGTAAAAGCCATAGGAGTACGTTCTTCAACCTTTTTATCCCGAGACGGGCATGGGATAAGGTCAGGGTAAGCGACCAATTTGATTATTTTTGACGACCAGTTGTCGACACTGTCGTCGGCCAGACCGACGCAAGTAAGGTCAGTATTGAGTACGTGAACCTTGCCAAAGAGAGGGGAGGATGACTTTGTTTTCTTGGTCTTCCTCTCGCTGCGATCAACAGAGCTCTCCGTCGGTGGGTTAGGTTCGCTGGGCTGCCGTAACCATGAGTGGGAGTAGGAGGGCGTTGTTGGAGTGCTTCGTGTCCTGGTCAGCACGGAGCCAAGAGAGACTGACGAAAGTGAGGGAACAAAGTCTAGGAGAGATTTACAATCGCGTTCGCAAATGGAATGTGGTGTACAGGGAGGTGACATCGGAATTGTGAGAGACGATAGTGACTCTTCGTCCACGGAGTAGAGATCAAAACCAGCATTCGTAAGTAGAGTGAGTGCTGCTGGGAGACGTGACTCTTTGACCTGGAAGACGATATGGGCTGAAGTGTGAGAAGTAGGGAAGAAAGAGGACTGCTGCTCACGAAAATAAAGTCACTCATGTAGGAGGATTGATACAATATGGATATCCCAGCTGCAGCCAACGGCGCAGAAAGTTCGTTGACTCTTGCCCCAGAATAATCTGTAAATTCAAATCAGAAATAAACATCCAAACAGTCCTGAAATGCTTACCAAGAGACTCGCTATGAGATTCTACTTGTAGCACACTCCACTGCTCATAGGAGACCTCGATGGGCACAAAAGGACCCTGTAAATCCCGAGCTTTGCTCGAGCGGGACCCCGAGTTTGAACGCTGCTTCTGACGGTCTCTTCTGGCTAGTTTTTCAAATTCTGCAAGCGTATGGGATTCGGCAAAGATGGATAATTCAATCTCATTGCTGGAGATGTTGAGAAATTTTGCAGGGGAGGGCTGAAGAATTTGCCGAATTATGAGAGAGGAGAAGCTGGGTACTCGGTATCGTGGAATTGAGATGAGGGTTAGGGATACGGGTAATAATTGTAGAGTCTGCATCGAAGGGTGAACTGAGAGGAATCAAGCCTGGGTCGTTTTATAGGAGCGAGTCAATTCTATCGGGCCGCACTCAATTGCGCCGCTGACTACTAAAAATTTCCAGGATCTTCCTAAGTCTGAGACAGGTATCCAGCCCAGCAAAAAACCTTTCCCCTCGTTTCCATGCACAGAACCGCAGTGACCTCGCACGCGGAGCGATAACGATACACGAGGACTAAGCTACACCTACTTTGGAGATTCCTGAGACGAGTTCTGCTGACCGCCTCCAGCTGGTGATCAAAATTCACGCTAATCAATGATAAGTGAACAGTTGACATACGTAGTCATCCGCAAAAATATCAAGTCCGAATCTCGAAAAACTCGATCATAAACCTGCTCCAATACACCATATCATCAGATACGCATTGTTGAAGATCATTTGGACGAAGGAGCTAAACCCAGGTATAAAGCTATCCGTGGCCGACGTCGGCCCCCAATTATTTCTATGAAATTGATATCCGCCTAGGGGGCGAACGTGAGATCTCGAGGTCAACAGTCTCTTGAGTGGAAAGGGGTACGAAAGAAGAGGGCGTGGAAACGGGATAATCTGCTTGCAGATTCACTGTAGGACTGGATATGACAGTAAAAATACAAATGGTAAGTATTTCGTGGCGTGCGAGAGCGAATCTATGTGATATGACAAGTCAGATAAATTATGCGGTGGAATGTCCATCAACAATCAGAAACAGCGAATCAAAAACCTCTTGCCGTCCCCTTATTCTTTTTCCCTCCGAATCTATTATAGGGATTGAAATTGTTTTTCTTCCAAGTGGAATGATAATTCGCATTGGCAGGGCTAAGGTCTTCACGTTTTTTTGAGAGTCCGGGAGTGCCATAAAAAGTGGCAGCGGAGATTGCAGAGGTATTTGGGGTGTTGGGCGAAGGTGTCGGTGTGGAAGAAGTTGGGGTGCCATTTACAGCACTAAGCTTCGAGCTTTCTTCTTTGGGAGGAGAATTGTCATCGTCGTCAGACACATAGTCGGCCAGTTCGGAAAGCGCTGTATTCGTTGTTGCCTGAACTTCCTGAATCTTTTTCTTCAGTTTGGAGGCCTGCGGGTCGGTGTTTTCCAGTCTCGGTCGTTTAGCCTCCGAGGGACTACTAGGATTGGTAGTCGGACTTGGCAAAAGGGGACCGATAAAGGGTTTCGTGACCTTCTCTCCCTGGTCTTCTTCGCCTTCTTCATCGCGTGCCCTTTTCTTCCTCATCGCGGCAACAAGTCCAGATTTCGGTTGTTGCGTCGATGAGAAGTTGATCATGTCTAGTTTCTGACCCTTGTTCCTTAGATAAAAAAGCATATACGCATTCTTTATCCGAGTCGGTGGCGACGGCCTAGACGTAACGGACTCGTCGTTCATCTCATACCACTTGTTCTCTCGGCTCCTTACGAAAGCGTAATAGTGCCCTGAGTTGGGACCACCGCCGGCGTGGCATATCACCCCATAGAGCGTGTAGCGCGGACCATATTGGCCCTCACTCATGAAGGGGTCGATGTTGAGGTGCTCATCATATTCGACGATATGACCGATCTTGTGTCCCATCGGGGAAAATCGTTTCAAGTGTATGGTCAAGACTGCTGGAGCTTCGTGTATGGTGAACTGTTTCTCCGCGTTGACATGCTTTTTGCACCTAGGAATAGACATAGTTAAGACTAGAAGATGGGAGAAAACGACGCCAATACATACTTTTCACATTTGTACTTGTCCGCTCCCTTCAAATGGTCTATCTCCACAAACTTTCGCAAAGCAACACTTAGATTATGCGCACGGTGAATATCGAGGCTGAGGTCGAGGATACTATCGAAAGTATCGCTGTTATGCCCACAGTCATGGCAGGTAACACGAGACCGTAAACGCCCTCCAAAGACCTTATGTACCCATGTAGTTTCAGCGAGTCTGTGCTCGATTTTGCTAAAAGTGAGGTCAGCCTGGATTCAAATATCCGATTCTTGATCTTACGTTGAGTGCCCTGCTAGACATGACTTCTGCAAAGCATCAATAGCATATCTCAGAAATTCATGAGAGTCCTCCTGTCTTCCTCTGCGCATGTGTTTGGCAATGACTTTAAGGATGAATGGTCAGCTAGAGCGTGGAAACAGAACAGAATGTTGCCACTCACTTTGCAGCTTATTGGTTATGATGGACGGTGAAAAAGGCGCTCGTTTCTGGAAGGAGCGACCGGCGACCTCACGAAGAAGACATGTCATACAAAATCCCTTCGCTTTACCTGGACAAATAGGCGTCAGCTCAAATGCGAAGTCAGCATAAGTAGCAAGATACGAACAATCTCGATGCGCGTTTAGTATGTGAAGCAGAGGCGGCGTATGTAGTAGACATTGGAGGGCACTGTTTAGGAAGCATGTGTTGCCAGTGTTAAATAGACCTGCACCCAACGTAGCCCCCTGCGGCCATGAGAGCTCAACATCTCCACGGTAAAGTGACGCGGTTGTCGTGATCGTTTTCACTGGTCTCTTTATGGGACTCTGTGCAGGAGTCGATACGGGGGTATTAGAACGGGCATTTGAAGTCTCTGGGCTTGAAGGAGTTGTATTGGATGTCGGAGGAGGAACCTGCAAATCGCTTTGAAGTTTGAATCGATGCTTCGGGTCAGACAAATCAAAGACTCACCTCTGCTAGTGCCTTCCAGCTCGAAGGTCCCACCACCGCATTGATAGGTGGATATTTGCCTTCCGCAACAATCAAAGTACCTGTAGACGACCCTTCTATAAACTCAATTGGGGGTGGCAGAAGACTATTGAAGGCATCCAAGTCCTTGGCCGGCCGGTATTGCGCCTGTTCTGATTCAGAGTGGCTGGTCGTAAAAGTGGACTGCAGTGATGGATATCTAGGTGAAGCCAGCATCGCAGAAAAGAAAGATTGACGGAGAAGACCAGATTTGATGACAAGAAGGCGACGAATTAGAGATTGGGATAAGAGTGTAATCACAGAGTATCGCAGAGCGACTCAATAAACACTGGTTCACTGCGGGGATCAACACAAAATCTTATGTCAGGTTCACTCCCACGCACGCGACCGCGTAGGACGTGTCTTCATTCCAGTCCAACGAAGCCACGGGTCGAGTTTATTGATACACTTCGAAAACCTTGATACAGAATTAAGGCCACCCTACTCTACATTAATGAGATGTACAGATGATTAGTATAGTGGGACCTGCCACGTTAGGCTCTGCTGGCGTTTGCTCTCCGGTTTTCAGGAGGTATATATGGGTAGGGTTCCTGATATATATCATCCACCCCAGCAACCGACCACAGGTGGTTGCTGAAAGGCGTCATGAACATTCTGGCTACGTCGTCCGCGCCGCGAAAGGATGCCAGGTCGCCGGAAGTAGTAAGACCGGGTTCGGGGGTAGGACAAAGAGAATGATTAGAGCCAAGAGAGGAAGAAGCTCCCAGCTCGAGTGTGCGTGTAACTGAACGCGATTGCGCAGAATAAAAATTATTGGGAAGGGGTTTCAGATACACCGAGGCTAGATGAGAATCATGATAAGGGTTGTGGTTGATATATGGTATGGAGCTCAAATAGGCCGAGTCAGGTTCCTCTGTGCGAAAGGATCAATGAGATTACGAAGTGATGAAGCTCATCCGATGACTTACCATAAGCACCATGATAAGCGGGAAGAGATTGAGGGGTAAAGAAAGTAGGCTCCATTTTCACTGCCCTGTTCGGTTTTGCGGAGGGTTTAATCCTGACACGCTTGTGTGAGGTGCGGCTGTCCGAGTTCAATTCACCTAGTTTCAACCCGTGCTTCTTCAAATGACATGCGAAGGCGGATCGACGCTTGATGCTACAAAAGAAGTAGTCAGGAAAGTGTAATGAATAAAACTAAGCTATAAAACCCACCACGAACTGCAGCCCTCGACGGGACACTTGTAGCTCTCAATCCCTCGGTGAATTTCTTTGCGATGTCGTGCACAAGAGGATGGATCACCGAAGGCTTTGGTGCAGCCGTCGACATCACAAACGAAAGGTTTTTCCCCAGTGCTGAAACATGATTGAGACCTTACTGAGCATGAACAAACAGAAAGGGACTCTACTGAATGTTTCTGTGAGTCTTGAGCCCAGATGCCTGAGCGAAGGCTTTGTAACACTCCTCACAAATATACGGCCTGCAAGTGGCTACTCAGTGGCATTACGATTCCATGACATTTCTCGACCATACCTTTCCCCTCCGTGGATACCGCGTCGATGGCGCGTCAGATCTCCCTTTCTCGTAAAAACTCTGTCGCAAGTTGGACAAACGTGTTGTTGCTGCTGGACCCACCGTTAATCACGTCTGACTTGACTTTCAGTGGGCAGAATGCGACTCACCTCAGGAGTCACCATTGTCGACGATTAAGTGTTTGGTTATGAAAACACAGTTGAAATGATTGGGCTTGAGATGAACCCTGCTGACGCTGCCTGCAACGTCGTAGAGAACCACAGTGGTATCCAAAAAAAATGGGAATGAAAGGAAGATGTCTCAGGAAACGCTTTGTGCTTTTAAGCAAGGGCCTGGCACCGGACGAGGTCCCTTCCGGATTGTCCGAATTTTCAGGCGTGCAAATGATGCCTTTGTCTTCGACACGAGGAATTTATTGTTTTATGAACAAGCCATTCGGTTCTGTGACAGAGTGTCATCGTCATAAGAAAAAAAGAAGAAAAAGGAAAATCATTGTTAATATTTGACGCGAATGTCTCGCCCAAAGCATTTAACAAAGGATACGAAATGGGATTGATGCAGAAAAGCCTATAAGGTACCTCCAGGAGATAGCGAAAGTCAATGTCAAAGAACACTTCGGACTTTGAAAACGTCGGCGACACTTCTTATTCAATAGGGTTGGACAAAGAGGGCTTCAAAGAACCTTTAGTTTCCTAACCCCAGTCCCTCGATTTTTCGCGTGATCCTTTCTTCCATCCATGGAGCAATAGACCAAAGATCATTCCAGACAAAGGATGCGTATTGATGCCGCCCGGGGCCCGAGACGAGGTCAAGGTCTTGAAGTGGCGGTCCAGCTGGAGAAGGTTCTTGAGTCCTGGGACCCTTCAACTGAGCAATAATCCTGATGTGGGGATGAAAACATCAGAAAATTGGTGATCCTCAGCACTCATTATTGCGTACATCATTGGTCCCGCCCAGTTCAGGCCATCTTCTTCTACTCCTTCCGACTCGAGCCACCGCTTGTCATAACCACCGGGAGTGTACCGAGGATAGTTTCTGTGCGACGAAGCTGGAAGAGGGCGTGTCATCGGCGTAAGATCAAGAGGGCCGGTCGGGTAGTCTTTGAGAGTAAAAAGAAGTATAAAAATCCCTCTAGTGCATTAGCAGATGCACGCACGATGGCCGGCAGACCCTGGGACTAAAGGGTATACCCCATAATCTGCTATCGAGTGATTGTTCTCTAAAACACGTTGGTCATGAAAATCCTCTGCGCCGAGTGGGTGTAAAAAGGCACGGGCATTGAGATTCAGTGTCAAAGGGCTTCTAGATTTCAAAACGCCGAATGCAATTATTCTAACGTCCATCAGTTCCACCACAAGCTGAGGAACGTTAGATGATCAGGTGAAAGTGGCTCGGACTTTATTCACTTGCCCTGATACGGGTTTCCAAATGTATGAGATTACTTTCAAGCCTGGAAAATTGCTCAGCTACAACTCGAGAGTAGTACAGGACAAGGGTGTACTTTAACTGGTCGAAGATAGTCATCGGGTTGAAGTTACGCGTAGATCCCTCCAACAAATTCGCATGTCCTTTCCTGTGAAGCACAATATATCTAGATCAGGGCAAGTAAATCATCCATAGCGGGCAAGAACTTGGCTTGTCACAATCCTCTCGGAGACGAGGCCAATATTTGCCTACGCTTGCCATCGTGACTGAGGGGACTGTAGCAGGGATGAGCGAGGTTGGGGATATAAACCTTGTCCAAGCTTCATCGACAATGCATGACGTCCGACCACGATGCCAAACACGATAGAGAGCCCTAAGAGAAGTCATCAGTGGTTGTGCTTGTCACCAGCCCACCAGAAAACGGACGAGCGCACTGTAGAAAAGCAGTCTTCCAACTAACATCCTGACCACTCCATCTCCTCCAACTAGGTAGAAATCGGCGAAAAAAGCACTCTTTCCATTCTTCCCCCTTCAAATTTGGCAACGTTGCGTCGAACAAGATGAATGAAGGAGATGCGAGGGTCAAAATCTCTTTCCAATTTTGTCGCGGAACGGTTGATCTGACACTCAAATTCCTGAGTCCTTTGTGATACTTTCCTGAGTATAGTTCGCGTAAGATTGGTCCTCTCCATGGGTTTAGAGCGGGATCCGATACCACGACGTGTAGCCTGCGGGATAGATGAGAAACGACGATAAGCGTATCGAGATCCAGCTCGCTGAAAATATCAGCAATGAGCTCGACAGGCAGAGATTCCAAAGTGGTCATGGTCGAGATCGAGGGTTGATACGCCAAACAGTCATGGGAAAGTTGAACGGAGGTTGCCGCTACGAATTGTTCAAGCAGTCCCGAGTTATGCGTTGTATCAGTACTTAGTTTAGTACGAAAGAAGCCATAGTACATATACAACTTTACAGCTTGGACTTAATAATGTCTACCGTAGTCGATTGTGCGTTTCCTGGTTGTCCATTCTCCCACCACACAACGGTGACGGTGATATCGTCTCGATATCTTCTGGCGTAAGGAGCAGGTATGCTCATCAATCTCCTCAAAGCAATTTCATCTCCGCCACCGAGAGCATTCCGTATGAGATGTGCACTAACATTATCATCAACAAATGCCCATGTTCCGTTGTCTACTTTTGTTCGCTTTTCCTTGCCATCAATACCAGGGTTCCCGGTCACTGTTGGAGCCAAAGATGGTAAATCACGTTTGGAAACGTTGCCCCTAAGTCCCGAAAGAAAACCTCCTACGAGGCTGACGACCTCTTGCGAACTGTTGAAGATGTGAGATACGGCCAGCTATTTGAGATTTCAAGGTTTAAACGCACCTCAGCGCATCCCATAAACCGTCTGTGGCGATCACAAGGAAGCACTTTGAAGAAGACGGGTCTTCGAACGATAATTTTCGATGGGTAACAACTGGCCGGGCGGTCACATACGGAGGAGTTTTGAGTGTGGTGGGTGCTTTCCTCAAGGGCATGTCATTTCCGACCATGAAAACCTGGTTTAGGCTACCACGAAAATAGTGAGCCGATTTATCTGGGGACAACAAGGTATCGTCTCACACTTCTTGGATCTCAGCAGGCCACTTATACCTGGCATCACCGAAAGCCCTGGACGGCTCCAATCCTCCCAAAATGCGGCCGTTCCGGATGACGTCCACTGCTTCTTCTTTTGGATGTTCAGAGATGATGCTATAAAACGAATATCAAGATATTTAATCAATTGCAATAAAAAGATCTTACAAACCGTCGAGCTTCGTTTGGGTTCCGTCCAGTTTGGTCTTCACTTAATACATCGACCGACCATACACCTCTGCCATCAGCTCCTTGATTCCAGGTCCCAGCGACAGCTCGACTATCTCCGGCGCAAGCAACGTACAGGTCGTTAAGAGCCGAGTCAAAAATAGCCATTAAGGCGCAACTACCTAGGCAATGTGAAATGATGTCTCGTAAAAGGAGAACGTGGCTCACCTGATATTGCTGGTAGCATAGTCTTCAACCCCATGGGATGTTTGCTAAGGTCTGGTACCTGATCTTTTTTTGGTTGGTTTTGTATTGCTTCCTTAAGAAGTGTTAATGGTGCATTCAAAAGGTGGTAATCAAGACTTGTGAAGGCTCTCTCGATAGCCGCAGTGACTTTTTGCTCATAAGTTATTGACTGTGGGGGGGTAGTGGATGATTTCGTCCAAAGAAGAGACGTAAGGTTGTGAGTTACTCCACGACTCGGTTGTTCGGCGTTGGATACGAGCTGTGAAAGCTCAAGCGCCACGGCGTTGATGAGGACACGAGATAATAGTTGAGACGTTTCAGGTCCACGGTGCCCGTCAAATACAGAGAAGAAAAGATAGTCCCCAACAAGTTTTCCTTCGGGATCTGGGTCTCGTTGGACGATTTGATGCGAACTGGCGTCTTCAATGGGATTATTCGAGGGTAGGGATGCGGTCGAATAGTGCCAGGTAACACCATCTGGTCTACGAACCGTCTCTGAAGTTGCATTTTGCTTGAGACGTTCGTTAAGAACCTGCATAGGGAGAAGGGGCATTTGTTTGTTGGTCATTGTGGGTTTGCCATCTGCTCCAATCACTTTAACCGGTAGCTCGAATGTCTGACGCGTTGAAGAAGTGTAGAAGTAATAAGCTGTTCCACCTGTTACTGCAGATGCAACCACAGGTTTCCAGGCGCGCCGTAGCATCTGACGAGGTGGAGCTGGTGGACGTTGAAGACCAGGTAATCGCCGAGATGTCCGCCCGCGGCTTTTCTTAGCTTCTGCCTTTATGTCAGGCACGAGAAAGCCCCCTCGCTACCTTCCCAACGAGATTTTGACTCTCATTCTACGCTCATGCGGACCCAGAGAGAAAGCCATACTCTCACGTACAGCAAAGAGACTCCAGGCGATTATACAGACATGTCTCTATGAAAGCGTTGAAATAGGTTCACACGTTCAGGCAGAGAACTTTTCACGGACGATAATGACGGGAGGTGATAAATTTGCTCCTCTCGTAAGAGAGTTCAAAGTGGTCATTATTTCCAGTTTACAGTATGTTCAAATCTCATCGGCATCTCTGTCTAATTTTCATACTCAATCTCACTGTATGGGCACTAGCAACTATTACGACTCCGAATCGTTGACCACGTTACTCAATAACGTCCTTAAGCGTTTGCAAAAGCTTGAAGTACTTCGACTAGCCCTCGAATTACCTGACAAGAGCTACCTGCACCTTGCACTATCTCACTGTACTCTCTCCGATCTGCACACCTTTCATTTCGGTCAATCAGGGAAGGACAGTGCGTTAGGGATTCTTCAGTTCGTTAAACGACACCCACACCTGAAAAACCTCTCTATCGACACGGAAGACGATATTCACTCAATAACCGACCATCCTGATATCAACGGCGACAGCATAGTCCTTCCTGCACTGCGCTCATATTCTGGCCCTCTCAATTTTCTCAAATACATCGCCAAGAATGCTACATCTCTCTCTTCTATTGTCATCAAATTGAGACTCAAGCCCGGGATTGGCGTTCCCATTGATCAACTTGAAGCGCTCAGGAAAATCCATGACACGGGAAAGAACATTTCATTAGCATACGACTCCTCCGCCTCGTTAAGTCGTTTAGTCGAATGGACCTCAGCTGCGCTCCCAAACTTGCAGAACTTTGCCGCTTTCCTTCGAAAAGAGGATCCAGTGGTAAGCACACTCTAAACTCCCCTGCAATGTTCGTTGATTGTTCGGTTCACGAAGCCCGTACGCCCTCGTCCCGGCCTCGCCCAACAATCGATCGAATCTTTTGGGTCTTACGTTAGGAGATTCAAGGCACTTCACAAATTCACTTACCGTAGATCTACCTTCACCGATTCTTTAACTTCCAATCAAGCAACGGACCCTCTCAATGCCGCTGAAGACGCAAAGGCCTTGGGTAGAACTTGTCCCACTTTGGTAGAAATTAGTTTATGTGCGTATTCCATCTGATACATCCCGTTTCAAGGCTCAATCTACCTCCCATATCCAGACGGCTCGCACTTTGTACGCAAGGACGTAGGAGGTTGGACTGACAGCTCTTCCGGCGATTCAACTCCGAGAGGTTGAAGAGGACAGTCCGCGGACCACTTTTTTATGGGGAGAAACTCCGAAGCTGTAGAACTCAAAGGATATTACTGTAAACATTCATTAGTTCTGGGCCCTGACGCCCTGGTATAATTGTAAAACTGCTATAGCCATAAGTATGTCGGGCTTAATAGCTTTATATCGACAACTATTTTTCATCCGACAGCCCGATTTAGAACTTAATTAGAAGGCAATACTAAAGCTATTCTGGCACGCGATATAAACCTCCAAATAACAATAGATTTTACAACAACGACAACAGAGTAGGTAGATGGTTATGTAGTCGTACCAGAAATCCAGCCCTTCTTGATCCCGTATTCCACAACTTCACCTGCACACAACGGACTTAAACTAGGCTCCTCCACCGTGCCATTCTTTTTCTTCCCACCCTTCATCGATCCCCTTGCTCTACTAGAAGATTTCGTTACACATTCCCCCAGCCATCCCTCGAGATCGATTAGACACTCGTAGCATTCTTTCTCGGAGAAATGAGCTGTTGAAGGCGGGTTCTGGGTAGAGCTTTGACCCTTCTTGGCGACGGCGGGGGGCTTGAGGCGCTTACATTGTAAAAGTTTGACCAACAGATAATGAAGCCACTTTTTCATCCGGGTTAAAGAGTGAGGCAAACTAGTATACAATGAGACTTACCATAACATTGGTTAACGGATTAAAGGCTTCCCAGTGGTTCCGGTGTTGCTCTTTCATCAATCGATACACGTCGAATTGATAATCCCCTAAAGCCACACCACCATAAGAGAACGCCCCAGACGAGAACCAGACTTGGGTCATACCTTGTCCCATAAACACCTCATCATCCAACGGTGTCCAGTGTACTATTTCTCCTCCGGTCCCATCACCCGCATCCATCCTCGCCAACCCAAGATCGATCACAGTCACTCGAATACCATGCGCAGAATCATCCATGTGCGCCCTTGGAGTTCGAGCTTTTGCAACTTGATTCACTCGTTCCTGTATAGGCATCTTAGCCGCAGGTGGTGTAGATTTGATTAGAATCTGTCCCCAATGCAAGTCTCGGTGCTATAGCGAATATTGAGTCTCATTCGTGCGAGATTTCTTGGATAGATTCTTACTTCGAACGATACAAGTTGTTCGCCATGAGCAAGAGCCTTGGTGACCTGCCAAAAGATACTCGAAGCCTGACGCCACCCTGTCCTTGAAGCGTTAATAAACTTGAATGCCTCTAGGTCTGGACCTCCATCCGGCAAGGCGATAATAACATACGCTTGTGACACGCCGAATGTGTCTAGATAGAAGATTCAAGTTAACAACTCAACTGACAACGTGACACCCAATGGAGATTACCTGGCCTGACGCTCTCCGAACCATTTTGTTCCAGATACTTGTCCCAGAGTTGAAGAAGAGCCTGAGGGTACCTTCCTCTCACGACGTAGGTCCTTAACAACTTGACAAAACTAGCGTCGACCTCCCCCATTGCGCGAGTGACGATGATTTCTTTCAAGACATCCTTTGCATCGCTAGGAAACGGTCCATCGTTCTCTGAGGCCGCAGTGGATGGGTCAACGGTCTCGTCTCGTATGGGGATGACTTTAAGAACGACATCCCCAATGCCAAAGACTTCCGAATAGCTAGCTTCTCCAACTTTCCGGAACTTTTGTTTATCCGACGCAGATCGGGATTGAGTTGTTTTGAGAACCACTTGGTCGTATGGGAAGGTATCTATAAACGCGGAAAACTCGTATAGGCCAGACTGAACTTGCTGGCATTCCTCTAATAGGGGTCGAAGATACTCCGGACATGGTGGAGTCTCTTCAGCGTGCAAAGACGCTCCTAGGCCGAGGCCAGATAACTCGAGGTCAATATCTAGTTCTGAGTCCGAGAGTGGGGATGGAGGGCTAGGCGGCGTGAAAAGCGCTTTGCGATGTGGGCGTAATGGCGTTAACTGACGAGGCTTTATCAGGGGGGATAGGGTATGTTGATATTTCTTTGGTGATGGTTGGGTCTGGGTGTCTGAAGATGGCGACGAGGCATCCTTGATCAACTTGGCCAGTGGAGACGAAGGAGGGGGAACCAAAACCTCTACTTTGACTGCAGGTTTAGAGATATGTGTAGATGGGCGAGTAGTTTTCCTAGGTGGACGTTTTGGCTCTTCCTCGGATGAAGAGTCATCGTCTGACAGTACAACAACATAGTTTGCTTTTTTCCTTGGGCGAGTCGCCTTGCGAGGCAATTGGATATCTGCCTCGCTCTCAGATGGTCCGGCAGGAAGAATAACATCACTAGCTGGTTGGGAGATTCGTCGTTCATGGCTGACGGTGCGTCCATCGTCATCCAATAGTATGATATCTGTATCCACAAATGGCTTGATACTGGGACGCGGAGGCTTGACCTGGGTGGAAGAGAGTTTGGGTTTCCTGGATATGACTTTGCCAGACACGGTGGGAGAGTTGGGGATGTTAGGAATATACGCAGCGAGGGGTGCGCGGGATGAAGTAGGAAGTGGTAGCTCATCATTGATTAGGGCTGGACTTTGGTGAATGGCGGAATTATGGATCATCTTCGAAATAGCTATCTGGCGTAAAGGGGATTGTTTTTTTGTGATTAGTTTCGAGAACGGTTTCTTGACTACGGCATTCTCTCTATTCTTCATCTTCGATGCTATAGGAGCCCATTGAGTCGGAGGCATGTCGTCAAAAATACTAGGTAAAGGAGTCCGCCTGGTGCGTGTTATAGCACCTTCCTCCGAGACGTTGACTATCCGCTGGCTTCGCTTTCCATAAGCGTTAACACGTTTTGTACGAGTCCCAAGCATCTCCAATAATCGTCTCCCAAACAGCCAGGCAAAGGCGGCTGCAACAGCAAAGAGCGAGAGTGTAGAAATCGTACTCTGAAGACGAGACGGTGAGGGCGTAGAAAAAGAGAATTTATTAGAAACTCACAGTTGAAGTGCTGGCCCAACGTATTTTGTGCAAGTCCGAGTTGAAACGCGTACGACACGTGATCGAGCGATCTCCACGCGTTCGTGGATTTACACACCCTCGTCTTCCCCCGTCCAGGTCCGCATCGAAGATATGGCACTACCAATTTCGTTGCGAACGTCAGCAACTCCACCAGAATTGGAATTAATCGCCTCCCAGCAGCTCATAGAAATCGTACCTCTGATCGCGATGGAAAAAACGGCCTTCATTTCGGTATTTGCCATTTTTTTTATGCACCACTGATCGTAATTACTCTATTATAGGGTGCATATGGTCCCCTCAGACCACCAATCAAAACCAGCATACCCCTCTGGATGGCAGTCAACCTCAAGTTGAAAAAGAAGTGCCATATAATTGCTCCCCCGTGGCTGAACGTTGGTTAGAAATGACCATTCGTACTGACGCAACTGTCCGAATTGAAGTTATAGAATGAACTACAGAGTTCCTGCAGAACCGCTTGAATGAAGAAACAGGAAACAGAGCGTTCAGCAAGATGCCTTTCAGGTTCGGTGAGATCGCGAAAATCTTGTTGGATGTGTACGTTTTCATCATGCTCCTTACTAGACATCCGCTGAAATGTTATTCCAAGCGCCCCCGATGACCTCGAAAACACAGATAAAATTCGATCTCTGCTCAAGGACCTTCGAGAGGCCCGCCAGGCAAAGTGTAGGGATGGGTTGGCTGTTTTGGATCGGGGTGAAACTAGTGTGCGTTCCTCTCGATTTCGACCCCAATCACTATTGATGGAATTGGCAGCTGTCCAACCTATGCGCGATGGAAATAAACGAAATTCGACCTTTCTTCGTACACGCAAAGAGCATAATCTCACAGCTCTATAGAGAACAGGGGCAAGACAATGAAGACGATCTGAATACCATGTCCATGTCGTAGCACTGATACCGATTTAGATACACAACCTGTATGTACAACATAAACTAGTAATTGGAAAGAAGCTCCTTCGTTGTTTGGATCAGTTCCTAGCTTGCGTCAATGTCGAGTTTCTGGGCGATGGCGTCGAGCCGTTCCCGCAACTCTCGAATTTCGTTCATCATAAGCGTTTCGGAAGACTGGAATCACATTAGTTGAATTCAGAGGCCGAGAGCAATGGGGAAGATACATACGATTGCTGTATTGGGGAACACCTTGATCAATTCCATGAATGGCACCTTACTAATGGAAAGCCCGTTCGCATCATCCACTTCAGGGTCTCTAATCTCAGGGTAATTATCGTCACCACGGTCATCCCCCTGCATCCAATTCGTGTACCACTTTTCCGTCGCATGAATGTTGACCTCGTATAGTGCAATTACCGTCAACGGAATGAAGAAAATGATGCTCATGACAACACGATTGAGCTATCGTTTGAAATTTCAAGCAACAAACAACTCGTTGGAAAGACCTTTAACCTACCTTCGCATAAGACCGACGATTAAGTTTCAACGGCCAGTATCTGAAATATTGCATCGAAAAATAAGTATCAGTAGCCTGAACAAATACGGGAGACCCTTACTCAAAAGGAGAAACAAACACGATTTCGACGAGGTTGAATGGCGCCGGGTAGACATAGGAATCTGGGGCCCGAATCATAGACACCGTTTTGCCAGCGAAGAAGGCCAAATATTGCGCTTCGGCATCATCAACCACCTGTCAGAGACCCATTATTAGAGGGGCACGAAAAAGAGTGAAAGGCTCACTTCAGAGTAGGCGGAAGAGAACAGTGAGATGAGCACATTGAGAAGGATTATTGCTGTTACTATGTTCCAGCTACAGATGCCTTTAGCTATAGGTATGAAATTTTCACGATAGACTCACAAATAGAACATAAGAAGTCCAGACGGGCTACAGAGGCATGTTAAGTCGTGATAAATAATTCCGGAAGCGAAAGGAGCATTCTACCTCGCTTCATATCGTGAGAAATCTGGCGCTCTAAAAACGAAGCATGAGGGCAGGAAGCTTAGGGTAATAATTGAAAAGCGTACTGCAGAAGAGCTTGAACCAAGGCGTTCACGACCTGAAAGTGGGTTATATCAAGAGAGTGCAAACAAATCAAGAAACTGGCTTACAGAGCCAGGGGCTTGGGTAGTCCCATCTGCGGCGTCCAATGCGTACATGGCTTGTGCAAAACCAAGGCCCAATATTGAGAGTAACTAGTGTGAGGAAGTTATGAGCTAGATCTTGTTTGTGTAATGAAGGCCCTACAGCGAAAAATATGCCCGACTCTCTGAGCATTCGCGCGACACATATCTGCATCATTCCCACATATCTAAAGAGCCATCAGCTTCCCAAATAACTCAAAAAATGCAAAACGAGCGACCCACTTGTATCCGTCGAACACAGTAACGATTTCTGCAACGGGCGTTTTCAGCAAATCAAGACAAACCAGGTAATTCTGGACATACTCATCCTGCAAAGATATTTCATAAATTGTGCGTCGAACAAAGAACGTGACAGATTCACCATATGAAAGGAGCAACAAAACTCAGAACTTGGAAGCTTATGACTCTGAACCTCGCTGTGTCATCACCATTCTTCGAAAGTCCAACCACTCGCAACGTAAAAGCAGCAATCAAAAGGGAGTCGGTTACGAGTGAGACGACATTCCAGAAGGTGAAAGCCTTCCAAGTGACGAATTTCAGGAGTTTGAAGAACTATCCTCATCTATGAACCAGAGTTTTCGGAAAGGTTTCAGATTTGTTCCTACCTTGTGTACATCTACACAAAGATTAATCAAGACATTCTCGCGCGATGCGGTGGTACTAACCTTCAATGAAAATGGACAGCCCAATGACATACAGAACTATCTCCCATTCATCCATTGTGGATGTGTACGTCGGATCAGATAACCGTTCCACTGGCTGTCGAACTGTACTAGGTTAGTAAACCTGATTGGCTCCCAACAAACATGGTGCCTACCAGCTTGAGAGTATGCAACAAGGAAAAAGAGCCAGATGATGATACGGAATATGTTCTGATATCTGTATGATACAGTCAAAACCGAACACTTCAAGGACAGACTCTCTCACCTCGGAACACTCAGCCGCGAAGGGTCATAATGACTTGAAAAGCCTCCAGAATGGGTTTCTTCGAAGGGGATATCTAGTTGCCTATTCGAGTCCAAAAATCGGCTACCAAAGAGTGAACACTCACAATCGACATCAAGGTCTTCATTATTCCTCTGAATCAACTCCCCAGCCCAGAGGGCTCTGACTACATCCTGCGCCTCGCTCGAAGACAGAAAAATTGTACTTGAGTAACCAATTAGCCTCCGGATCCGAGTTCTTAACTGCGTCATAGACGTACCAATGAGAGTCAATAGCCATTTCCAGGGCACTCGCTGGTTCGCTTACATCTCCGTCAAGCTGAGTGTGCTTGAATCGAGTAGACAAAACCGTAGTTAAACGTTCCGGGGTCGTACGATGGACAATCCTTCGTGCCAAAACTTCGCATGCAATCGCTCGACCGTAATTCTCATCATAGTCTGCCGGATTATGATTCGCATCCCACATGAACTCTGTACGAGCTCTAAGAAGACAATACGGAAGCTAGAAAGGACGGTGAATGGAAGTTGACACAGAGCTGGGTGATGAGGTCACTGACTGCCTCTACAAAGTCTCCCGCAGCTGCCTTGTAGGCAGAAATAACCTGAGGCGTAATGATTTGACTGGTAGGCGTTATGAGATCTTGTGGCTCGACTTCGACAGGAAGTAGTTGAAGGGTCAGAGCGCGAAGTCGTTTCACGAGTTCTGTCGAGTTCGATGGTCAGTCAGGGTCTAGATATGACTTAGTAGAGCTCACTAGTCAAGGTGTCAGGATGCGGCTTGACTGACTGTACCGAGACAAAAGAGCCTCTCTCGTCTGCATCTCCACTCTCTGGGGGTACAAGTCCGTCCATCCGGGAAGGTGGTCGTTATGAAGTGGAACTATACACGTGAGCAGGATTTCGAGCTGTTTTGTTTACGCGTTGTTTACCTCACTTCTTCGCGTCTACATTCATCATGACCACAGACGATGCTCCCATGGCCGTGCAATCAGCCAAAGTGAATGGCACGGACTCAATATATAAATGGTCGATCCATGGTCAGTTAAAATTTTGGAATATTACTCGCGATGCTCAGTGACCTGTTCTCCAGTGGAAGTTCGACTGCAGCCACGCGCAACAACCCGATTCGAAACCATCCGAAATCGTGTGGATTCCTGGTTGAAGTCTTTCGATAGAATCAACCTGTGCTCTACACTATCAGGTTGGCAAGACGTACCCGAACTCGCCTCATCGGTCGAAAAAGTAACAACCTCTGAATCCCCTTGCCAGACGCAATCTCTGCCGTTGGATGAAATGATTCTTCATATCCATGTATATCAACCCTCAGATGGTGACGCATACGAAGAGTTCTCAAACAACTCAGGTGGCAGGGAGGATGACGACGACACGATGGCTGCCAGCGTCACTGAACTACCGAACAGAAATTGGGAAGGGTTATGGGATTCATTGATATACGAGAGTGACGTGAAATTGAAGCTGTTGGATTACATTCACGCAACGCTGGTTCTCAGTGATGCAGGCGTTGACTGTGAGTGTTGTGCTAACTGCCTTTAAAATCGCTGATCAGGGAGGCAGTTAACCTTGTATCTTGGAATCGGGTCGTCTTACTCCATGGCCCTCCCGGCACAGGAAAGACATCGTTATGCCGCGCCCTTGCCCAGAAACTGTCCATCAGACTCTCCGAACGGTGATATCAACCCAATCGTAACTCAAACTGTTTGCAATGGCTCATCGTTCTGCTGTCAGTTATTCGCATGGCAGATTACTAGAGATAAATTCGCATTCCCTCTTCTCGAAATGGTTCTCGGAATCCGGAAAACTCGTCCAAAGGCTATTCACAAGCATCACGGAGCTGGCTGACGAAGAAGAGGCCTTTCTGGTTGTACTTATAGGTCTTGCTATTCCCCGCCTCGTAAACTTTTGCGAGGTCGCTGATCCTTTGTTTCCACAGATGAGGTAGAGTCCCTGACTGCGGCACGAGCAGGCGCAATGGCAGGGACAGAACCTTCCGACGGCCTACGAGTATGTTGAGCTCCCAGCGGACGCTTGATGGTAGCCTTTATCTGACTGACTGTTGTCAGGTTGTCAATGCGCTTCTAACGCAACTAGACAAACTCAAACATCGTAAAAATGTTCTCATTATGTCCACGAGTAACCTCGTCCAGGCGATCGGTACCATCCATGCGCATAACATCTTTTCGCTTCGCTCATAATGTTTCAGATAGTGCTTTCGTCGACCGGGCTGATATTGTTCAGTATATCGACCTACCCCCTCGTGAAGCGGTCTACGAAATTCTCCGAAGCTGTTTTGTTGAAATGATCAGCAAGGGTATTCTAACGGGCGTGGTAGGTCTCTTCATTTCCTCTACCTCTGGTAGTGTCTGAACAAGCTGCACCTTGATCTTAGGCGGTCCCTCCACTCCAGACGGCATTAATGTATGAACGAACGGCCCCGACAGGCCAAGGCACTACCACTCCCAGTATCGCGACTGCAACCGACTCCCACGTGCGATCGAAGCTAGTTGGATTACGCTTACTCAGTCTCGCTACCAAGTGTAAAGTGAGTGTCTCAGAAGACGTCTATGACACTTCTCGTTAATTCACCACGAACCTAGGCACAACAGATGTCAGGTCGTGCCCTTCGCCGCCTCCCAGTACTCGCACTAGCTCGTTACATCAGCATAGGAAAGACGTCGAATGCTTTGGGGGACAAACATACCGCAAACGCGGATGCTTGGTTCGAAGGAATGGAGAAAATCATCCAGGAACAGGCTCAACAACGAGAAAAAATAATGAAATGAAGATGAAATGCGCTTCCGTTCCCCAGTTCCTCCGCTAAGCTTTGCTAATCTGCTATTCCTTGTGCTCTCAACACCATTGTACCACTACCTCACTTCCACTCGCATTGTAGCTGACTCAAGTGTATCCACTGTGTTCGAATGACATACTTTTTAGCTTTAAACAGCCTTTTCAATGGTAAACTGAGTAAATATCGAGCAGCCCGCGATCATGATCAAATTGTATGGCACGGTCTCCGCTCGTACTCGACGCTTTGCCGGGGCCGCTGTCAATGTCTCTACCTTCGGAGGGCAGAAAGGTTTGAAGCGCACAACAAGGGTACCCCGGGCCCCGTGGTGTTGAAACAGACTCAGAGTAAGCCTCAAGCTCAAGTCTGCCTCGGTTCTTGTTCAGCTCGTCCGTCTGACTAATCCACACTTTTTGCGAACCGATAATTTTACGTTGAATGAATGCGTTGAATAACGGTGGAGGCATAGCCAAGAGCCAATCAAAGTCTAAGTCAATATTATGGTGATAATTTACAGAGCCGACATGCACAGCTGCTTGTGAGCACAAAATCGATCTAGACAACAGTTTCATCGTCCTTGGCCCTTCTTCTCTGCCTTCCACTCCTTAAACATGCCATCCAAGCTCTTATAAGTGAGATGAGAGGGAAGACACCGTATAATCTCTCCAACTCGATTCTCGACCTCTTTTTTAGCACCGGCACCTATGGCCTTGGTTGCATACTCGAGGGTCATCTGGAAGATGGCCAGCACCGCAAGCGACACATGAGTCTGCTGGGGACCATGAGCAGTCCCTTGATCCAATGCAGTGAGCAAAGGTCCCGAAACAGACGAGTTTGAAATAGTGGCGGCCGATTGGAACGCGGTAGCTCGTTCGCCTCGCACAAGACGAAGAAGAATTTCCAACAAATTCTCGGTCTCTGATAGATGTGTCTTCACAAATCGTTGTCTTTCAGTGGGACCGTTGCCTACGGGAGAATTCATCGCCCAGCTATCGAGAACAGTCCAAATGGTTGGAGGCTGAGGGGAAAAGTACCACTGATTAAACGATATTATTCGCGATAAAATCTAATGCACTCACTGGATCCGGATCTACCACTGTGATTTTTCTCTCCCATCCATTTCCAGATGCACCACCTAAGGGCGGGGCTTTTCCAAACATACTGCGCAACCAATCTTGTATGTCACCTGTTTTCAGCCATCGTGCCTCTGACAAAGGTCGTTCAGTATCCAGATATACGATAAGGGTTAAATTGGGTGATGAGGCTGAAGCAAATGGTGGTAGAAGCACTGGATCGTTTGGTAGCTTGTCTACCGGAGTAAAAGTCTTGTTCGTATCAGAAAGGCTCTCCATCTGAACCAATAACGGTGAGCTTCTATGATCGCGGTGGACCCAAAACCGAGAGCCTACCGAAAGTCCCACCAGACCTTCTTCATCTGATTGAAGCTTTATTTGGATTTCAATGCGTCCTTCACCTCGGAAAATCTTCACGCCGTTACAGATCTCGGAATCGATAATCAGACGACGGTCGCCGCCGGCATATGAAATGGAAATGCGATTAGCAGAGGGTGTCCTCGAAGGTTTCTTATCTGAGGTAGAATGTTGGGACGTGTTTTCGCCGAAAGTTGAAGACGAGGATGTAGACAAAAAAGTATTGGAGGTCGGCGAAGCCGGTGGCTCGGGGAGGTGCTCAGTTTCGTTTGTTTGGGAAGGCTGGAAGAAAGAGAAGGAATCTGTGTGTTGGGTCTCCACCTGCGTCTCGGTTTGAGTCTGAATCTCTGGAGGTTCGATCGCTGACTGCATCTCAACCGGTTCAGCTTGCTTTTCCTGAACTGCTTCAGCGCTATTGGAAGAATCAGAAGGTATTGCATCATTGAAAGAGAATGTAAAATGAGGGACAGAAGGGACAGTGGACGACATGCTTTCTGTCGCCTTGTCAACAGGTCCATTCTGGGCAGGAGCCACGGTGGCATCCATGGGCACATCTGTACCGCCAGAGGCAGACTCTTTTCCCAATCCAGGCGGGTCACTTGTGACTGCCGCGTTGCTCTGCACTTCATTTTCTTTTCCTTGTGAAACTTGAAACGCGAAAACAAAAACGAAAAGAATAGGAGTTAGTTGTGTGCTCATTGGGAGACCTCTTTATCAATAATTCGGAGGTTCCATTCACACCAACAGCTGTGTTGCACAACGAAGACCAGAAGACTCACCATTCTGTTCAACGGTATCAACGTCAGACATCGCGTCGTGAGGTTCCACAATCTCACTAATATGTTGGCGTTCCCCATCATCACCGTCATCCTCGCCATTGACAGGAGCCTTTTGATTGTCCTCCCCTTCAACGATAGCGGCCATTAGCCAGTCAGCTTCACTCGCCGCAGTCTCTGTTACGCTCGGAGCGACACTGTTCGAACGATCGCCAGCCGGTGGAGGAGGTGCCCTACCTTCCTCCACGTCACCATCATCGTCATCATCATCCAGTTTCTTTCTCTTTCCTTTCCGAGAATCACTAGGAATAGAACCAAGAGCAAAAGCAGAATGAGAATCATCCACAGAAACGGGAGTGTGAAAGTAGATTCGAATGCGGGAATGAGGTATATGGCTAGATGTGTCTTTGGACGACTCCATCGAGGCATATGACGCGGTGGCCACGTCAAGGGTAGTATTAGCGACTTCAGTCGTAACACTTGCATTGTCATCCCCTGGCCCATCCGAACCAGGGATGTCCGCATTCGGTTCGGTGAGCGCCGAGGCGTCATCCACAGTCTCTGTCTTCACGAGAATTTGAGGGCCACTCTGAGGAAGGGACGACTGGGAAGTGTCCTCTACCTTGATCTCGACATCTTCCGTTTTCATCGCGGGATCAGATGACGATGGTTTCCGGGGCAGTGTACCCCAAGTCCAAGACAGTTCAGGTATCTCCAACCCAACGATTTTGAAATCAGTGAGAGTCCGCCGTCTCTCGTCTCTCTTAGAAGATCCAAGGCTAGATGAACTGGAATCTTTCAACCCCAATATATTTGCAGAAGTTTCGTGTCGTTGACTCCTGTTCGAGTTTGAATGGCCTTGATTGCGCCCACTTCTGAAGGAGCCTGAACCTTGTCCGTAAGATCCACTGCCGCCAGCAAAAGAACTTCCAGGACCTCTTCTATTATGAAAATCCTTGCCAGAACCAAGATGACCGCGTGAGCCATGAGACCTCATTGAGCCCGAGGTAGAACCACCTCTACCAGAATTTCCGCCGCCGATATTATAGGTACTACCCCCTCTTCCAGTCCTACCAGGCATTCCACCACCTCGACCACTATTCATAGAACCTCCGCCACGACCACGACCTCCACCACCTAAATTTCCTCTACTTCCACCTGCACCCCCTCTATTTCCACTGCCAAGTGGAACCTGATTGGATCCAGGTCCACCTCCGCGTCCACCACTCCCTTGATGTGGTTGATTAGGCGGTTGAAATGGTTGTGAACGATTCTGATTCTGATTCGGTCCGTCATATCGCGGTCTTTTTGCGGGTGGTTGCTGTTGTGCAGACGGTTGACCCATACGAACCGGCGGCTGTTGAGTCATCTGCATTGGTTGTGGGGGAATATGAGGGGCGAAAATGGGTTGTTGAGGTTGCGTGAATTGAGGTTGAGCCATGCCTTGGGGTGCAGGATGAGGATAAGGATAAGTGACTGCAGGTTGGTAGGGGTTGTATGGTGCAGCTGCTACGGGAGGTTGTGGTGGCGGCTGAACAACTGGGGGAGGCGGAGGGTGGTAATGTTGTGGTTGCTGTTGCTGTCGTTGCCACTGATTCTGAGGACCGTAGCCATAATTCGCGAATAAAGGATTCTGTTCCCCTGGCCGTGCAGTGGTGGGAGGGGTCCACTGGGAGGTGTACTGAGCAGGAGGATACCCAGGCCAATGATGCTGGTAATCAGCTGCTGGTTGTGGAGGAGGGCCTGGTGGTAATGGGGGTTGAGGAGAATTGTAAGTTAGCTGAGGAAGGAAAGGATTCTTGTTCATGAGGTATCTGTGAACCAAGGTATGACAAAGAATCCTTTGGGTTCTGCTGAAGGGCCCACTTACCGTAATTATGATAAAACTATAAGGCAGAAAAAAATTATACAGTATACCGTACTTTCGTAAATTTCAAGTTCTTGCGCTCTCTTGCGCTTCCTCACTGCCCAGCGATGTTTAGAAATAACGAGACTTGAGGGTGATGGTGGTGAGTGAGAAACCAGCAGGTATCCACACCTCCGGGATTGTATTTACGGCTGCTTGGTCACGCAGAAGTTTTGTCGGCTGTGTTCAACAGCGAGTTAACAGCCAACTATTATTTTTTTAAAAATCACAATAAACTCAAGATGTTGTAGATATAGAATAGCATTTGATTTCCCTAACTACTCCGGTAAATGGACAACAACAAACTTCCTTGTCAAGAGATTGAATAAACTTCCAAAAATGAAAGCCACGACGGAACAAGTGAAAATAATAACATTGTAAGGCATACTAAAATCCGGTGTAGCCAAGTCCACCAGTAATGCCGGAGTGTACAGACGACGCACTGAGTCTGTCTGAGGAACGAAGACTGCCGGTGGTAGATCCCATCCTCGCTGTGCGTCCGGTGGATGCTCAGTATACCTAAGAAAAGCCTTAGTGACATCAACGGAGTATGTTACTGTCATATTCCCGGGTACCGTCAAGACTGACTCGAACGTTGCGGGCTGAGCGTGAGGCACGGGAAGTATGTATGAGACGTTCGTTATGAGATCATCTGGCAGATCGAGTAAGAAGTTGATGCAACAAGAAAAACCATTGCCATACTTCGAGGAACGCCGTCAACGTATATCGTCGTCGTGTGAAGATAAAACTGAAGAAGCCACGGCATTGTCTCCAAATACAGCACTTCCACATCGTTAGGACCATTGTTTCTAAGGGTAACAACAAGCCGTCCTCTGTCTTGCGAGTGTCCTTGGAGAGTACGATGAATAGAAATTGGAACCAGCGACGAGTCACGCAAGGTAGACGCTATAGGATCCGACAGTTAACTTCGTCCGAAAACAAAGGGTAATTTACCTACGATATTCGAACTCCTCGGCCCATTCTATTCCGACATTGAAAGGTTCGGCCAACGAAGAACCGAGTTTATAGAGTGCTTCCTTCCCCTGCAGTATAGGAGGCTCCGGAGATATTCGGTACATTCCGCTCGATGGAAGGCTGATGGATATCTGGCTGGCTACCGCAACAGGACATGACTTTTGTATCGTTCGACCGAATAAAGATTCAAGGGACCAATCTACAATGAGAAGTATGAATTCCACGTGAAAAGCAAAAAAAAAGATAAAGATGGTTACTTTGCTTCTGAACCACAGCGGACCTCAGAGGGTCAGAAACCAACTGGAAGTTCAAACGAACTTCAATGCCTTCTGTAGTCCATAGGACGTGTATTCCCATACCATGCCAGTCAGCATCAAATAGACGATGTGGATTGAGGAGGGAAGCCAGTCCTGAGGAAGATTTACAAGGAAGAAGCTTCAAAAACGGGGTCAGATTCTCCGTACAAACATGCTCGGATGCATGGGACGCGTGTCGTATTTGATAAGGAAGGCCCAAGTCCGGCAGAGCACCCTCAGGTGGAAATGCAAGTTTCGGAGAGGTTGTCCGTTGTTCATCCAAGGAGCCGAGAGATGCACAGAAGAGGCCAGCGAGAGCGTTTCGAAGGTCTTGCCAACGGTGGTCAACACTGGCGAAAGGTTCACCATAGCAGCCCCGAATACTGTTGCTAGGATACACACCTCATGGAGCCACCATCCGCCATCCATGCCCAAAGCTCTGCCCCAGTGCCAACTCCAAGCTCATCTGGGACTCCCCACGAATCGTAATTCCACTTGCCGGCGTTCAACGTCAAATGTAGTTCTGTAATGGCATATTGTCGCAGAATTTGTCCTAAAGTCAACGGGAAGAGAGTGTAACGTTGTGCTAATGGGGGTCAACGCAAGATCTTGAGATACAGAAATAAGCGTACAAGTATCCTGGTTGTCGTCAAACAAGAGATGTCGGGGGTCCCGGGGGCTAGAGTCGCGGAGTAAAGTTCTGAATGCAAAGCTAGATGCCACTTTTCCGTCACGCAAAGAGCGAATGGAAAGGTCTTCTCTGAATTCCTCTTCAAGAGTCTCAAGAGCAATAGTCGAGGAGCATAGTAGTAGAATGAGGGTGAAGAATAGCTGCATTGGGTTGCAGGAACCAAATGGAATGCAACCGATACGCGTACCGTTGCCGAGAACTCCATGGTCTGTTTCAATTCTCAGAATCCGGTTTACCGTTTCGCACGCGCTGATTCCACTCATCTCGCCCATCGTCCACATCCCCCAGAGCTCTTTAAAGGCTTATACCAGCTCAGGCCATGGAGATATAAGTATAATTGAAGCCACAACGCGTTGAACGTACGGTTATGTGGAAGTTCACCATGGTCTGTACCTATTCTGGCCGTGCCTCTAGCGATTAACGGTGCCCTTTCTTTCCTGACCCTCAATCAAATCCTCTTCAAACCGGGGTTGTTTTTTTTTGCTACTCCTGGGCTATTTATCGAGGATTACGATGCAAGAAAACTTGAAAATCAATGCCAATCGGAAAATTCGCGAAACCCAATGATGAGACAGGACGTTAAAAAAACGGAAATGAAGCAGATAAATGGAAAGAGTGGAGATGTTGCAGGAGATCTATCGTCATCGAGTAAGTTCCCCGTTTGTTTTTTTTGTGTTTCTCTCCCTTTCCCTCTTGCATTCCTGCTTCCCTTCGTGGACAACTTGTTCTCCACATTGCAATCAATTCTTTTGATGTTTACTTTTTTTTTGCTAAATACTTGTGTTCTTCCAGGGTCTTGTCGCTATTCATTGTCGCTGTTCAGAGAGATATATCGAATGCCAGCCTTTCCGTACTCGAGACTGACCAAGTGTTCAAGCATAATAGCACTGAAAATATTCTTGGGGCGACTCCCTGTGCCTTCTCAATTTATCCGCCCTTTCATTGCCACCAAGCCTCATATATATTCGCTAAACATAACGGAATCTCTAGGAAATGTATTTGAAGTATCACAGAGGCCTCAGTGTACAGTATTAACCAACGTCTGTCTCATAAATAATTCATCTGTACATGGATACATGCTTTGATTGACCTTCTATCTCCATTTCTGCGCTAGAACTTGGAGATGAAGTGGAAAACGAAGTGATAGTTATTGCGCGCGAAACCGGAAGCTGGATCCTGAGAATTGAAATAGACCATGGAGTCCTCGGCAACGGTATACGCGTCTGCGGACCGTGAGCGTCAGCCTCGTCACCGATGTCGATCTCTGCTAGAAAATTTTTAGTCGCTGTCCACTCTGAAGGGTCTTCGCGCGCTGCTCGACGCGTTTTGCTCAATGCCGATCTCCTAAAGACTCTCAAGCTGACCACCGGGGATGTGGTAGCCATTTCAGGTTCAGATGATTTTACAGTGCGTGTGGTATTGATATTGTGTCAAGAAAAATTCTAACTAAGGAAACAGATATTTGCTGTGGGAGTCGCATGGCCTTCTCTGGAACAAGGACAAGAAAGTGAGCCTTGAATAAATTTCTGCCGCTACGAACACTGAGTATGGGATGAGCGTGTAGTTGTATCGATCTCAACGTCCTTATTACTTACGGCTCACCTTCAAATCGGGCAGCACATAAAACTGCATCCCTTGTCTGCAAATTCAAAAACTCCAGCCAGTATACCCCCGCTTCGTGAAATAAAAGAAGCACGTACTGTTCGCCTGAGGGAAGGATATTCACCGTCAAAGGGGAAATCCAAGGCGTCACCACCTGAAAAAGATTGGCTTGCTTTGGCCCTCAGGGAGGCTTTAGGTATCACTCATTATGTCTCTTGACATTGGACGACACTTTTCTCACTTCAAAGTGCAACCAGTGGACCTCAAATACATCACGACAAGTCAAGCTATAGAGATTGTTTACGAAGGGAGGCCTCGACGCTTTACATTTGCATTCGCTTCTTCCTCAGAAAGTAACGGAGCTGATCTGACGACCCATTTGGAAAACTTAAACCTAGCCCAGCCTCATAACGCCAAAGTATGGACTGTTGGATGGGACTCGACCGTCACGATTGTGGATGATGATAATCTAGAGGAAAAGGGAGCAGTCCGAAAGGTAAACAACCTTGAAAGCTACCCGGAGCCGGAAGCCACTGAGAACTGTTCTAGCCGGACGTGGAGATACTTGATACCAAAGAAAGCAAAGATCCGTACGACACCGTCGGCGGCCTTGGCAAGCAGATCGCTGAGATCAAAGATCTACTCGAAATACCATTGGCTCGACCTGATTTATTCCGATATTTCGGTATGTGAAGGGAAGAGCCTTAGTTTCGTCCTTCAACCTGCTAACGAGCTTCCGATCAGGCCTCAAACCCCCTCGCGGAATACTTCTCCACGGACCTCCAGGAACAGGAAAGACTCATCTTGCTCGCGCCATTGCTGCGTCGACAAAAACATCAGTTATGGTAGTCAATGGGCCGGAACTATCTTCTGCCTTTCATGGAGAGACAGAGTCTAAATTACGGAACGTATTCAAAGAGGCCGGGGACAAATCTCCTTGTATAGTTGTGTTGGATGAGGTCGATGCATTGGTTCCACGGAGGGAGGGAGGTGGCGGCGGTGAAGTTGAGAAAAGAGTGGTCGCTACATTATTGACTCTTCTTGATGGTATGGAAGACGATGACAGTGGTCAAGGGAGAGTAGTCGTCATTGGAACGACGAATCGTCCAAACGCTATAGATCCTGCACTTCGAAGGCCCGGTAGGTTCGACAGAGAGATCGAGATAGGTGCGTATTAGCTAGCTACCTGCAGTTCGTCGCTGAGAATTTTTACTCTCCAGGTATTCCCGACTGTGACGCCAGATTGTCTATCCTTGAAGTCTTACTGTTAAAAACTCGTCATATCATTCCTCGCGAAGACCTTCTCGCCGTTGCTGCTCGTGCACATGGCTACGTTGGAGCCGACCTCAGCGCTGTAGTCCGTGAAGCTGGAACTGCAGCAATCAAACGCTGGCTAGCCAACCCAAACAAAGCGGAAAAACCAGAGATCACCTCGTCAGACTTGTTATCATCTCTTCCTACCGTTCGCCCTTCTGCGATGCGTTCGCTGTTCGTCGACGCACCACCAGTTCGATACTCGGATATAGGTGGTCAAGCTCATGTCATAAAAAAACTGCGAGAATCAGTGGAATGGCCTCTTTTGCACCCCGAAGCCTTTCAACGACTGGGCATAAAACCTCCGAAAGGAGTTTTACTATATGGTCCCCCTGGCTGCTCAAAAACTGTACTTGCCAGAGCTTGTGCATGTGAAAGTGGTATCAACTTCTTGGCTGTTAAAGGTCCGGAAGTACGTTCGCCCTCTTGTCTACAAAAAAATTGTTGCAACTCCCTCTTTCAGCTACTGAACAAATATGTCGGAGAGTCCGAACGAGCAGTGCGCGAAATTTTCAGAAAGGCAAGGGCCGCTTCACCTTCGATCGTATTCTTCGTACGTGTTTCTTTGCTAATGCAAGGAGTTATCGTTGAGGTTCTCCTGAACAGGATGAAATAGATGCTCTGGCTTCCTCACGAACGGCCTCGAGTGATGACTCGGGCTCTTCGCATGAAGGAGTGCTTACCAGTCTCCTCAACGAGATGGACGGCGTCCAGGAACTAGTTGGAGTTACTGTCCTCGCCGCCACGAACCGACCAGAATCGATCGTTGTGTTATTTTCTTCGAACATAGACATATTTACTTACACCGCTTACAGGATCCTGCTCTTATGCGCCCCGGTCGTTTGGATCGTATTCTTTATGTCGGTCCTCCTGATCGGCAGGGTAGAGAAGAAATATTCAAAATCCGATTGCACAGGATGAAAGTGGACGAAAAGATTGATATCGCAGAGCTTGCGACACTAGTGGGTGTTCTGAGCAGTGCAACTCTCCAGTTGACGTAATGACTACAATGTAGACGGACGGATGTTCTGGGGCGGAACTCACTGCTCTTTGCCAAGAGGCGGCACTCCTCACTATGCAACAGGACTTACACGCACCGTTCGTACGTGAAACTTTTAAAATCTCTGGGGAATCGATACTCAAGTTGCCACAGGTTCCCAATCACGCATTCATCACGGCAGCAAGATCAATACAACGCCAGATCACGCCGGCCGTTCGTCAAAAGTTTGAAGACTGGAGGGTAAAAAGCGGGCTACAAAGTGCATGAATTATGCATCGTCTATTGCTAAAATCATTCTCGATTGTGTACACTAAATCGTAGGTCATCCATATTTTACATTCTTGGTTCCTCTACAAATACGCACTCGCAAGTCATCTCCGAACGACGACGAATGGTACCTTTGAATTGAATGAGCATATTGTAATACGGGAAACTGGAAACGAGATCACCCACCTCGACATCCTCGCCCTCTTCGTCTGATACCATCACCTCAGCGATGAAGGAGGAGACGTGAGAAGGCACAATTTTCTTGCTAACATGCTCAACGAGTTTACTGAACTTCATGGGGAGTCGTTCCTCGCTCTGTATACCAGTTAATTAGGTTCTTGTACAAGTGTAATGAATACTCTACGAACCTTTTTCTTTCCAATAAAGGAGCTCCAAAGCATGCTAACGCCTTGACTAACCATAGTGACATCGAGTTTATGTTCCTTTTGGAACCAATCGACGATTTCTTTAAGGGTTGGGTCATTCTTGAACTCAAACCTATCCCAAAGCGTCCACTCCGTTTCACCGTACTTGTATTTCGCGGCACCAATTGGTTCTGAGAAACCGAAGAACGGGAGCGCCAAGTTGACGAAACCGTTCTTGTACTCCTCCAACTTGTCTTTGCCGTCTATGATCTATAAACAGGTAGATGAATTTCACAGATGACGTTATACGAGCCAGCGCAACGTGCCTTCAAAAGCTCTAGACAGACCAGACCGGTCACCAAGGAGGTTGTGGTTGCAATTGCAGGAATAATCTTCCCTGCAATCTGTTTAGTTGTATGACGGTCGGCTAGTGTGATGTTATAATTAGTTGCCCGAAGGTTCGAAGCAGCGGTGATGAAGTCTATGTGATGATTCGTGTCGTCGTCCTTCTCGAACTCCACAGGGTTCAGGCGGTAACCAGCTAAAGATGAGGTGGGCGGTAACTTCGACACGACCTCCGAGACATCGTCTGTTGAGTGTGTCAGCGACTGGTAAGTTAGTATAGCTTTAGAACAGACCAGGTCCGCCACTCTCTTGAGGAACAGGGTCATTCTCGTTCACTTGAATTTTAACACCGCTTCTAGGTGTAAATTCCGGGACAATGACAGAATCTGCAACTTTGCGATAAACGTTGGTGTCCGTCTCGCCTTTAAGTCCGTAGTTAAAAGCGTGCAAGTTTGCGGCAGCAATGATGAAGGAAAGATGCAAGGGCTAAGAGCTACGATCAATCACTATACAATGAGGTGCTGATTCATTTACTTACATCGTTCGAGTTGAAGGTCAATGGATCGGGCGCACGCTTCGGACCACTCCAAAAGGGCTGACCGCTGCTCGTGGTTGCATCCTTCGGGAAACTGAAAAGTAACTGGCGAATTTCGTTATTGAACCTAGCCTCAAATTGGAGGCGGGCCCAGATAACACACTCCTCAAAAGTCAAAGGCTTGTCGGTAACGAGAAAAGAAAGCAACTGTTCGACTTGCTGCTTCTGCTGACCAGAGTATTTGAGAGCATTCTCTAGGTAGCCTGGGTCTGACAGATAGGCATTGACTTCCTGCGGAGGCTTGATAAAAAGATCTTCGAATAATTTTTTACTCCACTGGAAAACAAGCACGAGCGTCAGTGATCGATACACCGATGACAAGGACCTTCGTTTACCTCGATGGTGTGTTGAATGATGTTGGGGAAATTCCTGACCGTACAAGAAGGCGTTTCCTTTTCAGGGGGATCTTGAGAGGACGCGTAAGACTCGGTCAAGTTAGGGATGACCACTTGAACGTTGCCCTTAGTGCCAAGAGTTCCAGAGTCTACGAGTGGTTTCTTGTAGAACACACAACGTTGGTCCATGTAAAGCCCTTGAAAACGTGAGGTGAGCATCAGAGTCCGAATATGTAAGCGGGACTTACTAGCTTTGACATTGTCCAACGCGTTTGTGACGCCGTCGATGTCGTTGAAGAACTTCTCATTGTAGACATCTAAATTACTCCTTTGTTGGATAATGAATCGAGGCCAGCTGAAGTGAACAACGCACCCTCTGTATCCGGACCTACAGCCTCTTGCTTCGTCGAAATCTTTCCAGCTAGATCTGTGTTCATCTCCGAGACAGCTCTTGCCGCAACCTCCGCCTTGAACTTGCCGAGGTCCTTGGCTCTGAATAAGAACTGGCGATTGAGATTACTCTTTTCAATGGTGTCCAAATCGGTGACTTGAATTGAGCCCTTCGGCCCAGTAGCCAGCCCTATCATACTCCAATTCTTCAACATCTCACACCCAATAGCACCAGAACCGACCAAAAATTGACTATGGTTAGAGATTTTCTCCTGGAAGGCTTTCCCGAAAACGGCAATCTGGGCATCATAGCGCGAGCCTGTTGGCTGACAATCCGCCTCGTCAGGAAGAGCGCGAGGAAGAGATTCCACAGAGTCGAAGTACAAGTGTTGCAGCATGGGATGGAATTTGGCGGAACATGCCTTCATGACTTCTTGTGCAACGAAAGCACCGATAACTGCATTTATAGGAGCCACATCACCGGATGCCTGGTAAGCAAGTTCTGTGATGACCTTCTCGTCGACTTCTGCCTCTAGCTTCTTTGCAATCGCAACAAGACCAGAAGCATCTTCGGCGTTTCTCGGACGGGGTAGACGCTTATGTTGAGATTGAAACTCAGAGAGTGCTTGGAAACCGGCATGAAGGGTTGCAGGTCTGTCAAATTTTGCAAAGTCCGTGATGAAGAATTCTGGGGACTGCAACGATTCACGTAATGATTTCTAGAAGCGAGACAATCTTTGATAAGGATTGAAGACAAGGTATAATTCAACACTCACGAAGTCGATAATCTTGGGCATTTTGACCTGCGTGAATGTGCCTCCGGTTTTGTAATCTCCAAATCCTGTAGTGTCCCCGATTGTGAATGTATAAGGCCCTTTGACGGAAATCTTGCGAGGCTCGCATCCATTCAACTCAATCATTCCTTGCACCTCGGAAAATGTCACAAAGTCACCATCTTCCAAACCATGCCTCGTCTCATCCAGGCAAGTGACTAGACCATCTTTGTCCTAGGATAAATTTTAGAAAGTGCAGAGACATCTGCGAAAAAAGAAAACTCACCTTTGTAACCGAAACTATCATGCCACTTAAGGGTTGCTCGCCTGTCGGGTCAATGCAGGTAAACCTGGGCCCAAAATCATTGAAAACAGATCTGAAGGTTTCCTCATCAACACGAAGTAGAAACAAGACTAGAGGGAGTACATCACCCAAATAATCCACGCGTTTCTGTTGCAATGAAGTGGACACCATTCTCGTGAGTCCAATCATTCAACTCCAGCTGTTTACTATACGGAACACCACAAAGAACAATAACCTATCCTATTTGTCAGTAATCCTGAATACTTTTTTGTACGCGAGGACCGACATACCTGGAAACCTTTAATGAGGTCCGTCGTGATCTCCTGCCCTGCAGTACCTCCCAGATTTCTAACTGGTACATAAGCATTCAACTCTGACAATCTGGGCACAGTGACCTCCGCCCGTGGTTTTCCAACATCTTCGGCGCGCAAGAAGAACTAATTAAAGACGAGATCGTGAGCGATTTCAATGATCGACGAAACAGAAGGAAAATCCACTTGAGAACTGAGATCTTGTAGTGTGACTGGTTCTGGATCAAAGACAGTCACAGACTTGACTCCAGCTAGAACAATATTTTTCGCTGTAGAGCTGGTCAGAACCGTATACCCCATTTATTCGACGAGTGGGTACGCGACCTATTTCAACACCCAAACCCTGCAAACCAACGATCAGAACGTTGGATGCAGCCATTCTCTTCATTGCTAAGGCATAGATCACCCGCGTGAGATACACCCTCCGGCATTCGATGACCTCTTACCCTCATGGCCTAGCACATATCTGAGGGAAAGGACGTCAGCGTGTACCGTCGAGCGCTATGCAAAAACACCGTACAATTGACGCGAATAAAGACCTTCATCGATGGCTGCTTCATCAATATCCATCTTAGTGCTTGAGCCCGCCATGATTGAGTTATTTCGAAAGATCAGTGAATCGAGGTAGAAGTAGAGAAGATGGAGACAACGCGCGTCAACCTCCGGAGGAAGTTAGTAACATGATGACTAATTTATCGAGACGGGTTGGAGTCGCGACTGATTATGCATTATGACTCGGAGCTGAATGATGCTGTTGTGGCCCTACTGACTCCACTCATAGAGGTAGTGATGAATCGTCTTCTCAACCTAGCACCGCTACATACACATCCTGTTCAAGTACGGTACGCTGCCGCTCACTCGCGTGCCTCGATACTCTCATCCGACTCGTTCCCGATTCTCTTATTATCCTCAGTGGTATCTCCCACGTCAGCTAGAACCGATTTTGCTTTTTTATGGCCGACAATCCCTACACCTCGAAGACTGATCACCGATAGCAATGTAGCTAAGAATTCACAGGGACATCAGCCTTTTAAACGTGAATAACAATAAAATGACCGACCCAGTATGCCGAATCCTAAGTTTGTCCACTGCGCAGCTTGGTAACTCTTCAGCGGGTTATCAGGCTGCTGTCGAGCCACTCGATTGAATACCACGGTAGAAACAGTGACTCCCAAGGAAGAACCGATCTAAATCATTCGTCAATGATCATAAGGGCGTCATAACGACCCAAGGCATGTTCATACCTGAGTCATGCATTGAAATACACCTCCAGCAACACTTTGCTCATGTGGAAGCGAAAATTTGGCTATGAAGAGGGTTCCCGAGGCAAACACAAAGTCGGTTCCCACCACACTTAAAACGGCGGCTGGGAATCCAAATGCCCAATATACAGCTTTTGGGCTGATCACAGCAAAAAGAAGGGCCGCAGTTCCTGTAAGAGCAGTTCCACTCGCTGTTAGGCAGAAATGGTCAAAGTCCGTTGAGCAAGGACAGCAAACTGTATCTCACCCATCAGGAAGACGACCGGTACACGCCCAACGACGAGCGCGACAACTATATTGCAGACAATGCCGGTGACAATCATAGGGAGCATACGTAGCATAGTTAGAATCGGTGAGAATCCTTCATAGCTCTGGTAATAGATCTGAGGTAATGGGAGTTCACCATGCGATGGACGTAGAAAAGAGTAAACGACGAACGCACAGTTGCCCAGTACACCCATGCTAAGAAGCAACACCGGTTCAAAAACGCAACGCACATAACAACTCCCACCCGACCGTTCGCCCTGGTCCATAGGGAAAGCCGCATGAGAGGTGGAGGCGTTGGGAGCCATCGAAGGTTTTGGCTCAATTCTTGATCAGCCACAAGCTCAAGATGGCGTTGCCAGAGGGCGAACAGAATAAGGAAAATTACGCCCGTGATGATCAACACGATAATATCTGTAGGGAATATTCAGCGATTTTGAACATGACTTCAAGACGTTGGCCTACAAGGAGTGGCCCATTGACGGGGAGCAACCTCTCCTTGCCCCAATACAAAGACAATCAGGACAAGCCCCGTTGTCACCAAGAACGCGCCTATCCAGTCCACCCGACGTTCTAGCTCCTGCAAAGGTTGATCGCGTTCAATGAAGAATAGACCTATAACGCATGACAGAAAAGCAAGCCCCTGCGATATGGATGACTAACGAATAGTTAAAGGGCCCGGGGAACCTACTGCATTGACGTAGAAAGTTGACCGCCATGTCTTCCTACGGATATATGCACTGGTATGATTGAATTATTGCAAGAATAACTTAAAACTCACTCAGTCAGCTGAACGAGGGGTCCTCCTAATGAGGTCCCGAAGGCGCCACCAACAGGTGCACCAGCAGCAAAGGTCGCAAATGCAATGGAACGAGCACGAGAGGGAGGGAAATGATGCGCAAGGATGCCCAACTAACAAAAGTTGGGAATGTAGAAAATTCACAGCGGAAAAATCGGGATCAGCGCTTACGCTGGCAGGAATGATAGCAGCAGCGCCAACGCCTTGAAAGCCACGAAGTACACTCAAGGCCACAGCGTCTGAACGTTTCTCGAAGTTTTTAACCAGTACTTTGTAAGACTAAATGCAAACGTACCCTTTGAAAACGCACAACCCAATGTCAGCGCTATCAACCACAAATTCCCGAGTATGAATGCCTTCTTTCGTCCGTACAGATCTGCGAGACGGCCAAAAAGTAACAAAAAACACCCCTTTGCGAGTGACACGCGAGTAAGCAAAAACTGAGATGACAGAAGCGACCCCGACCGACCGAACTGAAGGGGTACGCCGAAACTATCCACACAAGTTGAATTTCCTCAACTTGAAGTTCACGTTGAATTGTAGGTAGAGATATCGAAGCATTTGTATTATTGGCAGACTTAAGAACAGGATGTAGGTCAAGAGTCAGCGAAAGAAATATCTACCGACGACGTACATTGACAATCATTGCAAGAGTCACCCCCGCTACAATCATGATTGAACGTAAAGTGCTTCTCTTCGCTGTTTTGGGTGATGAGGACTTAATTGTCTCGTTGCTCTCCGCATTCCTTTCTGGTGGTACGTCCACTCCCTTCGTTAATGACTGGCTGCCATGTGAGGATTGATCGAAATCAGGCTTTCGCTGCGTGTCCATGTCGTGAAGGAGGAAAGAGGGAAGGAGGCCGGTGGCTGATTTACATACTGACTAGTAGAGGCCCGAAGTTAGAATGATCATGAATACCCGCAGATGTAGTCCATGACATGATTGTGATTGAAAGGTGCATTGAAGGTGGAAGCACTGGCAGTTCTATTGATTCGAGGAAGCGCCGGCCGGCCGGACCTTGCAATGCTTGCATTATTTCTGTACACCAATGTTCCACCAGTCCAAACCTACGAAATCCATCCACATACTGATATCAATCACAAGTTTATTCAAAAGTTCATCAGACTAGAGTCCACAAGCAAAGCAGTGAATGAATTTACACAACAGTGGAAAATCCCCCTTCAAGATGTAGAGGTTGTTATGCATGGACATACTGGTTCGTCAGGGTAGCCCATGAAAATTGGGATCCGAGTGAACATTACCAACCCTGTCTGGAGGGGAAGTGTCACTTTTAAATGTATATGTTCTGGACGCGCAAACATTCGACTGATGACAGCGTCCTGACACAGGGACTGAACTTGGAAATGATGGAGGAGACTAGAAGAATGAAAATGGGGCAACAAAGTAAAGGAATCAGCAACTTTGTAAGAATCAACCTGTAAATTTATGGGCACTTGGTTATTTAGGCAAATGAAAAAATTAAGAGAACTTGGTCGTCAGATGCAAAGTCATAGAGATTGCGGCAAGCTATATTACATATTTGCATGTGCCAGTTGAGAGCAAAGCAAGAGCCAGACCCAGTCTCTGGTCGTCCCCGGTGCCAGAGGTAAGTGCCCAGCTGCGTGTCTTTCATCTCAAACTGGAGCACGATTTGCGGTTCATGCTTTTAGAATTCCAACGCCAACATCACCTGGGTAAGCATGCGAGTGAAAAGAACGCAAACTCATTGAGTTTTGCAGACGCCAGACCGAAACCAAGGTAAAAATGACACGTAAGCGATTTTTTTGACGGAATCGACGAGGGGAAAGAGCATAAACCTCGCAGATTGAGGGCAGGGAACGATGGTGTAGCGCAAAAAACGGCCTTGATCATGATCACAAATTTCGCATCGAGAACGCGCAATAAACGCGGCAGAAACCCGTTGCCCGTTAGATGAACTTTTCATGGAGTGTTAAGACCTTGCAAGCAAGCAAGGTAACGAGTGATTAATTGATTCTCCAAGGCCTAGAAGAGGATGTTGTTGGTCTGCCTTGCGATGTAAGCACTTGTTCGGAGATTTCTAGTAGCCGTGCAGTGCGGGAGCTCGTACCGTTAAGCATTAGACAAACCGAAAGCATTTCGGTCGCGCACGGAGTAGATGATCAGAGGAAGAGTGGGGTTCCAATTATCGGTAAGCTCGCCCAAAGGGAATGATTGAGTAACATTGTGGCGTCAACGATTCTAAGCTCACGCATTATACAATAGCGGGAATAAAAAAACGTAGCGAGTTATCTAACATCCATGATTACTTACTCTAAATATAGTATTACTGCACCGGTGTGTTCGTTATTCTGATACCCTCATCCAGTTCTTTAGTCTTCTTGTCATTGACGTCCTCAGTCGTTGCGCCTTCCATGTCTGTAGGGGTCGCTTTCTCTTTCTTGTCCCCGATGATTCCTACGCCGCGCAGACATATCGCAGCTAGTAACGAAGCTTGAATTTTTGTACATGGACGTCAGCATTTCGTATGCGAATAACAACAGAAACAGAATGACCCACCCAGTATACCGAATCCCAAATTTGTCCACTGCGCAGCTTGGTAGCTTTTCAGCGGGTTTTCGGGCTGTTGCTGGGCCACTCGGTTGAATACCACGGTAGAAACAGTGACGCCCAAGGAAGTACCGATCTTCATTCATCAATACTCATCAGAAAAGGCGTCGTATCGGCTAGGAAATTCATACCTGGGTCATGCATTGAAATACACCTCCCGCAACACTTTGCTCATGGGGAAGCGAGAACTTGGCCACAAAGATAGTTCCCGAAGCGAAGACGAAATCCGCCCCAAAAACAACCAAAGTAGAGGCCGGGAACCCGAAAGCCCAATATACAGCCCTGGGGTTTATCAAAGCAAAAAGGAGGGCTGCAGTTGATGTGAGAGTAGTTCCGCTGACTGTCGGGCAAAGGACGGTCAGGATTTGCGAAAATAAGTATGTAACACGAGATGGACCTTACCCATCAAGATAACGAACGGTAGCCGTCCCACGAAAAGCGCGACAACAACGTTGCAAATAATACCGACGACAATCATGGGTATCAATCGTACCATTGTTAGAATCGGAGTCAATCCTTCGTAGTCTTGGTAATAGATCTGAGTCAGGACGACGTCAGTTGAGGTACGAATGCATCGGAAAACGATGGACACACAGTTGCCCAATATTGCCATGCTAAGAAGCAACACCAGTTCAAAAACGCAATAGACATCACGGCACCCATTCGGCCATTTGCTCTCGTCCACAAGGAAACCCTCATGAGGGGTGGCGGCGTCGGCAGCCACCGGAGAAGGGAATTCGTGTTCATTCCCTGGTCTGCAACGATCTCGAGATGGCGTTGCCAGAGCACAAACAGGACGAGGAGAATTACACCCGTAATGATCAATGCGATAATATCTGTGTAAATGGTTCAGTGAGTCTCGACGTGCTCAGAAGGCGATGTAACCTACAAGGGGTTCGCCATTGTTGGGGAGCAACCTCTCCTTGGCCCAATACAAAGACAATCAGAGTAAGTCCTCCTGTCACCAAGAATGCGCCTATCCAGTCGACCCGCCGATCGGATTCTTCTGACGATTGATCTCGTTCTATGAAGAATAAACCAAGCACGAGTGCAAGAAATGCAAGGCCCTACGATACAGGTAAATGGCATTGGATAGATCAAAGAGTGGAACTGAACACACCGCATTGACGTAGAATATTGATCGCCATGTCTTCCTGTGAAAATGGGCGTCAGTACAAATGCATCGAAAGGTGTCCCTTTACACTGACTCGGCTAATTGAACGAGAACTCCACCTAGATTAGTCCCGAAAGCAGCTCCCACAGGTGCACCAGCAGCGAAGGTTGAAAACGCGAGCGAGCGAGCGCGAGAGGGAGGGAAATGATGTGCGAGAATGCCTAACTATCAAAACTAAGACTTTGAGAGAGGCAACGAATAATTAGGATCAATACTTACACTGGCAGGAATGATAGCAGCACCACCAATGCCTTGAAAGCCACGAAGTACACTCAGGGTCACAGCATCTACATCGATTTCAACATGTTGAATTTTGTGAAAGTCAATGCGAACATACTATTTGCAAACGCGCAACCCAATGTAAGTGCTATTAACCACAGGTTTCCGAGCAAAAACGCCATCTTCCTTCCATACAGATCTGCTAGACGGCCAAAGAGTAATAGAAGACATCCCTTTATTGGAGATACCCGATGAGCCAACGTTTGAGACGACAAAAATGACCTCGACGGACCGAACTGAGGGGGTACGCAGAAACTATCCAGACGAGCTGAATTTCCTGAACTCGAAGTTCACGCTGAATGGTCGGTAGCGATATTGAAGCGCTGACGCTATTGGAAGTCTAACGGGATAAGAGACGTGTCAGTGTTGTTGAAGGAAGAAAACATCGACTGGCCACGAGTACGCACATTGACCATCATCGCAAGAGTCGTCGCCGTTACGACCATTATTGCCTGTAAAGTACTGCCCATCGCCGCGTCCGCCGTTGGCGGAGTCACAGTCCCATTATCCTCGATAATCCTTTCTGAAGTCGCGTTCGATGTTGCTTCAGAATCATGGTGAATTTCTTTTGAGTGTCGTGGCGTTGCTTTCATGTCGTTGAAGGAAAGGGGAAAAGGGAGAGTAGGGAGGAAACCACGAGATGCCCGTATACATACTAACCCGAAAAATTTAATAAAATTGAAGCAAATTTGATGTCGGGACTCGGACTCGATACGAAGTGGGTCGCTCCTCATTCATATTAGTCAACATCACGTTATTTCCGATCCTGCGTCGGAGTGCCAAAAGAAAGAAATCACTCAGATCTTCCACGACCTTGAACTTCTCTGTCTCGAGCTCCCGCAAATTTTCCAGAACCGACAAGTACGTATCTGAACAGTCATTTTACGCGGTAGAAACTACATGAGTTAATGACCCGTGATGAGTATGAGTAAGAAGGTTGGAGCTCGGAACCATGTGGGCTTGTGGGACATTCCAGTACAGTAATTGATTCATACCGTCTTGTATACCAGCCGTCCACAGATCGAAAGTCTGACAGGTAAGTATAGAAAAACGTAGGGCGGGAGATGGCAAATGAACGATCTACATCGGATACAACTTTTCACGCCACCGGTGTATCTCCAAGCTCTTCGAGTTTACACAATCACGGCCAGCAACGCGTAGATCTGAACGCGGTATGTTCTGGAGTGAGACTTCAGTAGACTGTATGTGTACGGCGTGGTGGCAATTCGCCACAGTGTTCGGCAGGAAGAAGAGGCCTGCAATAGACGGTCGAACCCTATGCAATGAATCCGCACGATCACCCTTACGGGGCGGTGGAACAGCAGAAAGAGATGTTGGCCGTTTAGACAGGTTCACCGCGGTCACCTCTATACCCACCGTCAAGCGCTGTTGAAAACTAGTCCCCGCTGCGCGACTCGAAGTGCTTGCAAAACTACAAGTTTCGCCCTGAGAAGGAAGAGGATCGAAGGGGTCCGAGGAATACATCGCGAGAAGCTCCTTCAACGACCTCCCAATCAAGTTCACCACGCGCTCCTTAGATCTCCAATTGAACAAAGGAGAATCCATGGTTGTAGTATGCCTTTGTAACTTGATCAACCATATCGTCCAGGCCGGCGGTGCTATGGACAGTCTCCAGTCCAGTGAAGATAGGGCAAGGATTTCAAGTTCTGCGAGGTTCTCTTTGGTAAGACGTATTTTCTTGCTCCTGAAACCGAAAACTACTTAGAATAAATTAATGACCAGAGTTCAAAGGATGCATACCAGAACTGGAGCGGGTAGTCGTAGTCGTCCAACCATTTCCAGGCCAAGGAGAAGGCAATCACATATGCTCGAATGATGATAATGCCACAATCTTCGTCGCTGTATTTGCAGAGGTCGATCTCGAGTTGAGGAAGGAGTTGTTCAAGGTACATCAAAGCCAAGAAAATTACAGCACTTTCAGGCTGATAGAAGTCGAAGGCATCATACAATGTACGAGTAACAATCTCACTAGCGGACAGTTGGAGGGCTGTACGTAAAATCAGACAAAGAATAAGCGATAAGCCAGCCGTCACTCTACCCTTGTTAGCAATGAATCGTTCCCCCAAGTAAGTCCCCAGCCACGAGGCGATTGCTTTGTCTTCTACCAGAGAGCGTTTAGGCTGTGGCGACGAAGGCCTGAACCGGATATAATCCCAATGCCGTGCGCATATCACTGCATCTTTTTCTGCTAGAGCGTTATATTCTTGTGCCTTTTCCAGCCTTCGGCGTTTCTGTGGCGGCCGAGTGTGTTCCAGTCGCTGCAGGATCGACTCTTCTCGTGTCCGTCGAATTTTCCCGATAGACCCGTGACTCTGAGCCACTTGGGTAGATTTGGAGGAAGACCCGCGCACCGTATCGTGATTGGTGCTGATAGTCGTATGCTGTACTGGGGGACGGTGAAAGGAAGATTTCTGGTGTAAAGTGCAAGCCATCGTCAATGGGGAAAATCAATGGGAGTCAGAGATCTTCAGGCCTTTTATATGGGCAGAGGCTGAAGGTCTTTGTTCATCCCTGGCCGATAACACTGACCATTGTTCACTTATCACATGGATCTGTTCATTATGCTGTAGCCCAAAATTGACAACAATAGAAGTCGCCCATAGATTCCAAAAGGTCCAAGCGTTCACCTGATGAACATCCCCAGTTTATTGCCTTTAGCTATTAAGTAGTAGATACTGGTGGAACCAATGTATGTGAACGTTGCAGAGGAATTTTTCAACCGCCAGATTACTTTCTGTAGAACTATAAACATAATGATCAGCCGTTGAGAATGGGGTGAAAATCGTCCAGAACTTACGTTACGTCTGAAATTAAACCACAAAGAAAGGCATCCCCGGTCAAAGCTACTTCGGAAACCACTGGCGATCTTCTAGTCAGCATTCGAGCAAGGGATCAAATTGTCAACGACGCTCACCGCTTGTGCGAGAACTCCCATTCCCGGTTAACTATCCTGAATGCGATGTCCTCGTATGGTGGACCTGCACTGAAATGTAGCAGAACGGTATCGTCATTGCCGGGCTCCTTGACAATCCTATATGTCGGTGCTTTTGACTTGTCAATGAGGTCGGGATAAAAGATGTTGAACTTTGAACACATCATTGGCATCACATTGTCCACATCAACCGGAGATAACCGTACCTTGTATCCCTGGACGACCTTCGGAGGAGGGTTGTCCGTGCTGTCAAGAGGTATTTGAATAACGTTCAATTGCGAGAATGCCGGGGAACCCACTCATAGTGTGTTTGATTGTACTTATTCCATTCATATCCGGTATGAACGCGATTGAAGTACCGGGGTTTCCTGGGACGGTACTTGTCTTCCCAATGGTAAGTGGTGGGATTAGCAATGTTCTCCTCCATATTGAAAAGTTCCTCTTCTTCATCCAGTTCTTTCTCCGCTTCTGCTCTGTATAGCGCCTCTGAAGCAAGATCAGCACCGCTGGCATCGAGGACGTCCTCTTGTAACTCCGAGACTGCTTGGGCTGCTTTCGGCACAAATCGTGAAGCAGCTACACTCTTCCGTTGTTCAAGCTAAAGAGTGGTTTCAGTCAACGTTCGCCTATGTCGAGTAAGCGAAAACATACCAGTGACCGTTGATCTTCTTCTTGCGTCAGAATATCAATCTGGCGTTCTTCCACAGGCAATTTTGTGATATCGATAAGAGCCGGACTCATAGAGCGATCGTATGGCTCTTGTTCTTCATCTTCAGCGGTTGGTTGTATGACCATTGAAGGCTTGACATCCTTTGCGTTTGAGGATGCCGACCTTGCGACCCCTGCTAGAAGCTCCTCTTGAGCCTGTAAGGCCTCGTCTCTTTGACGTTTACGAAGCTGTTCGAGACGATTTCTAACGACGACCTCATGTACGCTCCGAAGATTTGACTGGAAGGCCGACATTAAGAATGACAAAAGGATCCCAGGGTGGCCATGTAACTCACCTTTGCCTTCCAAACCAGGATCTTTTTCAAAAGCGATTCCCAATAGTCTGTATCAATTGGTTCTCCGCTAGTGAGCTTTCCTTGTACTTGTCTTTGTAAAGATCCAAGTTCTTCGTATGTCTTCTTGGAAAGAAGTGCAGCTATATCACTTTCCACCGCGGCAGCAGCAGCAGCTCCCATTCTTTCACTGGCTTTGATACCGTCCATCCTGTCTTTACAGACCACCATCATGTTCTGGGTTCGAGAATTAACGAATGTGGTCAGCCATAACCCATATTTTTACGTACCGTCCAAAAGTCAATGTTGACCTCATCTTCCTCTAAGCCAAGGTACCGTTCAATATCGTCATGCAATTCCTCTACTTGTTCAGCAGATAAATTCTAGTCCGTCGTATCAGTACAATGTAAGTTAGAATTGGGCCGTAGAACGCACGTCGAGGATCTTGTAGGGTTCGTCGAGATCTATTTCCAGTTCTGCATCCTCATTGTTTTCGTCGTCTTCGGAAGGGTTGACGTATTTCAGATTGAGAGCAAGAAAATCGATAGCTTTTGCTCTCTTTTCCTTTATTCTGATAATCGCTCTGGAACGCTCTTGTTCAAGCTCGAACTCACCCTCCTTCGATAGCCATTCCGACATCTGAGCCGACTCCTGCATTCGTTGCATTCGCAACTCCTCCTCTTCCCGCAAGCGAGCTTCGACTTCCCTCTCCGCACGTCGCCTATTCAGCCGTTCCAACTCCTCTTTCGCTTCTTGTCGCCGTATAGCATCCCTACGTTGAGATTCTAAAACTGTCATTCCCTGCTTCCGCTCCTTTTCATTCTTTTTATGCCAACGGAACTGTTGACCGAGGTTCACGTCGTGGAAGGGATTGTCAGTCGCACTGTAGACGCTTAGTTCTGCAATTTGACGAGCTTCCTCTTCTTCTTTCATTCGTCTCTTCTCTGCCTTCCGTGCGCGACGTTCTTCCGACTTATCACGTTTGCGTCTACAGCGAGCATGGATTTCCAACTTGGAGGTAGAGTATTTAGTTTACCCACCTTTTGCGTTCTTTACTCGTGCTTCTATCTCTCTTCCTCTCTTTATCCCGACGTCTGTGATCGTCACGGTCCCTAGACCTGCTCCGGCTTCGTGTTCTCTTACGTCCATCCTCATGAGCATATCTGTCGCGGTTTGAGGACTCTCCAGGGCGGTCATCGTATTTGCGAGAAGGCGAACGTGAGGACGAGGAGTACCGCCCCATGAGAGGTAAACGAGCGGGGTAGAGGTGATAGAACTGGACTGTAAGAGCGTATACGTAATTGTGTTTGGCTTTCTTCCACTCCATGCCATGCTCTCTCGGAGCCTTTCATCCACTTCAACTTCAAGATATCTCCTAGCTCGAGGCATCCGTACACAATTCAAGCCACGAAATGACCATTTTGACCCAGAATCCGATGATCATCTAGCCTCACGAGTGCCATCATTAGGGATGGCCACCCCTCGCCAGGTACTTGCACCCAAGAACTTTCACTTGAATAATCTCACGTTATTTGAAGCTTGTGGAATATTTGAATCAATATATTGTTGGCCAGGAAAACGCAAAGAAAGTTCTCTCTGTCGCGTGCGATTCATGATTCTTGAAGTGACTTTCACCTATGCTCATTTCATGGTAGCGTTTTTAATCACTACAATCGTGTCCGGGCGAATCTGTCTTTGTTACATGCAAGGGAGGATACATATCGGGATGAATTAGAACGATGTCGGTTTTCTTCAATCTCTCCAGTGTTATGGCTGAATTCGGATTCAGCAGAAACTGGTATACGAACTGCCAATATTCGGCCGTTGCGAAGCCGATCTTCCCTGTTACTCCCGAACCCTCCGTCCCCAGTAATTGAGAAAAGTAATGTACTCGTAATGTGAGAACATCCACCTTCTCCTGCCCTACGAATTAATAACAACCTGTAGAGGACCAACCGGCTCTGGTACTTCCAGGAGCTCCTCTACAACCCTCGCATGATAATTTACCTACCCAATAGGAAAAACATTGCTCGCTAGAACATTGGCAAAGGTGTTGGATGTTCCGTTCTCTGTTAGCGACGCAACGTCATTCACGCAGGTATGTCCTCTCCCGTACTACGAAGACAGTCTCACATTCCCTCACAGGCCGGATGTTAGTCCTTACCTTTCAGACGTCCCACTGATTTCTCAATGAAAACCTTGCAGATGTAGGAGAAGACGTCGAGATGGCCATACAACGACTGGTAGGCTCTCTCCCTTCGTCTCTTGTGCCGTCAGTTGATGAGTGGTCAGCTGCAAGATGCAAACTGGGACCCTTTACGCGCAAGGTCAGCAACTTGATTCAAAAACCACGAACTTCCTTAATTTTGGCTTTTTAGCATGGGTATCGTGTATATCGACGAGATTGACAAAATTGCTCGCAAGTCTGGCTCTGGCATGGAAGGCTCGAGAGACGTATCAGGAGAAGGGGTGCAGCAAGCTCTTCTTCGAATGATGGAAGGTTCAGTAATATCCGTACAAGCGAAAGGATCATCTTGGGAAGCGTCGATACCTCCTGGTAGCCATTCAAGGGGAGGTCAGCGTGCGCCGAATATTGCCGCAGCTCGTATGCCGCTTGTTCTTTCCCCCCATTTCCTGATCGTGCACTTATGCAAGGATAGCGAAACCGGACGTGTATCACATTGATACTAGCAATGTCCTCTTCATCCTCAGTGGCGCATTTGTGGGGCTCGAAGACATAGTCAAACAACGAATATCTAAAGCGGTTTGTAGTCCTTCTGTCATCCATGCAGTCGAGATTAGTATATCTAAGCTCTTTGCAGTCGATAGGCTTTTCCAGCTCACAGATGCCATTTTTCACGCCTAATCGCAAGTCCTCTCCTAACGTACTTGGGGTGGTTGATACAGTTGGTAATTGTCACCCTGTCATTTACTCGTTGATGTTTTCTCATTCGTTCATTAGATCTTGTGAAATACGGGTACGGCAATAAGCTCGAGAGCATCTACGATTCGCTTCTGACAAGACATCCAGCTTTATTCCCGAATTCATATCACGACTCCCTTCGATAACGTCTCTTTCGCCACTTACAACACCTGATCTACGCCGAATATTGACTGAGGTCAAGGGTTCTCTACTGTCACAATACCAAGCACTTTTTGGATACTCTGGTGTGGAAATTAGGTTTACTAGTGCTGCCGTCGATGAGATATGTAAGAAGGCTGCTACTCGAGGTGGGGGTGCGCGAGGTTTGAGAGGAATCATGGTAAAAACCTACATGTCGTCTTCACACCTGATCTCTCAAAGTTGATCTAGGAACAAATCCTTTTAGAGCCTATGTATGAAGTCCCGTACGTTCTCCCTCTCTCTCATATCTTCATGGACTCAAAGTCTTTTGTCAGGGGATCCGTAAGTCGATGATCAAACGCGACATATATTCTCACCTCATATGCCCCCAACTTTGTAGGATGTGCGACATATTCTGATAACAGACGAAGTCGTGAAAGGTGAAGTACCTCCACAATACTGGAAGAGAGGTGAGGGTGCAGTGTCATGTTGGGAGGCTTGGGCATCAGAGGAGTCTAGATATGAAGCCAGCCGTTCTCGCGATGGTTTGGGAGACGTTGCGCCCTCATGACTGTAGAACCCCGGTGGCCATCGGCGTGTAATAAGTGTATAGAATGGTATGGGTTGGTATTGGTTTAGTAAGACTAATATAGTGGACACTGAGGGGGCACAACATACAGACGGCATTCATGTATCTAAAACAACCTTCAACGAATTGTACAGGTGCGTGACATATGAAAGGGATCGGACCTCCTCTCATAATTTACTTTCCCTTTTCCTCTTCCTTCTCGTCCTTTCCCTTCTCCTCTTTCTTCTCAGCTTCACCAGCCTTTTCCTCGTCCTTTGCCTTGTCCTTCTTCTCAGATTCGTCAGCTTTTTGCTCTTCCCTCTCCTCCTTTTCCTCGACTAGGACGCCGCCTGAGTTGACCCTCTGAGCCTCCTCGAATTGTTTCTTGAATTCATTCGCATCTGATGACAATAGATAAGTTTTTTTTAAAAAAAAACCTAACGACGACACGATATATACTCACTATCAGAGTTTGCGAAACGGATAGCAAGCGTTTCTGCAGTCGGAGGAGACTCCGAGTAATCAGCCGCTACTTTCCAAACCCAAGATCGATCAGAACCGATGTTGGGCTGCAGGCGCATTTCGGCGGAGACTTTTTTCCGATGTTAAAAAGGTGGTGCACCTGATAATTGATTAACTACTCACTGAGGTGGTTGGCACAGACTTTGAGAGTCTTATCGCGTCTCATAACCAATCGGACTTTCTTAGTCTCTTTGTGGGCCAAAAGACGAACATCACCAGTCCCACGCTCCTTCCATTCAGACGAAGCAACGTCAAAACGGAAAAGTTTAGCACGCCTTAAGCACTGTCAAAAGAGTAGCGATATAAGCGATCATGAAAGCTCACATTTTGAAGAGAACATTCTCGTCTTCCTCGTTTGTCTTCGTGTCTACCTGTTCCGTGAGTCTAATAACGGGCTCAAAGTGGACATCGGCCTCTTCTTCCTATAAAAAATCGGTAAGCGATTAATAAACACGAGGAGGGACTGGGATCTGAGGATATCGGTAAGAGCATAGTAAGATATAATTTACTTACCCTTGGTGCTAGAGGGTCTGCGTTTTCCGCCATAACTGATACGAGAGATAAAACAATAAAAAAGATGAAAGAGAAGGCGGTAAAGACAAACGATTTGCCTGTAACGGCAAAGGCCGCAAGTGGCTGTGCTTATGACACGAGAGCAACTCGCAGCGAAGCAACGCGGAACGCTTAAGCGTCAACTTCACCCCCTTCCACCCTCAAAACTCATGGCGCGCTTGCCTTATACCCACTTATTTCTTTCGGGATGCCTAGCTCTTATCATTGCACTTCACTCTGCCGTGAATGCACACTTGATAGATGTTAATGCTGGACAAAAGGAATGCTTCTTCGAAGATCTCAGCAAAAATGACAAGGTGTGCCAGGTTTTGACCAATTATTTATACTCCTTTGACCTCTTTCATGGCGTAGATGACTGTCACTTATCAAGTGGGTGGAGGAGGACATTTAGATATTGATTTCTGGGTCAGTTCTCTCTTGAACTCACACCACTTGTAACTTTCCTAAATCCCCCACAGTTAGCAGACCCGGATGGGAAGTTACTCGGGAAACATATAAAGCAGTCCACTGGACAAATCGACATTACCGCAGAGAAGAACGGACGATATGAATATTGTTTCTCAAACCAGATGAGCGCAATAGCGGACAAGATTGTTAGGTGAGGTTGAACTAATCTGTCTCTAACATCAAGCCGTTGACGCGAATTTCAAAGCTTCAACGTCCACGGTGTCATATACGTTGATGACGGTAGGTGACTGCTCAAGTTCTCAAAGCACACGTCTCTGACTTGCCCTTAGATATTGTCGCCCCAATTGAACGTGAGATTCGGGCACTGGCACACGGATTGTCTGCCGTGAAGGACGAACAAGAATATATCATCGTGCGCGAGAAAACGCACCGTAACACTGCAGAATCAACGAATTCACGGGTGAAATGGTGGTCCGTTCTTCAGGCAGTGGTGTTATTTTCGGTAGTTGCATGGCAGGTTTATTATCTAAAGGTGCGTTAGGTCCTCTTGTTATTTAGGAAGGTATTGATGTCTTTCTCACAGTCGTTCTTCGAGGTCAAACGTGTAATATAGAGGTTCATAGATCAGAGTCTATCTCATGCCATTCGAATACTCTCACATACTTCACCGACCACTGTCGTCCAATGACCTGTAACGTCGTTGTATTGATGAGAACACGTGAAAAGCTGTATGTTGGATTTTGTTATGTGTAGAACGAGTGCCGTCTTCATCTTTGTCTAGGTTTTGGTGAAATCACTCTCGTAGTAGGCAATATTTCCATCTCGAGAGGACTCGTGTTCTGCTACGCTAGTATCATCTAACTAGTTTGGAACTACTGAACAATGTGGGGACCAATGCGACTACTTGACTAAGAGCGGGATGTGTATCCCGAAAGGTATGCGTAAAATATAAACAACTAGTTATCAGAGGCCATCAGATGTATTGTAGGCTTGCAACAGCCCACTTCTCGGGCTAGGCGAAGCCAGTGACTACGCGCACGAAATGGATGCCGATGGGAAGTCCAATACTTAGACGAGAAGGTGTTGAGTGATGGAACGCATATTGAGAGTTTATGTTAGGTCTAAGTACATCGTTTGTACAGGTACACGTACGTTAATTTCATGAAGGCGACTACAGGATATCCAAGACGCAGATTGAAACTTGATTGAAAAAATGAGAATGTAAATATGACGAATGTGCTGTACAGGGGGTATGCAAGAGAGGGAATGCATAGGGAGAAGATAAGAAAGAAAAGGCATGGACATAAGTAGATATTATCAGGTCTTTAACGCCATGTTGGTCGCGAGGCGCTGATACTTGTATCAGCAAGCGAAAAGTTGGATGCTGATGAAGGTGGACGCTTGAACACAGGGATAGATGGTGCTGCCATGGGTCGGGATAAAGAAAGTCTCTTGCTTCGCTTTCCTGGCGTTCCAATGAGTACCCTCCTCGGCCTATGAGACTCTCGGTCTCCGTTTGGTGGAGAAAGTTGGGGAATCAAACTCGACCGCCTTCGTCCTTTTTCGCGGACAGGCCCGATGTTCGAGCGCCTTCTGCTCTTGGAAGCGCCTCTGGGAGTCAACAGAACTCTTTTTCCTGGGCTGGACTCTCCAGGTTGTTTGGTTTTACCAAGAAGCTTTGTGTTGGAATCGTCTAGCTGGTTGATACTGCGGTCTCCCAAAGGCTGAGATACCCGCCTTTCGTATCGTTCCGGAGAGCTTTCATCACCTTCCGCCAGACTACCGAGAACGGGTGCGCGAGCCTTCGATTTCAGGAAACTAGGGTCTAGACGACTCGGGCGTGTTCTCTTGCCTATTGAACCATAGTCACGGGTGGAAGGCGGTAAAGATAGTGAGAGGTTATGGCTGAAGCTGTCGTCGGTCTTTTCATCTTCCCACTCACTTTCAGAACCTCCGAGAGACAAGGTACGCTGCGGAGGAGTGCGAACCTCGAATAAGCTAGAAGCGTTCTCAGAGGGATTGGCGGGACTTGCGGGAGTGACAGTCACCGATACAGGATTCAGTCTAGATGCCTCATCCACCAGATCGCCCTGGCCGGCTTCATCTTTCCACTGGACATTCTTTGATGGCTTCGGTCCTTTTTTCTCCTTGTCTGACACCCTTCTATACGGCTGTGTCGCAAGACTTGAACGTAAGGATTTTCGCGGAGATCTGCGCCTGGGAGATGCTGATGTAGACACCGACAGCGAGCCATTAGCTGAGGTCCGTCTGGAGCTGGAAGCGCTAGGTTGCAGGTTCGGTGGCCCGGAGCTGACTCTACGCGTAAATGACATCTCATACCCCTTGAAAGCACTGAGCAATTGACCGTCCGCTTTATAACCTTCGGTTGAGTGCCCAATAAGTTGGTTGAAAGCAGTGTCGTTGCTGGCCTTCAAGTTGGACAGCATCTCAGAGGCGTTCTTGGCGACTGAGAATGCCTCGCCCTCCGGCGTCCTTTGCAGCATGACAGAGGCTTCGTTAACCATTACCGTACACCGGCCAAGCATTCCAATGAGGCCGACTATGACCTGTGATATATCGTCAACGGCCCCTTTCAGCACGTCTCTCTCCTCTTCAGCTTTCGCCTGTTCCATCTCAGCTCTACGACACCGAGCGTCCAGCTTCACATTCTCCACGTTAACTTCATCCAACTTCTCAGATTTCCTCTCCGAAACAGCTCGCATAGTAGCATCGAACATGGCACTCGCATTGGATGACCGTTGTAACCTGACGTTGAAAACCGAATCGGGTTTGAGCGCCTGCTCCTCTGGACCGGCCAATGATTGAAGTAATGCACGCTCGGCCTCCAAGTCGGGTGATAAGGTGCCCATAGCATCTATCTTTGCGAGTCGTTGACGGATCGCGGATAGTTTTGTCCTTGCCACTGACATCTTCCCTGCACAAGAGGCGCCTTCGACGATTGAAGCCCTCGTCTGCTCGACCTTGGTCTTCATGTCACTCTTCGCTCTCTCCACTTCTGCACTCGCTTCTGCCCTTTTCCGTCGTGTGATCTCATTCTCTGTGTCCCTCTTTCCCGCCAATTTGGCTTTGAGCTCAGCCACCTCGATGTTAAGTCGGTTGATAGCCTCTACGTATCTGCCTACATGTCTGTCCACGTTGACGACATTACGAGTAACCACTTTCGTTTTGATCTTTGTCGCACGTTCGGCATAAATGAGGGTGTTGTGGGTATCGTCGAAATGTTGGGATGTGGGAGCAACGCAAACTATCATGACGGTTTTACAATTGCCTCCCAAAGAGAACTTGAGAAGTCGAGTGAGCTTGCTGTTACGATAAGGGACATGACGGATAGCTCCTCCGCTTTCGCATAACGCGTTGATGCAGTTGCCCAACGCGAGCAAAGACTTGTTGATGTTTGCACCCTCTACCATGCGTTGTCCCATATTAGTGGTGGCAGCAGCCCGCTCGCTACCAGCAAGGTCAATGATAGAGAGTGTCCCCATTGTTTTTTCTTCGGTCAAAGACGCTGTTCGTGGAGATTGGGTGACATGGATTTGTAGGACGGCATGAGACCGAGAGCTGGTCTCGTTTGCATGAGTGGGACTTTGGGTCCTTCGAGTGTTTCCTAGCAGTACTATCTCCTTGACTTCCTCGGCAGACTTGGGGGATAACTCGACGAGCCCTACGACTTTCACGCTCTTGTCTTCGCGAATAGACAACCCGCCTCGTGGCACATGAGTTCCAGACTCTGCTAGAAGGTCGCGAATTTCTTCATTGTAGATCTCCAGAAATGTGACCACAACCTCTGTTATCCACTCTTCCCTTCTATCTTCAATTCTCTGAAAGAGATCGGCCATCGCCAGATAGATGATACCAGGATCAGATTCAGTGCCACTGATTGTGTGCGTTTTCCCGCATCCTGTAGCCTTGATGGTGTTAGTAGAATGAAAGACAAACGCCAAGACCAAAAACATACCCCATACGCAAACACAGTCGCATTGTACCCCTCCAAAACACCTTGCAAAAGCGGTTGCGCAGTATGTGCGTACACATCTTGTTGTACCGCCTCTGCATTGAAAACTCTATCGAACATAAACCGTCTATCCTTATATCTCTTCGTCCCCGGTGGTATGAAGCCTCGTTCAACAAAAGCGCGCGCCTTGTCTTTCTCGTCTGGGTCGAATGTGAGTATCCGGTCATCTATGATCTGGACGACCTCTCTTAGAGGTGCTTGATTTGCGACAGAACGATTCGGAGTGGAAAGTGCGCCATCTCCCCGAAATGTAGAGTCATAGCACGGCTCTGGAAGGCGAGCCGCTTCCCAAGCTGTTGGTGGTCGCACACGTACTATTGGTTTCGATGCTTGTCAATCAAAGAGCAACGTTACGAGAATGACAAAAGCGCTCACCAGCAACAGTAATGGAGCCAGCGGCAACCATGATAAGATTGAGTGAAAGTATCGCTATGTAGAATATGTAAAATATAGTATAGTGGGAGGGTGACAGGGGGAGGTAAGGTTCGGTTGGTTGTTTGGCAGCGGAGTCGAACCAGAAACACGCGACGAGTCAGGTGATCGTTTTCCGGGAAATCTTATCGGGTCACGAGGAGCAATCTTATCGGTTTCGAGTCTGTGTTAAAGCGGAGCTTGAACCTTACTTTCGCAGATTACAGGACGCAAAATTTCCTGCACATCAACCACCCCTCAAGACACCCCTCCGACAACAGCGATGGCCCCCACCAAAAAATCTAAGGCTGCCAAAAACACGGAGTCCATCGCGGCCAGGCTCGCGCTCGTTGTCAAGTCTGGAAAATACACCCTTGGGTACAAGTCTGCGCTTAAGCAGATGAGGAACGGAAAAGGTGAGTTCGTTCAGTTCGCTTCTCCACGGGACTGGAGCATAAGGCTGAGAAGGTCCCGCTTGCTGACTCTGTGTGTACTATAGCCAAGCTCGTATTGATCGCTGGCAACTGCCCTCCCCTCCGCAAGTCGGAACTCGAGTACTACGCCATGCTTTCAAAAACTCAAGTACACCACTTTGCTGGAACCAACGTGGCATTGGGTACCGCTGCAGGAAAATTGTTCCGTGTTGGGTGAGTTATGGTAACTGATCTTGTTTCAAAAGTTGCTGACGCGTGGGTTCAGTGTCATGACTGTCTCTGACCAGGGAGACTCCGATCTCCTTAACTTTGCTGAAGGAAACAGCTCATAGTTATGCCATAGACTACCAGTCTTACTATGTAGTTTTCATTCTTGCATTATGTTATGAGAAACCTCCATGACTGTACTGTGTGGTGCGATCCTTCGTCCGGTGGCCAAGTTGGTCTGCGTTAAGAAAAAACAAATCATGCGAAGCTATCTCCCAACGGCCAACATTTAGTGGATTGAAACCGGTGGACATATCTCCTTACACACGGTCGATTATTCCGCCGATCATGGAGGTATCGATACCCTCACCAGCAGATTTTCACGTCCATTTGCGCCAAGGTGCTCTCTCCGAACTGGTTACTCCTCATGTACGACAAGGAGGATTCCAGCTCGCATATGTTATGGTATACAACACCCTTTGTTTTGTTTGGCTTCAACGACTAAGTTATGTTCAATAGCCAAACCTGAAACCTCCAATCACAACAACAGAACAAGCTCTCGAGTACAAAGCCGAATTGCAGAAAATTGACCCCAATGTCGAATACCTGATGACACTCTACCTCTCTCCTTCCCTCACTTTGGAAGAAATCAGGAAGGCGGCCAAAGCTGGAATAGTCGGGGTCAAATCGTACCCTAGAGGAGTCACGACCAATTCAGATGGTGGTATCGAGTCGTATGAGACGTACTATCCGATTTTCGAAGTAATGCAAGAAAACAATATGGTCCTCAATTTACATGGAGAAGTTCCATCCGATGCAGCAAACGTGAGTTAACCATGCTCCAGCATCCCAGGAAAGCTTTGCTGACGTACAGCGAGAACAGAACATCCACATAATCAATGCAGAACCTCAATTTCTACCTCATCTATTCAAGTTGCACAAAGCCTTCCCAAAGCTTCGAATAGTACTGGAACACGCAACTACGCGTGCTGCTGTCGAAGCGGTCAAATCTTGTGGACCTACAGTCGCCTGTACCATCACCGCACATCACCTCTTCTTAACAATAGACGACTGGGCTGGACAATCCTTCAACTATTGTAAACCGGTAGCGAAATTCCCAGACGATCGTGAGGCTTTACGGGCAGTGATCAAACAAGGTACGTCCTCTTTTTATCGCCGTTTTCAAACTAACACACTCGTAGGGCATCCACAGTTCTTTTTGGGCTCCGATTCTGCTCCTCACCCAGCTCACACTAAATCGACAAGTACCCCAGACCATGGGTGTGCTGCAGGTGTCTATACGTCACCTGTTCTGTTGCCTTTAGTCGCACACGTTTTGGAATCGTTCGGAGCTTTGGATAAACTAGAAGGTTTCGTCAGCACTTTCGGGCGCAATTTCTACAAGAAACAACTTACGGGTGAAGATAGTTCTAACAAGGTGGTGTTGAGGCAGGTTCCAGAGGGTATTAAGATCCAGGAAAGCTACAGCGTTTCCGGGGACAATGTCGTGCCATTTTGGGCGGGAAATCCAATCAGATGGCAGATAGTTGAACAGTAGTTCGAGTTCTAGAAATACCTGATTCATAGCTTGTACACTTGATCAGACCTACACCCCAATTCTGCTAGAACACCTCCAACCGGCCCTTGAGAGAGATTGCGGCCATAAGGTCCAGCAATGACGCTAATCATTCTGGACAGAGAGTGACTCAGCCAATGATCAGAGCAACAAGCAAACAGAAGGTTCAAAACTCACGGCTCAGGTCCACAGACCAGGAAAAGTATCTTCCGTTGGCGGAGGTCTACGGTTTCAGTCCTGCCGAGTAATCGTCCTAACCAGTTAGGTCTTGAATCTTCCTTTTGTAGTAATCTCTCAATATCACCCTTGCCAATCCGGCCAATGTGGGCATCAGGAACGTTCGAGGTAGAGGAATCCACGAAGAGACGGATCCGTAAGTTGGATGAGAACTCCTTTGCGTACGAGACTAGTGGTTCCAGAATTGCAGGTGGAGGTAACTCGTCGTGTGTTTTGCTGGAGTGAAGAAGTGTAAAGCGCGTCGAGGACGTTGCTGGCAACTTGGAAATAACACTGTGGAATAACTGGTAGAATGGTGTTATGCCTGTGCCACCTGAGATCTAGATGGGTTTAACAGACGAACTATGGTGGGAAAAAACTTTGTAGTAGCGCACCATAACGACTTCGTCCCAAGTATCAGGTTGCCAGCGCCATGTCTGCAAAGGTCCTCTTAGTTCAATGACATCGCCAACTGATTTCGAGTGCAACCAACGTCCGACCTCACCCCTGGGGTACTTCTTTATCCAAAGGTGCATGCGACCTTCTGCATCGATTCCCTCCAGAGGTGTGTAAGGCCTTTCAACCTGTATATCATCGTCCTTGATGAAAACCGACCATATTGAATGGAGAGAAGAGGTAGATGGTATCGACTTTGCGGGGATCGTTATTGTTACGAGACGGGTGTCTGGTCCCGAGATTTCATTAGATGTAACGGTACATTTTGTGAAATAGTTCAGGGAGAGAACTTGGTTTTGAAGAGTGGGTGCTCCTCGGGAGGCGTCTGGTGAAAAGAAGTAATAAGAAGTTGCCACTCCGAGTGCGATAATCACTGCCGCTGGTCCATATGGCAAAGTTCTGGGTGTCGCTAGTTTTCTGGTTAAAGACTTGTGTGCGGCCCTTGCCCACATCTACGTACTTGACGGTAAAAGCCAAGAACCAATTTCTCGTGGCACGCGGCTCTACACGGCTACGAATGCTTTTCACGTGTGATTTTCTCCCTTTGGAACTTCACCTCCACCAGAGCTCGTCTCCCTCCCCGCCGTTCCCTCTGAATCCCTTTAAATAACGTATTCGTTCGTATGACTTCACGCGAGCTAATTGATGCCCAGTTTGACCGAGCAGTGGAGATCGTACAAGGTCTCCCGAAAACCGGACCAATTCAGACCGACTATGAAGAGAAACTGACCATGTACAGGTGAGTTTGTATGAATATCCGGTTTAATCAGCTTTTAACGAGTATTTGTGTTAGCCTCTATAAACAAGGTAGTCTTACCAATAGTAAGAGAGCTAGTTCTCTGCTGACAGCTTGTAACCTCGATCAGCCACTGTCGGAAACGTCAAGTCACCACGACCTGGAATGTGGGATATGCTTGGGAGGGCGAAGTGGTTCGTTTTGCGTCTGTGATAAAAAGTCATGATTTTGTTGAGATTTCATTCATAGGGATGCCTGGGCAAAGCACAAAGACCTTGATCCATACGAAGCCAAGTGGCTCTACGTTGACGCACTCTTAAAGGTCGCACGAATTCTCATTACTCCACTACACCATGTTGACCCGGTCGCAAATAGGTCCTACGAAAGTATTCCGATAAAACAATGGCAAAAGATTTAGTACAAGAGTTGGAATCTTACAGCGGAGATCCATCTCACATCATTTTGAGTCGTGCGTTTCGGGTTCAAATGGTTCCTGGCGGGAAAATAACCTCTCACCTACAGGCACACTTTCGAAATCCGCAGGCTCTGAATCCTCTGGCTCTTCGGCCTCAGAAGATGAGATGCCTCCGTCCCAATATCCCCGTAGCACCTCTCAAAGCCAAAGCCTAATTCATTCCTTCCAGCACGATCATCCTATTTGTCCTGAAGCCGAAACAGAATCCGAAGAAGATTCTGAAGACGAGGAAGACGAAGATGAAGCCCGTGAACTTCCTATATCAGTAATGCAGGGAAACCCAGCACTTGCTCTTAGTCAACTCAATCGCCCCCAGTCGTCCATGTCAGCCACCTCAAACCGTTATCGAACACCACTTGCTGGATCTCTTGCCATGTCACCCCCGCCGAACCAGATTGTTCCAACCATCCAACCTCTTCCGGGCTTTGAGACGCCGTCGGCATTCGCAGAGCCTTCCCCCACCTCCATCCCATCCTCTCTCTACCCCGCTACCAGCTCCATAGCTGGATACCCAGAGTCATCCCGTGGGATGACTTCGCCACCCAGCATGTTCCCACCCCCTTCGTCATCGTATCGTTCCCAACCTCAGTCTATGCCAATGGGGCAATATGGAGTCGTAAGACCCGCATCTTCAATTGCTTTAGAGCGCGCGCTCGAGAGCATGCAAGCTCAACTCGCAGCTTTCAACGAAAGACTCGAGATACTCGAAGCCGCCACATCACCTTCTGGATCTCGAGCAAAACTTCCCACCTCCAGGGATAGCTTTACACCTGGAAGCCGCAGCCCCACGGATGGACGAGGGAATATCGAATGGGAAATGGAGGACCTCGGATTATGGTCCTTTGTGGTTACTCCGACACTCCGAGGTTTAGACTTTCTGAAACAGGTGATAAGATTTTTTGCAAGAAACGAAGAGCATCGGTCCCCGTCTATGATTGTACTGAGGCGACTGTGTCTTGATGCATCCTTCATACTGGCTTTTCTTGCGCTTTTCCGTATGGTGTGGAGAAAGAGCGGAATTAGGAGGCGAGAAGTCAACGCTGCCTTGATTGTTCTCTGGAGAGCTCTTTTGGGAAGGAGGGAGCGGTTACTGGTGGATAGAGGAGTTTAGGTTACGACCTTCCTTGAGCATATCATTTACTTTATTTACATCCTGGTTTTAGTTACATCGTAATTGGATTTTTGACTGCCTGAATGACAGATGTTTGTGTCGACGACTGCATACAAATACAAAGACGTGTGCTTAGTGAATTCCTTCTTCTGCCTTTTACTGCTGCTCCATGTCAACTACACAACGGATGCAGTCACCACCCTGAGAAAACGTTGGTTCAGCTACGAAGGGTTCGGATGAGAATCTTTGTACACGTACATGCATATCGTGAAATCCATCATTGATCTCTGTCAATTTCCTGTAGTGTGTGACATATTCGTCTATCTTGACTTTACGGTCAAGGTAATCTGATAGCAAAGATAGTCATTGTCAAATCATTCTGAGAAGCAGGAAGCTTACCTTGGACAAGGCCAGGAATCTCAGTACGACCCTTGACTCCACCGAACGCCGATCCACGCCAAGTACGTCCAGTGACGAGTTGGAAGCTGCGGTCGATTAGAACGTACCAATCAAAAAAATGCAGTCGATTTCTTACGGTCTCGTAGAAATCTCCTGTCCAGCAGCTGCAACCCCGATGATAGTAGAGACACCCCATCCTTTGTGGCAAGCCTCCAGTGCAGCTCTCATCACCTGAACATTCCCAGTACAATCGAAAGTATAATCAAGCCCTCCATCTGTGATCTCAATCAAATGATCTTGAATCCTCTTTCCCTCGGGAAGCTGGGTAGGATTAATAAACTCGTGTGCCCCGAACTTTTTAGCCCAGGATTCTTTGCCCGAGTTAGTGTCGACTGCGATGATACGGCTTGCTTGGACGAGGGCGGAGGTATTAATGACTCCCAGACCGATGGCACCACAGCCAAAGACTGCTACGGTAGAGCCCTCTGGGGAACGGGGAGGTTAGATTGTACTGGGATAGGTCAAGCTGAAAAAACATAGCTCAACTAATTCCAGGTTGTTTTACGACCGCACCCCAAGCAGTGGTGATACCGCATCCAAGGAGACAGACCTTCTCAAGTGGTGCCTTCTTGTCGACAGCTACGACGGAGACGTCTGCAACGACGGTGTATTGCGAGAACGTGGAAGTTCCCATCTGAAACGAGATGTTTTAGTTTGGACTGCATAGAGATGGGTTCGGAACAGTCTCACAAAGTGGTAGAGTTGCTTGCCTTTGCAAGTAAAACGGCTGGTGTCGTCGGGCATCACTCCTTTGCCTTGAGTGGTACGAACTGAAGATTGAGGAGGTTGAGCATCTATTTCGGAGGATGTCAGATATGAGGATCGTTTACCCTTTCCGCAAAGGTTGGTCTTTCCACTCTTGCAGAACTTGCACTCTCTGCACTCTGCAAGTATATATAATGGTGAGCTCTAGACAATACATTTGACGAAAAGGCGCCACATACCAGCGGTATACAGAGGAATAACATGGTCACCGACAGCGACGCTGGTCACACCTTCACCAACAGATTCGACCTATTAGTAGAGAGGGTCATGATCAAAAATAGCGATCAATCGAAAATCAATTTTTCTCACAATTCCTCCGCCTTCATGTCCCAAAATAACAGGGAAGATACCCTAATCAGAAAATTTAGATCGATATTGTGAAATCACAAAATAGCCGAACCTCAGGGTCTTTTCCACTTCGAGTGTATTCATCTGTGTGACAGATACCTGACCGATAAACTCAGAAACATCGAACACCACGAAGAAGAGCGAAGCCAATGATTCACCAGTGTGTAGAATCTTGATCCTAACTTCATGCGCCTTTGGAGGCGCGACTTCAACTTCCTCAATCTTGAGTTCTTCTCCGGCGCCCCAGCAAACGGCGGCTTTACATTTGATAGGTTTTCCAGCAAAGGCAGACATAGGTTGGGAGATGTAAGGGAGGAGGGAAGGTACTTCACTGTACGGTGGTTTTTTATGGTCTTGGGATTATAACGGCTGACATGATGCGGGGATGAAAGATGTTCCCTTTTAGCCCATACTGGCGTGTGCCATGGTCACACGCCCGACGCCGCGACGCGCACCTGTTAATATTGGGTCAATAAGAGTGCGTTCGCTTATGCTTAATGTCGAATATCGGTGCCGATCTCAGCTGAGCTGAAACGCCGAGGGCCTGAGGCTGGAGAAATTGAAAGAACAGGGTACGGGGGCCAAGCCAGGTGAGAAAATCAAAAGTCATTACACCTGCGTGAGAACTCAGAATGCGGCGAAATTTTCACGGTAATCAACCACTTAATCGTTTCTTCGCCTGGGACTCCAATTGCAACTCAACCCCACCCTCGTCGCCCTCAGGCCTCATCTCTTCCTGCGGCGTACTTTCTGTGCTCGTTTGTATTGGACGCACCCCTTCTGGGAATCTTCTAGTCGGTCTTTGGTACATCACCAGAGTGGCCGCCGAAAGCGATTGTATCCCTCTCAGAAAACAGAAAGAACGCACTAAATGGTCCAGACCATCTATCCACTCAGTGAGGCCACGATTGCTTTTCACCCTATCACTGCAACGTACACAGATTGAATTACCTCTTATTCTATTGTATTCCTCTCACGAAGGCGATCATACTGTCAAACTCGAAGGAGGTGGAAGGGCAGGTTCACCGACCGGCGTAACGTACGCGTTTGACAAACCTCCATCCACCAAGAAGTCGGTTCCCTGAAGACGTAATGAGTCGCAAGTTCCAATAGCGGAATGAAGTAGATACAAACCGTGACATAGCTACTCTCATCGCTCGCGACTAGCCGATCAAGTAAATTATTACGCAACGCAAGGAAGGGTTCAAGCGAATGAACATACGGAATAGAGCAGCCTTAGCTAGCTCGATTGCCTCTCCGAATCGCCCCATAGGGAGATGTACCATTCTACGTTGTTTCTTTTCGTCGGTGTTAAGAAAGTCCATTAGGAGAGCTTGAAAATAATCAAGTTGAATGACAAGGGATATAGATCGCTGACTTGCAACTGACGAGTTTTAAGTGGACCTCTGTATTGACAAATTTATTAAAGATGACAGGAGATAGGGGGGCGGGAAGACGTACGGGCAAAGGGAATTCACGCGAATGCCTTCTCTAGCGTGGACCACTGCGAGCTCCCGGGTCATCGCGAGTACGGCTCCCTGCATGAATTAGAATACCGCGAAGGATCACTCAAAAATCAGACAGACCTTGGACGCGGTATCTAAAACAGATTAACCGTGAGGATTGGTGAGGAGAACATGGAAACTCACAAGCGATTTGTGGCGTTGCAGCTCCAACGACTGCAACGAAACTAGCGGTATTAATGATACTTCCACCAACGTGTAGCTCCTTTGCTTCATCGGTAGGATTTTGACGCATCGCAAGGACGGCATATTTACATCCCCACCACACGCCCTTGACGTTGATTTGCATAGTAAGATCCCAGATACGTTCTTCAGTGTTGAGTGCATTATCGTCTTCTGGGTGCATGATTCCTGCATTATTGAACTGAAGCGGGAAGATCTGAACGATGGCATGGTCGCGAGAGTGTGCGCGAGCTCACCATAACATCTAACCTTCCAAACTCCTTTACGGCCAAATCGACAACACCCTTGATGTCTTCTTCCTTTCCAACGTCGCATTTGACCGCGATTGCTTTGATATTGGGGTATCGGTCTTTGATCAAGCCAGTGGCTTTTTGAACGGCTTGAAGGTTGATATCGGAGAGGAGGACATTAGCACCCTCTTGTGCGAAAAGCAGAGAGGATTCGAGACCGATGCCACTGTGGTAGTACGAAAATCAGAAACTGGAGATCGGCGATACTTGTCCCACGTACGAGCCTGCACCAGTGACAATAGCGACCTGCGCCAGACGTGGTAAGGAATACAGAGGTCGGATTCGCAGAGATCTAAACGTTCACCTTGTGTTGAAGACGACCAGGCATGATGATGGTTGGAGGGGGAGCTTATCGGACCGATCAAGATATTTTTTTTTTCAACTTTATAATCTTACACGAGTACTCGACGTCAAAAGCGCTGCTAAGGCCCAGGGCCAAGTATTATCGTTCCAGTAGGAGCACCTGGCAATTTAGGACCGAGCTCCTTTGCTTGAGTTATCTGTCGTTTCCTACGATGTTCTGCAAGTCGCACTATTTAAAATGATGAGAAGCAATCTCGCCGATAGATCTGGGGTCAACGCAACTTGAGAAAAAGTCTCGATGAAGACTGTAGCGTTCATGAACCGGAACTGACGAACTTGCTGGCGTTGGCGTCGGCACAGGTGGCGACGGAGATTTCGCTTTGATCTTCTCGTCCGGCTTCTCGTCCGAGTCCTTCTCTGAATCCTTCTTCTCTTTCTCTTTCTCTTGTTTCCTTTTCTGCTTCTCTTCCCATTCCAGCTTCACCTTCTCGATCTCTCCATCGCTAGGTTTTGGCTGTGCTGGGGTACTGTCCACTGTCTGAGTTGCAAAATTTCTGTCGGTGAGATGCGTTAGACAAGTGTAGATAAAATCCACTGTATTTATAGTTGCGAGAACTGTGGTGGTTGGTTTATCGCAAACATAGCAAGGTCTCGGAGTACCAGCAAGCTACGTTACGGAAGTTTGAGAAGGTAGTTTTAGATGGTCTCAAGACTCACTCTCTTGTAATAGAGATTGGTGAACGTGGTAGGCGAGGACATAATTGTCTCCTAGGAAACTAAAGTTTGACATTCCGTCAACAAGTCAATTGATCATCAATCAAACAAGTCAAACGTGACACGCTTCGTGACGGCGTGACACCAAGGTCCTTGTTCAAGAACGACCAAACCCCCACATTCCTTACGAAAAGCCTAGAAAATTCAAGAAATCCAAGAAAAACCAACTTTCCACTTTCGCTATGGTCTCTCACAGAGCTCACCTCCCAATTGGGTCTCATCACAAACGGGCTACCCCGGATTCCTGCCTTAAGGGTGGTTTTTACAAATCCCCGACAGCTTCCTCCACCTATACTATCTCCTCAGATGGCGGAGATGCCAGCGCGAAGATCTCAGTATCTTGGGATCCGGCTTGCATGCCTGAGATTACCTCCCAGAAACAGGATCTCTGTGATATCTACCTTTTAAACCCTACCGCTCGTTCAGCAAAGATTCACCTCTGGACCAATGTACAATTTTCAGCCGGTTCTACCACCTTGACGTTGAACCCGGCTTGGTGGAATGGAACTAGCTCCACCAATCTTCAACTCTCCATCGTCGCGCACAACGACATTCCATTCCTTTCACCCCTCCCAGCCGCCCCCTACTTCAAGGTCAACTATGACTCCAGCAAACCTCCTGCCTTTCTTGTAAACGACCCGGGCTTTGGAAACAGCGGTACGACAGACGTTTCGGGCGCTACCGAAAAGAAAGCGGCCGCGGAAAAGTCACTGTCAAAGGGGAAGATCGCTGTCGGTGTTCTTATCCCCCTCCTTTGCATTGCGTTAGGCATCTTTGCCTATATTAAATGGCAGCGAAGGAAGGGCAAGAAGGAGAGGAAAGCCTGGACTGAAAAAGTTGATCAACGCATGTCTGTCGTATCTCAAGACTGGAAGAGTATGTCCGTTGGGGGTGCTCAAGCCGCCATTCGGGCTTCCATGGCTGGTAGCGCATTCAACGTTAATGACGGTGGTGTCGGTGTCAGGCGAAGTGCCGTTGTCGGACAAGGCGAAAGGCAAAGCGCTTTCTCCTTTGGTAACATACGTGCAGTCAGTTCCGTCTACGCACCCGAGGACAACACGGCTGGTATTGGTGCCAGTCGTGAAGGTTACGCTGTTGAAGTCGGGTATGTTCATTCTGTTACCTCGTGGTTGTACCCCTTTCTGAGACTGTTATAGACCTGATGGTGCACCGACTATGTCGGAACTTCCTTCCCTCGGACGCGTCACTCCCACGTCTGCTTCTAAGTCGCCTGGTGTTGGCTTGAGATCCTCTGCTTTTTCGAACGCTCAGATTGCCCAACGCGTTTCACGTGTACGTGATCTATCTCATGAAATGTGTTTCAGTTCAACTAACCCCTGTTTCAGGTATCCTTTGCAGACACTGTCAACACCCGGCCTTCTGGTGAGACCAGGAGAAGTATATATTCTACTTACGAGAGAAAGAGGTTCGTCGTTTGTTTGTTTCTTTTATTAAGCTAACCTGCTGTTTCCTAGCCGTGCTTTCCATCAAGGCCATGTACCACCGGTTCCTACTCACCTTAACAACTCGACTGCTACGTTGGGACATTTTGACGAAGGTTTGTGATGTTGAGCACCTTCCTCTCCATTGCTCACGCTTGTGCATAAACAGAATCCGAAAATTCAGTTAATGCTATGTCGCCCTCCCAAACTGCTGGTGCTCGCTCCTTGAGCATAGCAGATATTGATCAGCGCGTTTCACGCCGAATCGTTGAAGGTTATGATGAGGGTGACATGGAGCCTGCTCTCAACAGTTCGTTTGCTTCTTTTTAACCCTTCCCCGATATCGTACACCTAAAACCCAATATCCTTTTCACAGTGATCCGCGCTCAAGCAGCAGAAACTGAAGCTCAATACGCTGATATGCCTTCTCTTCCTACCCCTACCCATAATCCCACTACTACTCTTGCATTCAGCGGTTCAGCCAATGAGGACATGACCCTCTTCACGGCATCTCCCGTCGCCGCTACGTTCCACTCTGCTTCTTTGCCTTTCAATGGGTATTCCCAGAGTCAGTTACCTATCGCTTCGATGGCCCCCGTTCAGGCTCAAGTCATGACTCCGGATGAAATGTTGAGGGCGTACGCTACAAGAGCGAGGAGTCCATCTGTTAGTGTGAGGGGAACCCCTTCGCCTGCTATGGGTACCAGGCCTAGTGGCAGGACTTTGGATATGGGTGGATTGGGAGGTGTTCCCAGCGTTCCGATGATTGATGTGAACAAGGTTACTCCGGCAGGGAATGGAGTGATGAGTCCTACGAGGGGAGCGTATGGTGTCAACGAAGAACACTTTGGAGGAGTTGCCCATTGAGCGAGGAGAGGGACGTATACTCCAGTTCACTGGACCACCTCACTCGTCAAACCGATTCAACGACCCTTGAGTGGTCCGACCGCTTGCGGTTTTCCTTTCGGCCATTTGCTCCTTCGTGTATGTACTTATGGCGCCCTTTTACCTCCGCGATCGTTCATTTACGCCCTAATTTATGGATCGACTCCATTCCTTCTACTCGCCTTGAGTCCGGATGTACGTATTATGCTTGTACCGCTTCTTCATTGCTTCATCACCTGCACCCAAAGATAACCTCCTGGTCAACCACCATTGTCTTTCCACTATCCGATTCTCTACTCTTCTCCTCGATTTTTAATGCCCTCCAGCGGCTAACCAACGGCCTTCCTGTTCTCGACTCCCTGCCCTTGTCTATTGTCACCCTTTTCCCTATCCCCAAAACCTCTTTTCTCCTGAGCAATCCCAGGTGGATATCTGTCTTTACTCCGTTGCCACCCACTACATGCTATATACCTTTGTCCCGCCTTTTTTTGTGTTTTGCTTTTCGTGTTTGTAATCTACGACTTGAAAGTATATCTACCATTTCACACGCTCTGCGATAGTGGATATCTTGCTCATTTGTTCACCTTGCTCCCCAATAATTGAAGATGTATCAGTGCATGAGGTAGAAGATATTTCAGGGTCGAAGTGAGAAATTGTAATCGACTGTGTTGGTAAGTCTTAACCTGCAGCCACGTAACCGTAACCGGACCACGCGACGCTACGAGCTGGCTGAACATAGGATTATAACATAGGCGTCGAGATATAATACATTTCAGATCCAAAACCGTCATTTGTATATTCCTCAATCCCTCACTTGAAAGTCCACAAAGATAGAAAACAAAAGAGTTGGATTGGGTAGATAGCAAATCAGGCTTGCTTGGCCCTTCGCTTATCCCCCTCAATCTTCTTAATCCTAGCAATCTCTTTGCCAATCTCGCCGTTGATACGCTTGTGCATGTCAGGTCGGTAGCCCAGAGCAAATAAAAGTTCCAGGTGTACGAAGAACGGTGCAAGAACGACAGCTAAATTCGGATTTTTAAGGCGTGCTCGAAGGAAAGGATGAAGGGAAAGGCAAAACGTACCACCTAATAAATTATCGAGTAAAGCAGGGGCGCGTTTTTCAGCCACACCATGTCCGATGAATTGAGCGATCCAGCATACTGAAAAAGGTCAAGTTTAGAGCAGGCGCTTTGACGGTAAGGACCGCAGGGACGTACTAGCGTGAACTCCCCAGCCGATAGAGAGATGATCAGGTCTTTGAGCGAATGCAGTTGCGGTGAGAAGGGACAACGCGAGTTGGGGTGTGTAAAGCAACTGTACAATGGTGACCGTGAATCGTTTGAGACGCATGTGAGATAGATTGTTTTGAACGTACAGCAGCAAATGGTTCGAGGAGGAAATAATATGTGATATAGAAAGCGGTGACCACAGCTGGGATGTTGAAATCGAAAGCTAGATATGGGTTGATGTCGTAGTGAAACTTGGGTAAGAAAGCGGGGGATGGGAGGTCAGTCAAGAGGACTTGAGCGGACCTAAATCAATTTTTTTAGTTGAAGATTTGAAGAATGAGATTGGGTGCTGCGCTTACCAGAGAATCAGAGGAACGCAGAGTATGTGAATGAGGACATTTGTACGGTTTGAGTGGTAAGCACCATAGAAAGTTAGCTATATTTCAATCTTAGTATATTCATTAACAAAGGAGCAGTAAAGCTGACCTGTTTGTCGACGTCGAAGATGGACATGATGGTGGAGAAGAGACAAGCGAGGAATGAATTTCATGACATGGCCATTGAGGCAATGCGCGCGGCCCATGTGAATGGCTAGACCAGCGTCGAGCGACCTCGAAGTTCCGGGGACGGATATTCATATCCGGCCGGGACTACACGTGAGAATCCCCACGTCATTCAACCTCCCTTGGGTCGTGTCGGGCGCTGTAGACACCACTTCCATGGTCAAGTCAACGATTATAGTCAGGGCCTCAGATGCCCTTCCTCTAGCTGCTAGTGTGGATGACGAACAGGTGCGCCGTTTATCCTACCTCTTTCTATATCGAAATTTCTAAATTTCAGCCACAGACAGAACAAGCTCTTCAGGAACACAAACAACAGTCTAAGCTCATATTTCGTCGAATAACTCCCAACTCAGAACCTCGTTGCTCAATAGAGAGTGGGCAATATACATTACAGTATGTTCTGCAGGGCTACCTCTCCGCCTCATCCGGTTAACGTCTGGCACAGCTACCTCATAGCAGACAACGTCGTGTTCCTTACTATCGCAGACAAGTCGTACCCCCGAAAACTAGCTTTCTCATATCTTGACGAGCTTTCGAAGGAGTTTGCCACGAGTTATGGCGCGAAAGTGGAGAGTGTGAGGAAACCTTATGCATTTGTTGGATTCGGTGCGTAATCGCGTTTGACACGAAGCTTCATCGCTTCATCGCTTCCTCACATATGTTCTCTTTGTTAGACACTTTCATGTCAAAAACAGCTCGACTGTACCGCGATACAAGGACTGCTAGCGCTAGCTCTGGCCTTGATCAGCTCAATGACGACCTTCAGGACGTGACAAGGATTATGACTAAAAATATGGAAGAGTTGCTGTGGCGAGGGGACTCACTAGACCGTTCGTCCCTTTCAATTATCTCCGTAATTACTTAGTCGCTTACCTATCGTTGACTGTAGGAATGTCGCATCTATCGACATCCCTCCGTTCCGAGTCGGAAAAATATCGCAAAGCCGCTAGGAACATCAACATTAACGCTATGATTCGTCAATATGCACCTCTCGGCGCTGTTGTTCTTTTAATTCTCATTATACTGTACTGGAGATTCTGGTAAATAAACTCTATAGACTATACTCACTTTATTTTTTTGGACAGTAGGATGTAATATATGACATTTTCATGTTGACTGACTGCAAAAGAACCGCGGGGGTTTCCAAGTTCTTGGGATGAAACGTCGGTGTTTATTTGGCTGTAAGTTTGGCGCGACAAACAAACGCTTCGGAGGCTTCAAATTCACCCAAAGGCTAAGCCCTCACTCCCGTTCTCTACCATTATAACTCGCTGCATTCATAAACAACCTATCTTACATTTTCGAGATATGGCCACAGCAATGTAGGGCACCAAGCTATCAATGATGGCATTAAAAGAAAATGAAAATCCATAAAATATCTAAGAGTACAGGCCGTATGTCCCCAAACTGTTAAAAGCCGTTTCTTTCACTCACTGAACGTCATTTACGTCAATGTCTGTACTGCAGGTTATAGCACACCTAAAAGCTCTACTGGACGTGTACACCAAAATCGGGTGTCTTCACTCGACATGTTGCTGGTCACTCGTTCTGATGTTTGTTCACCCTAAGACTCCACCGATGATATCTTCAGATATAGATCGAGGTGAACAGAATGTTCTTTGAGCGAGAGACACGGAGTGGTTAGGGCAGTTTTACATGTTCCGATTTCTCCTGAGCCCTCAGTTATACCATTAATAAGTGGGTGAAAATCAGCACATAAAATTCTTTTGAAAGATTCTACAGTATCTACAACCCATGAGCTACCAAGCCTAAGGTGGACGCGTGACGTCTCGGAGCGGCAGGTGCCCGGCTCAAGTCAATAAAGGCAAATAATAAATGAGTGGGTGGTGAGAAAATGGACTTCGTCTTTATTTCCTTCCTGCCAGATCGGCTCTTTGGACCCATTTCCCTATCATACAGCTAACTCACCATTTTTTGTCGTCTAATTAACGCTCATTCTTGCAAATATGACCTTTCACGGAAACGATACACCAGTTCTCGTCGCTCCTCGACCAGTTAGAATCAACGCTGGCACCCCTTATTTTCACTCACTTGTTGGCCGGGCCCAGCCAGTACGACTTGTCTCTGCCCCCGAAAATCTTGAACGCAGTTCTTCCATCGAAGAAATCAAGACAGAACTACTTCTAGATTCCTCTTCCCATCTCGAGCGAGACTTGAGTTCCCCTCGAGTTCCGTCCAGGTGAGATTATCATTTCTGCCGCTCGTACAGACCGAGTTGACCTATAACCTGTCCCAGGTCTCCTTTACCTTCTGAAGCTCTGGAAGAGTTTCTATCGATTTTGAAACCAGGATTGCCTGGATTCTTTCCTCCTCGCTCTCCTATCCGTAGTCGGCGTCAAGTGTCTTTACCCACTCTACCAGTTTATCCTAACAGAGCTCGTGCTCGTCTGGAGGGGCCTGGAAGCGGATTGGAGGAACTTGAAGTTATTCGTTCTACCCAATCAAGCAGGACTGATCGTACTCCAGACTCTACAGATGGACTAGATGGCGTTGATATACAAGTTCTGGAGATTGACGATAGACATTCGCCGTTCCGTTGGTTTTCATCGAGCGTTTTATGTGCGTGTTTTGCATACATGACACCTGCCAACTCGAGTATCGCTGACATCTACCCCAGCGTCACCTGTCTCTCGCAGTAACACGCGAAATCCGTTCCAACGCCATGCAGCCACTTACACTGTAGTCCACGGGCAGTCGCCTAGTGCTTCTGCCGTGTCACCATTCTATGGCTCATTGTCACCTTCCGCGATACCACTGCCCTTACCTACTGCCGATGAACTTGTGGAAAGTTCATAATTCATCTGCCTCGTAAGAACACGACACGCCATACCCTTTCCCTTCCCTTCCTCATCTCTGCCGCCATCCCACTCCACCCCTTATCACCACTTTTTTCTCTTTGCATCGTCGCATAGTTCAACACGTCATTCAGTTGTTCTTTTATGATCCCCAATGTCCCCACGCACAAACTAAACATTGTATCACTGCCATGCTTCCCTATCTTCCCACTGAACCTATTTAAATCTGCATGTGGTCTCCATTGCATAGTTTGCATCTATATTTTTATCGACTACGTCCACGTCGTTTTACTTACCTCCCTCGTCGTGTTTTTCTTTATACTATACCGATTTTTTTTCTTCATTCTTCGTGGTGGTTGTTTTCGTGCTTGGTGATCGTGCTTTCCCCGTTTTCTTCAGGACGCTTTCTTTGATTTCTGGAACTGGTCTTGAATTGTATACAGTAAGCAGTTTTTTAACGTTCAAAATCCTAGGAAATAATGTGATATATATAACTATCTTCTCTTTCTATCGATCTGCTCTGAACACTTCCAAGAGCAAGAACCTTGCAAGGGTGTTTTCTAGGACCCCTTGCTTGAGTGGTCAGTTTGCCGTCGCCATGACGTGGGATCGGCATCTCTGAAAACGCTTGCACTTGCCTCGCGTTCATCGACCTGTAGAATGTCGTGTTTCCTCTCCGGCTTTGGAAACTCTGCAAGAGTATCTTTACATCGACCTACCAGACTATTTCAGAGTCCTTCACAAAGATTTGACTCTACCTCAGCACTTTTTAGGAATCCACGACCATCATCTATCCATGCTGCAAGCCTACACATAGCAAATCTCGGTCGTCGACCTTTCTCTCTTTTTCATGTCAGGCCAACTTCAAGTTCGGGTTTCACACGACCGGCGTTCCATGAACTCCGGTCGAATTGGGTTTCGAGAGGAACACCACAGGTTGGGAGGACGCGTCCACCTGCGTCGGGTCGTTTAGGTAGGAATTCGAGCTGGGGTCAAGGTGCAGGGGGAGGTAGTGGCGGGGGTTCGGGAAGACCTGGCTTGTTATCTAAGTTTCTTAACAGGATACCGCAGAGTTTTGTGTTCTATGGGATCTTGGCGATTAATGGGGTGGTGTTTTTGATGTGGACGGGGGCTACGAGGACGCAGGTGAGTTCTTCCTGCGATTTGTTAACGCAATCAGCTTTCAATCCTCATGCACTCTCTCGGGGACTCCTCCTTTAGATGTATTCGCACGACTCAAGCGATTTGAGGTTTATGATGAACAATTTCATGTGTAGTTGGAGGAATCTTTATGAAGGGAGGGTGTAAGTTTCCGTTTTCCGTTTTGTGCTTTTCTGGGTCGTAGCTCACTTGGTGCAATTGCAAGGACAGGTGGACGTTGATAACAAACATGTTCTCGCATAAGGATATAGGCCACATACTTTTCAACTGTTTCACGTTTTACTTCTTGGGACAACCTGTGATTCAGCTCCTTGGGACTGCGAGGTTCCTAGGGCTGTGGTTTGGATGTGCGTCTGCCGTTTTTACTTTACTATCATATGCTCAACATGTGTTATTGCTAGCGGGACTGTTGTGCAATGTCTCCAGTCTTTACTGGAATCCAAAGGAAGCGAATGTCCATTCGCATGGTTCGAGTGGTGGGTTATCTTCTCTGCGTCAGGGTTGTTTGAGCATTTACCAAATGTTGACTGTTAAGGTTGCATCAATGGTATCATGGCGTTTCTAGCCTGCACCGCTCCCACAATGAGGTTTTTGATCTGGGGAATAGTACCAGTTCCAGCGTGGATATTGGTTTCTGGCTTGTTCGCGTACGATCTCTATGGTACGATTAACCGCTCGGGGTCGGGCGTAGACACAGCGGGACATGTTGGAGGGACTATCGGAGGAGTTCTTTATTATCTAGGAATAATGTTGAGGGTTATACGGTGAATGTTGTGTATAATCGTATTGGATATAGAAATGGAAACTGCTGAGGCCATTCTAAAATCACGCGCACGCGAAAAGGTTTCACGCTTGCTTACGCGAACCGTGACTGGAGAGTTCTTATTTAACCTCCTTCATACATTCTTCAAGTTCAAGGGACTGACGTCCCTTCTCCATCCTTGGACATGGACTCCGAGTCCAAATTAGAAGGAATTCTCAACCAATGCAAGCATAATGGTATGCTTCTTGCTCATTCCTTGACCGGCTCTTACTCTAGTTCTGATCGTCTGAGTACCTTCCAGACGTTGATGTGAAAATCGACGCCTTGAACAAGCTACAAGCTGAAATAGAGTCAGGAGCTGAGGTGCGTAGTATCTTGACCCTTCTTATGCTGGCTAACGAAGACTTGAACACCAGATCATCGATTCCGAAGCAGTTGTCAATGTTCTTAAAGCGTGTCTCCGGAACTCGAATCAGCATCTAACCACCGCCACTTTATCAGTCCTACCTTCCATTCTCTCCACTCTCATATCCAAACCTTTTCGCATTTCATTGCCTCGTAATGGACAATCCTCTGTCGACTCATCCACATCATCAACCACACCCTCCACCATAGTAGATGCTGTAACGTTACGTCAAGCTCTCAACGCTCTTTTACCGCAAGGAGGGCTATTTGATCGTTTAGGGGACAAGGAAAGAGCCCAAGTGAAGGCTCGTGAAACTTTGGTTGTTTTGGGAGGTTTGACATTTCGCACTGGAGGTCACAGTGCACTATCTACAAGCTCGCGGGGTGGGAAGGGAGTAGAAACGCCTTTAGCTATTTTCGAACGCTTTCTTCGTGAGGCTGGACTTTCTAGTAAGGTTTGGAAGGTTAGGGAGCAGGTGCGTAAGCGTTAAACAACATGTTCATTGTGGCACATGTTTGATGGTGTTCCCTGGTCGTTCCTTAACACAGTCAATCCTCACTCTCGTTCACATTCGACGGCAATTCCATATGTTTCCTATTCGTCCTTACCTCCCTCTTCTTGTGGGCTGTTTGGAAGACACGGATGCTCATGTTCGTGAATGTGCTCGTACATCTGTTGTAGAGCTCTTCACTGGGCCTGGTGTTACAGATGCCGCCAGAGCTGACTTGAAGAAAGAGATGACGAAAAAGGGCGTGCGAAAAACAATCGTGGATGGCGTTTTAGCAAAGCTTCTAGGGAACGGATCGTTCGACACGACAAGCACTCCGACGAGTCGTGAAGGTTCAGAAAATGGAGACTCCACCATCTCCAAGCCCAAAGAATATATACCCCCCAGTATCGCCCTTCAACAGCGGAAACCGTCGGGTACTTTAACCTCGATACCTCGCTCAACGAGTCATTCAAGCACGAGGGAGATACCTCGCCCGTTAAGTCGGACGGCATCCACCACTTCGCCTCTTCCTCCAGCAACCCCAACTAGCGAGTCCTCGTCGGATGTCAGTCCAGTTTACGTAAGTGCTGCTCTTTCTTTCTTAATGAAATAAGTATTGACCTTCAATGTCATTTAGATTGCATCTACCCGAGATCTTGAAACCGAATTCGCGAGTATGGCAAAACCTTTTGATGTTCGTTTCCTGGGAAACTCCGAGTCGACTGTCACTTACTTCAGTCATGTAGGGGAAAGAAACCGAACATAATTGGTCACCACGAGAGCAGGCAATATTACGAGTTCGTGGAATGTTGAAAGGAGATGTCCATAATCGTTATCTAGACGTATTTATGGCTTGTTTGAAGGATGGGTTCATACAATGGTCTCTAAAAACGGTAACAATCTCGTCCTGCCTTGCATTCCTTATCTGAATGATTCTCTTTAGTTGGCCAGTTTGAGAACCACTGTTGCTATCAATACCTGCCATCTTTATAGCGAGTTGGCTGCGTCACTGGGACATCTCCTGGATCCGTTCTGTGAAACATTACTCACTCATCTTCTCAGAATGGCCGGATTCACTAAAAAACTCACTGCTCAACAATCACAGGTCTCGGTCACTTCGTTAATCACTCATACGTCGGGTATACCGAGGATTTTTGTGATTTTACTATGGCAGACACTTCAAGAGAAAACTGTACAAACCAGAACCTTCGCTGTCGGTCATTTCAAAACCTACCTTGAAATACACGGCCAGCGGGTTAAATTTGCACCAGAGGCTGAAATCGTAGAAAAAGCGATCCGAAAGGCTCTGAGCGATCCTAATCCCGCAGTGAAGGAAAAGGGACGTGCATTCTTCTGGGCTTTTCACTCAATATGGAGCGACCGTGCAACAGTAATTCTGGATGGTCTTGACGCTATTGCTCGCAAACAGCTCGAGAAAGCATGTCCAGATCCAAACGCAGTGTCTTCTCTTCCATCTGCGGCCCCCACCCCGGCAAAGAAGTCTAGTGTAGCTGCTGCCATCGCAGCGAGCCGAGCGAAAGCTAAAGCAATTGCAGCAGCACCACCTTCGCTTCGGCACCAAGCCACCTCTGCTTCTCATGGTACTGCGCGGCGACCGGCTTCTCCAGGTCCACCGAAGAGTAGTTTATCTACACCAAATGCACGGCCTGCCTCTCCGCTGAGGATGTCTACATCTCCCCCTTCACCCCGGTCTAGAATAGTCTCCAATACCTCTGTCCAACCCCCGCCAGTATCTACAGGACACAAACGGCAATCTAGTGGTGGATTACCGCGTTCAACGTCACCTCCTTCGCCCTCTATCGAACGAGCCCGTCGGACGTCATCTCCCCTTGCACCAGTATTAACCGCTCGTAGAGCAACCCAAGTAGCACTTCCTCCCTCACCGCCCTCCTCTGCGTCTCCTCCTCGCCAAAGTGTACTTTTCAAAGTTAAACCTGTGCATACCTCAATCACCACTCGATCATCCACTCTTCCGTCCGATCTCAAGGGTACAGACAATGATTCCCTACTGCTCGCTCAAGCCATCCCACTCCCGGATGATGATACTGATTCGGAACATTCCGTCAACCTACTTTCCTTCTCGAGTCCCTCTCACAGATGGCCGCCACCACGGGCGCCTGCATCTAACTCCCAGACGCAGTCTCTGTCCCCGAAATCAGTAGATTCGAAGCATATGATCTCAAATGCACTGTCCACAGATTCGGTGATTGATCTTTCTCAGGTCGGAGGTCAACCTGTAGTTGAAGATGCTTTGAGGGCGAGAGCTGAACAGGCCGAAAGTGCAGCTGAGCGGCTATTGGAGCTCGTAGAACCGGAAGAGGATGGGATGTCTCATCCTAGCATTCCGCCTTCGCTGTTAATTGGTAGTACAAGCAATGGACCTTCCACGCCGAAAGTCAGCAAACCCAAGCCAAATATTCCATCACCGATTACACCTGTCACACCGGTTAACCGCGCAACGGCGATCATGCGCCAAGCAGCTCTTTTCAAGGACAGTCCAACACACAATGGGCGACCCCCCGCTTCGCTACTTGACGTGTTGCAAGATCGTAAACATGAGTCCGGTTGGTGGCTGACACGGAAAACAGGTATTGTGGTACTGTACTCTTTCTGTGAATACTTATTGAATCTTCGTTAACAGTCCTTGCTCAACGAAAATCTACTGATGCTACTTCACCGTCATATCAGGAGCCGTTCCTCCAGACTTGTATCAAGAAACTCGACGAAGGGGACGCTGACGTGACGTTGTTGCAGCAACTTGTGCATCTCTGTTTGGACAACCCAGAAATAGATGTCATTTCGCCTATAAGCTCCGATATTGGTCTTCCGATGAGCCCGTCGCCATTCGATAGCACGCACTCGATGACGTCGTTACACACTGGATTATGGGAGAAAAATAGGAATTTTGATAGATTGTTCAACGCGTTACACAAGTATCTTACGTCTGAACGGGTAAGTTCTGGCAGTCATCTATCCATTCATGACGAGTTTCAAATAATAGCTGTTCTTTTTAGAGCGAGTCGGAGGTCGAACACGGCCTCATGGTGTTATGGCAGATGCACGAAGGTCTAGCTATACATTTGGAGGGAAAGGAAGCTGGGCTGTTCTCGGTGTTATTGCAAGTGCGGTATTGTAACAAATTCAGCGTAAGAGACTCTCAAAAAGCGTGGCCTGTGATGTACTCAATTTGATTTTGACAGGTTCTGGAGGCCACGAACACCATTCGGGATGCCTTGACGTCGAAGATTGAGCCCGTGTATGGCCTCACAACTATGCATGCTAGTCTGAAGGCGTTTTACGCTGAGGCAACTCCAGCTTTCACAACCAATGATGTGAAGTCTGCTACTTATGCCTTTGGATTAATTGCTATTGGAAAATTTATTCTTCGGTTACCCGCTGAGATTGCTGAGGAGGAGTTACCTCGACTCAAGGGAACCCTGACATCGGTGAGCTACTGGATCACGTCGGTAAACCTCAGTAGAATCATTCTCAACCACTCGTTTCAGGCTTTGAACGATACCACATCCCTAGTAGTCCGGGAGGCCTCAGCTGCTGCCATTATTTGTGCTCAGCTTGTTCTCCGAGATGAAACACATCTGTTCACCCTTCTAGACGGATTAGCAGACGAGAAAAAGAATCTCCTCACTTACCTCTTCGACAAGCACGGAGTTCGTGGGGCATCACGAACTACTCCCAATGGTTTTGACAAGTTGCAGAAAGAGATAAGAAGGCTTGATACTCGGACAAGTACTCCTCCTCGCTCGATGGTATGAGCTTTCCACTAGTAACTGTTATCGACCGCCTCTTTCACAAGCCTTGTCTTTGTATAGTACATAGAATCCTGGTTGTGTACGCTTTCGCGCTCTTTAAAATCACTGTATGGTTATGTGCATCTTATCATTATACCCATCGGCTGGAAATGTATGTTATGCAGGTACCCTGGTCCGAGTCCCAGAACAATGACCATTTTGCTCTACTTCACTTTGCATCTATTACAGTGGTATCATGCGTTGTTCAGTTGAATAGACTGTTGCTTCTGTGCTTTCGGCGCTTCTTTCATTAGGCAATTGACCGTGTTGACGCCTCCCTTGTGTTCAGCATCCACTCAAGATTTATGTCGTAGTCGAGGATCATTTACTGAGCGATGACTATGATTTAAACCAAGCGTTAGCTCCTATCCCCTCAGAAGACCATATTTCTCAGTTCTGAGTCAACTTTCGGACTTTTCCGTTCCACCATCGTTTTGGCGGTTGCAAATATGCTCTAACAAAGGCTTCCCGCTCACAATGGCTTTACTTGTTACCCGCAGGAAAGAATGCCCCTTCGTGTTCGAGTTTTGCGTCGAGAATGAAGAGCTTGACTCCGATACTCTGTACAAGAACCATTATCTGCCGTATTTCCAGGATGGTAGCCGCCACGTACACGATGTTATGTTTCTCCATTTTTATCAGTTTCTGACGCGTTTCCTTCATTCAGGGTCAGCCTATCAATCAGGAAGTCTTCCATTGCAAACCTCCCGGTGTTATGGGACTGGTGCCCCGAAACCCCACCTCTTTCAACTAGAATGCCTTCGACGCGGACACTAGAGACTCGAGAAACGCTGGATGGTCGCAAAGCGAGCATGAAATCTTTTTATGTCGTTGAACGAGTCATGCAGCAACTATTCAGGGACCAAGAGATCTTGTTCGAACGCTCGCTCGACTCTTGCATTCAAGAACTCTCTCGTCCGGATATAAATTCAAAATTCCATAATGATGAAAAGCTTCTCGTTCCTTCACGACAATCATGGTCTTTAGTTCTCAAGTATCACATTCTACGTTGTGAGTATTCATGTACCCCTTCAACTTTTACCGCGAAATATATTAGCTCTTCGGTTTCGCAGAGTCGACATCAAAACACGTTGACACACTCCCGTACATTCCGAGTCGGGAAAATGAAAGTTATCCCGAGGAAAAAGAAACTGCTATAGCTTGATTCCATCCACCAGAAACCGCACAGCATATGAATGACATCGCTCATGAACTTCAAGTGCTCAACCAGGCGGTCTCGAAATCAAATGGAACGATCTGAGCGTCAGGCTAAATACCTCCATAACACGGTGTACCCTCTGATCCTGAGGATGATGTCAGAGATATTCGGGCGACAGGCATTGTATTGTACCATCTGATGGTGCACATCCAGGCCGACTGAGAACAGTGCCCGAGTCTGTCGGCTGTGGCGAGACATAGTATGATCACCGGCGGATTGACCTCATGCCTGGTGCACCAGGCTCCAGCAGGTTCGGGGGTGCAAAACTCGAGGATTGGTGGAACAGGGTTCACCACTCCATACCACTTGCCATAACATTCATGACGAGCTCATGGCATGACATGGTGAACTTTAGGGTCCCCTGTGCTCAAATCCATCGTAGCCAATTCATTTAGGTTGCACAGAGTTTCTCTCAGCAAGCTGGTATCTTCCGACGTCCGGGCTCCATCGTGCCTTGCCATATACACGCGGTATCTCGTAGGGAAAAAAATGGACAGCCCCCGATGGTTCTGACTTTGAGCATCCAGGCGCTTCGTCCAGTTAAGCACTACAGATGATGGCATTATGTTCTAACTTGTCAACACGCACGTTGGAAGATACCGAACATGACAGGGACGAAGTCGTAGCTTGTTTTTATCAAGTACATAGATTCGGAAGATTACCCGCGTGGAAGAGGACTAGTATAGGTCGGTGAAGATGAAGTATTTGAGTCGGCTCGCGGTGAGCTTTCGGGAACCCGCACTCGTACTTGGAAGGTTGACTCTTCCAAAATTGAAGTGGCTCGAAATTCGTTTTTGCGCGCATGGAGAGGATGGTGAATATTGTAAGTCACAGGCCTGTATGTCACCAAGTTGTTCAAGAGTTCGGTCGAAAAGGACACAGAACTTTGAGACTTTCACGGGGCAGCTCAAAGTGTCACGATTGGACTTGAGCCTATAGGAAAGTGGCCAAATCATTCTAAATAATATTAAATATGTCGTGTGTACCGTACTTAATAGGCGGAATACTTTGGTGGCTTCGGATGTAAGTGGCGCTTAAAACCGAAAAAGGCCCTGGACGCGTCACCTTCAGAGCGCTTGTTACTTACTTTCAACAACCATGGTGAGCTCTCCCTTTCCCCTACACACGCGTATCGTTCTAATCGCGTTGTTGATTTAATCTTCAAGTTTCGCAATACCTACGACTCAGATAATACCGTCTTTTCTCCTCAAGGTCGTTTACACCAGGTCGAATATGCGCTCGAAGCGGTGAAGCAAGGTTCTGCCGCGGTAGGACTGAGGTCCAAAACTCATTCGATCTTGCTGGCCTTGAAGGTGATCCATTTTTCATTTTGTAATGAAATTGGAAACTCATACTCCTAAATCAAGCGATCCTCTGGAGAGCTCGCCTCGTATCAGCAGAAAATGTTTCGAATAGATGATCACGTTGGGATTGCTATCGCAGGATTGACATCGGATGCGCGTGTATTGAGGTGCGTTTCAAAGGCTATACACCTACCCATCTGTCGTTCACTCACGATCGAGAATGCGCACCGCAGTAACTTCATGCGCCAACAAGCAATGTCATCAAAGATGGTCTTCAGCAGACCGATACCCGTGAACCGTCTGGTGTCTTCCATCGCTGACAGTACGCTCGATCTTCTTATAAAACGTCAAGAGCCCTCAAAATAACCTTTTCTCGAATGACAGAGGCACAAGTGAACACCCAGGAATATGGAAGGCGTCCATATGGAGTCGGATTCCTCGTTATTGGTCAAGATCAATCCGGTCCCCATCTTTACGAGTTCTCCCCTTCAGGAAGCGCGTATGAATATTACGCCATGTCCATCGGTGCAAGAAGTCAGAGCGCTAAAACGTATCTTGAAAAGCACTACGAGAGCTTCAACGATTGTGTGTTTTTGTTTTTCTTTGGCCATTTACCTCTGCCCGACTACTGACCACAATACTTTAGGCTCACTGGAAGAACTCATTACACACGGTTTACATGCTCTTCGTGAGACTCTTCAGCAGGATAAGGCTCTCAATGTCAATAACACTTCAATTGGTATTCTGGGACCAGCAAGTCAGCATGAGACAGATGTCCCCTCCGGTGGAGGTTTCCGCATTCTCGAAGGAGAGGTGTTGCAACCATTCCTGGATACCATGGTACCTAAGGAAACTTCAGCCGCAGTGCCTGCAGCTGCCTCATCAGACGACGACGTACAGATGCAAGAATAGATCAATAAAAACATCATTCGTGTACTGTTCTCTCTCTTAATTTCCATCTGTTCATTTTCATCGAGCTATTACCAAAAAAGCTATATCATAAACAAGATTGATATAAGTGAGTGGTGAGGGATATGAGGTTAACAGCTATATCCTATGACTGCGCTATAGCTGCGTCGTGGGACCTTTTTTCACATTTCGAAGTGCTCTCCACGCTTGGGCGGCTGCTGATGGTCTTCGTAAAGATATCAAAACATGGATCATAGCGGTCAGAAGGGCAACACTACCCGCTTGGTGTGCAGCAGCTAGTGGAACTGGTACCAAATGCAGGAGTGTTGTGATTCCGAGTAGTAGTTGTACGTTTACCATCGCCAGAGCGACATTCATCGATTTCAAAGTTGTTGGGGGAAGAACGTGGCGCAAGCCGCGACCGCGTAAAAACAAAAGCGATATACCGAGATACGAAGTCATGGCCTAAAAAAATGTTGAGAGAATATTTGAGTGCACCGGAGAGGGCCGGACATACCAAGACTCGATGATCAAATTGTACGGTGACTGGGTTTTCAAAGATGTTTCGCCACCATGTGTCAGAGCCATCAACCTTTTTTGCATATGCGGGTGACATGAGTTCGTCTCTTGGAGGAGCTAATCTTCCTCCCATGAGAGGGAATTCATTGTAGAGTAGACCCGCATCTAAGCCAGCCACGAATGCACCTGTGGATAACCTCGTCGAACCTCCATTCGCTTCTTAGAAATGGGACGAAGATTACGAACCAGAAATGGCAGTGACAAACACGAATGCAGTCAATGCCCATGCACGCGCTTTGAAAGCCTGAACAGGCATCTTCTTCAAAGCCTCATTGAATCCAGATGCAGCCATGCCCATCCACTTGTCAACGGTACCGTGCACAAATTTACTTTCCTTGAGGATGGTAATACCCGTGCCGAACATTCCGGCGTAAAGGAGGAACGCCAAGGCGAGATGTGAAGCTAGACGATATTGCGAGACGCGAGGAACGGTACCAGGAGTTTCCATGATTGAATCTGCTAAACCCGACTTGACCATGTACCATCCAAGTGCTCCTTGAGCACCAATAAGGAGACCTAGAATCCCAAGTCTTATGGCTAGTGGCTTAGATATGCGTTTCCTTATCGCAAAGTAGGCCAACGGGCCGACAAACGCGACTCCAATGACCCGTCCTAAGACACGATGTCCCCATTCCCAGAAGAAGATTCGTTTAAAGTCCTCTAATTCGAATCTGTGATTTAGCCTTCGAAAAGCTCGTGATCAGAGTATAAGAAGTAAGAAAATACAAAAGACATACAGTTTGAATTCCGGCGTCGCTTTGTATTTTGTGAACTCTTCCTCCCATTCCTGCTGCGTTAATGGAGGTAACACTCCAGTTATAGGCTTCCACTCCGTTATGCTGAGGCCAGATTCTGTTAGTCTAGTGACTCCTCCTACGACTATGATAGCGTAAACCAGAGCCGAGGATATCATCAACCATATACCGACAGACTTGGAGGCTAAAACAGGCGGGGTATCCGCCTCTGGTAACGGTAGTAGTGGTGTTTGTTGCGAAGAAAAACGCGTTCCCAGAGGCAGAGTAACTTTGTTTCGGGAGAACAAGTTCGATAGTTGCCATCCCGGTCTAGCTTTCGCAGAGACAGACAAAACAGACGGTTTTTGAGCATTATTCGTAGCTGTCCGTATGGATCTCGTTATGCTAGCTTGATTCACGACACCGGAGAGACGTGTATACCTAATGGAGTTCCTAAGGAAGCCCGTTGCTCTCAGGGAGAACAAGGAGGTCATCGGAGAGGTCGTGGCCGTTGCTGAAAGGGAGTGTTATAGGTCTGGAGGACTGGACCTGCTTCGGCATGGTTGGGGCTCGGAAATCGCAATTTGGCTGACCAATCAGCGTTCCGCAATGACGCGCTCGACCTCGGCAGGGACCAGAGCGCGTTGGACGGAAACTTCTTCTACTAAGCCATCGACCTCCGCCTCCACCTGACTATGCGACTGCCATTGGCGACTATACGACGCTCTTTCGTTTCTCGAGCTCCTCAAATCCGAAGGTTCTCTCGCACGTCAATACATTCACACCAGTCGCCACCTTCTAAGTTGTCGGATGGAGAGCAAAACATCTACGCGAAGTTGACCGAAAAGTTCTCTCCCAGCCAGCTGCAAGTGCAGGACGTCTCTGGTAGGCAAATTGCTCAGAATACATCTTGTTTTCAGAACTCTTATGGTGGCAGGTGGTTGCGGTTCTTTTTACGCCATCACAATCGCGAGCGAAGCGTTCAAGGGTCTGACCATGGTCAAACAACATCGACTAGTCACGGAAACGCTGAAGAAAGAAATAACCGGCATACACGGTTTACAGGTAAGCATGTTTCTCCTTGAGATTCCAAGGTTCTAATTCCCTCTTTTAGATAAAAACAATTGCGCAATAATATACGCTATGCCATTCCACCTGTAGATGTCAGAACGAAACTCAGATGAGCTCCCTGTCACTTTTTCCATGTGACTCATCGGTATACCTAATAAACATGTTAATCGGAGAATGAACGGACGCCGACGGTGTCATGATTATCAACAGTGAAGCGCATTATTTTTTATGGTCCATACACATCAACATGAACGTTCCGCCGGGACCCCCCCAGCCTTCTCTAATCTTCGTTCAAGACTTCCGAGTCGTACGTTTTGATATTCTCAGAAGATCAATGGAGTCTCGCTCATATATAGGCCTGTTCGGGTCATCGGATACCTATTGTGATGATGAATGGAAGATTCACATGAACAGCCGGTAAGCAATATGATCCTGCCTGTGTCCAGTCGAACTTCTTTCTCAGCACTGTAAAAAATCGCCTGTCAGCCTAGTCCACTTGCGAATTAGTGCTGTTTAGTCTGTTGAACATCATGGCACACCTTTCGTCTTTTCTTGTAACAGAAAAGGACCTCTGTCGTGTCTCCAGCGAGGTCACATAACGTTTGGACAAGAAGTGGGAATGCCGGCTCAAAGTAAACACAGTCGGCTGCGAGAATGAGGTCTGGTCTGGGGATCGAGGCTGGAATCGGCGTTCCCCTGGATAAAAAAAAAAGAATTGATAGGGTTTTATGGGAATTGCATTAATGGGATAAAAGTCCGTAAGATGCAGACCAGTCCAATTCAGCGACAGTGCATTTGAAGTCCAGATTATTCATCGAGACGTTGTGACGCATCATATGAAGGAGTGGTCTGATAGAAGAACCTTTTTCTCAGCCTCAGAAGATGGTTTTAGAAATGACTCGAGATACTGACGCCTGATCGGTGACCCATACATGAGCAGGATCCAACAAAGCCGCCACTAGGCCGACAAGGCCTGTACCACTGCCGAGCTCAAGGACTTTCTTGCCTTTCAGGTAGTTGGGACCTTTTCCAACCAAGTAATTCGAGAGGATCTGTGACAGAGAAGATGGAAGGTCCCCAATATACTTGCTTGTAAAAGAAACGAGATACCTGTCCTGCGGGCCAGACTATTCCGCCGCAGCCGGGAGATGCGTCGACGCCTAAGATGATTGAGAGATTTTGTGCACCGCTAGTATGATCCAAACGTTCCAAAACATCATTAATGTTCCTCGAAAACGTGAGCTTCAGAGTTTTGTCCTGTAAAGAGTAGCACTGCCCAGGGAGTACAGAAACAAGTTCGGAGCGCATAAGATTGGTGGTGCCTTCATTCTCGGTGCCATTGGTGAGGCGTAGCCTTTTGAAGGGATCCTCGAGATGAATCAAATCATCAAAATTGTCATCAATATCCGATCCATCTACAAAGTTCGGACTATCTGGAGTGAGCTGTGTCATGGTGGATGAGAATCAAGTCGAGTTTGATGGCACTCCCATCATCGGCTTCGCTGTGCTCATCTCGCACACCATAACTGTTCCTATCAGTGGTATCAACAGAAATGAACTTCTTTTTTTACACGGCCTTGTGAATAGCTATAAGTATAGCGAGTTCAAATCGAGAATGATTTCTCAGTGCTGTAAACACCCCCGCTCCAACCACCACCACCACCCATCAATCGCCACCCAATGACATCCATAAGTAGAGCTCCTACAACAAGGGTGAAGGGTCCCCGAGGACGATCAAATTCAAGTGCATCACGTAGCAGCGGCGGGAGTGGCCTTGAGCTCTCACGGAGAGTTTCATCCGAATCCACATCCTCTACATCTTCTTCCGCTTCCTCATCGTCCATATCTTCCACTACATCGTGTGCTTGGTTCGGAATCGATTATTGCGAGTGGTAAGTAGGCCTTCAATTGCCCAAGTCAATTCCCGAAACTGATTCGTTCCCCCTTTCTAGCTGTTCTCAGCCGTGTCACCTCCGACGTAGGGCGCACGTACGACGTCAGCATAGACGCCCAAGAGCAGTTAAACCTCTTCCCAAAGTGCCATCGACATTGGTGAATAGAGAGATTCAAGGTTATCGAACACGGATACGACGGTTACCCGATCTCCCACTGTCAAGGACATTAACTCCGGGTTTAATTTTTCCGGAAATGTCGCCGACGACATGTTCAACGCCAATGCCGATCCTCGATGATTTTGACTATCCTGATTCACCGTCTTCGGGCGAGATTGACTGGGAAATTCTCTTGAACGAGATAATTAGCCCTCGAGACTTTGACTTTGAGTCGTGTACACATTGTCAACATTGATTCCTTGGATATTTTACGTTGTATTTCTAGGATTTATCTGTACCTGGGTTTATTTAATGGTTCAGCGTAGCTAATCATATTCAGAGGTCACGGTGGAACTAGCTTACCGACACCTAACTGTACTTTATTCTATTTATGAAATAACTTATAAGTATTGAGCGGTAAAATGTTCGCAGGATGGAGGGAACGGGTACAAGAAGTTGAGAGCACTCGGTAAACATGTACAACGTCGTCTTCCGAGCCTTCCTGACCTCCTTTGAGGTCGGTTTCTCCTACAAACCATGGCCGACTTGCACTCAGTCACTTTTGAATGGTATAGCTCTCAATATCTACGTTAAAGTCTCAACGTAACTTTTTCGCTTCCAGGCCTTATGGTAGTGCCAATAATGTTATCCTCACTGGAACCTTCGACCATGTCCGTCTTCTCTTTTCCCCCGCCCGGTACACCATCTTATCTCCTTTTTCAGTGGTCAAAATCAATACGACTCGACAAACAAAATGCATCCTTCAAGGGAACCGTAAAAGTTCCGTGGAATCAAAAGGTTGCATACAAATTTATTGTCGATGGAGAATGGCGCGTAAATGATAGAGAGCCAACCGAGAAAGATCCTGCGGGCAACCTAAACAATGTTTATGTCGCTCCCGAAAAACTCGTGGAACTATCAAAGCCAGAATCTACAATTCAGCGGGAACCCGTTCTAGAGAAAGTCGAGGACATACCCGCGGAAAAAGCCCTATCATCGGATGGCGGCAAAGTTGTGGCCCCTGCAGTTCTCTCGGATCTGGTACAAACGGTGGTAGCAGCAGAGGGCACAGCGTCCGCCGTGGATTATGTGGTATCCAGTGTCGGAGCAGCGATACAAGGAGTTTTGGGTGTAGACCCAATAAACGCCAACAAGGTGAGCCTTCACCTCCTGATGATAGCCTATGATACCTTCCTTACCGCCCTTGGTAGTTACCGGTACAAACTCCCAGCATGGAGCTTCCTGAAACTTCCGTTGTCGACACTTCAACGACGACCAGTCATGTCGATGTTGAAGGGCAGCCTGACGAGTCCGTGAAGGACGTTGGCATTCAGAAGAGTTCAAACCTTAACGCTTCCATTGATACGACTCCCGTGCTCAATGGTACAGCTACCTCTACTGAGGTCTCTGGGTCAAATGTCCCCACTGAAACACAATCAATCCTTCCCCTCGTTTCAGGCGTGGACTACACATTGGCTTCTCCACCAAAAGAAGTCGCAACTGCTCACGGTCCTTCAACCCACACACCTGGCGTCATTACCAACTCTTCAGGTCCAGCTGCCGCTACTGATTCCAATGTCAAAGCTGAAACACCCGTCGTTGGATCTCCCGAAATTGTCGCAGCGCCAGAGGAGAAACCTACAATCCAGCCTGCAACCCAATCTCCATCTTCAGTTCAGGCGGTTTCACCTTCTGCTAAAGCAGCCAACGGAGACAACGCGCATCCAACCAACAGCTTACTTACCGCGTCTACCTCGACTCCCCCGACGAGTAGAGGTACTTCTCCTTCTCCCTCTACCCCAACCAAGGGTAAGCACCAGAAGTTCCCCTCTTCGATTTCGTCAAGTGGATCCCCGAAATCCGACAAGTCCTCAGGCTCTTCGAGGTTTAGAACCATTTCACATTCAGACTCGATCAAGAAATCATTGAAGGGCCTTCGAAGGATCAGCTTTAAGGAGATCTTTGGTCTCGGGAGAGACAAGGAGAAAGAGGAGAGGGGGGAAAATTAGTTTCCTCTTTCAAAGGTCTTTGATCTTTTCCTTCCTCGTCACTCTTATGTTCACGCTACGCCTCGCTACGATGATATAGACTAATGATTTTTTCTACATTTTTCTGCTTCTCTTTTGTATCGTTTATGGACTTGATGCTCTTATTGGGTTACCTCTTTACGACCAGATTTCGTTTTGTCCCTGCATAGATTTCTCGAGTGTATGTATATCATTCTTTTTGCTAGAGTCTGTTCGTCGACGCGTGGAACGGAAATACACTAAACTACTGCTACATCCGATCCATGAAGTTACATTGAGTGCTGGTCATCTTCTCGCTCCGATCACCCGAATATCTCTAGTACAATGCCTAAAACATGTTTGCCTTGAATCCAGGAAGAGCACTTTTTATAGACGTACCTGCACCGATCGTCTCGCCTCCACGTCGTAGGAGCACTCTTCCCATGTCTTTGCTCACCGAGAAGGGCTCTAGAGGAATCGGTCGTGCTGTAGAAGGGCCGGAGTGTGACGTTGTGCGTAGTGCGATCTGTACTTCGGCAGACACGCCCTTAGTGAGGACGCTAGTATCAAATCATTGTACGTATGTGATTTCAAGCCAACAGCTACAGCCACCAGTTGAAGACGTACCGTGGTTTTTTCTTGATTGTTTGTCCACTCGTTCTATCAATAGTCGCAATCAAGTTTGAGATGGTAGCAGGCACGTCTCGCGAATGGTGAAACAACTCAATCTGATCGCATTTGCTGAGTTTTCTTGAGATACCAACTTAGTTCGTTCCAGTACTCACCGATGTTCCCGATGTTATGGGCATCTGAGTATCGAAGACGATGATTCGAGCAGTGAAGATCGTGGCTAATGGGACGAGATCATGGGCAGGACAAAGCACACTGCCGATATTTAGATGAACTGGATCGATAGATATTAGGTGAATTGTCGTCGTAGAGCCTGCTGCCGCCCAAGGAACATTATCATCTTCGACCGTGATAGCTGTTCAAGGGACTCAATCAGAATGACTGATATCAAGCAAGGGAAGGGAGGCTTGCCTTTGACGACCGCTGACTCGTCCCCAGGAAGTACCCTTAATCGATCTCCAACCTGGACTATACCGGTACAAACTCGACCTGCGACCCACGTTCCCGAACCTTGCCCTCTAAAAACATTAGATATGGGTATTCGGAGGGGGCCATAAATATCTCGTGTTGGAGGTTCCAGTCGATCTGTGTGTGATATAGAAAACGTCTATAGATAAAGACGGAGAAATGTACCAAACTTACCAAGACAATCCACCAACGTGGGGCCATCATACCAGTCTCTAAGTTTTATCTCAGCATCTCCATCACGAGATGCGAGGTTCACTCCCAACATCGCCCCAACTGGGACGAACTTCGTCCTTGAAGGGTGAAATCCGGATTGAACCAGGAACGGACGGAGTTGCTCGCACACTTCGTCGTACCGGGATTTGTCCCATTCGACCTAATTAGTGATTGGTCAGTTTCCATTTCGCAACCACGAAGGCGAAGTTAGATTACCTGATCAAGTTTGTTGATTGCAACGATCACTTGTGATACTCCAAGGCTTCGAACTAACAAGATATGTTCTCGGGTTTGTCCGCCACGGTCGAATCCTGCCTCGAACTCACCGGTGGTTGCATCAACCACCAGAAGAGCACAGTCTGCTTGAGATGCTCCGGAAATCATATTGGGAATGTAATCTTTATGTCCAGGGGCATCCAGCACCGTGATCTGTCGATGTGGCGTAGCCAAAGACTGCAGTGCAATATCCATGGTAATGCCTCTGTTTAAAGTTTGATCAGGGAGCATTCGTCGAGAACTCAGAAACTCGCCTCTCCCTCTCCTCTGTTGTACCATCCAAGCTCCAGGCCCAACTGAAACTGCTTTTCCCAGCTTTGCTGCTTCCTCTCTCATTGGCAATTTTGGTCTTCTCGTCAAGCCTCCCAAGCTCGTACAATAACCGGCCCATCAGGGTCGATTTCCCAGCATCAACGTGACCTTAAGAAACCTGAGAACTGGCACACTCCATACTTGAACATAGAACGTACTCACCTATCACAACAAGACTAATAACCCGCTTTCCCTCAGCATCCAAAACCTTCTTCGCTTCCTCTAATAGTTTCTCCCTTTCGTAGCCCACTTTCGGTGGCGGCTCATCTACCTCTTTCTCTTCCTTTTGATTTAAGTTTAACGCCGATATATCTAGGGTCCTTTGATCGACAGCTCTAACCGGTGTCGATACACCAGATTTCGAAGGGTTTGCCCCTGCTCCTCCTTTTTTACTCTTCGACGCAGGCGTAGCTGTTCGTGACGCAGCAGCGGATTCAAGGCGTTTGGCTTTCTCACGTTCCTTGGCAGCTACATAGAAAGATACAACAAAAGAAACAAACGAGATATCAGTATCATTACACTTCATTGAAACCAATAAACATGTGTGGTTGAAGAAGAAAGGAAGGGAGGAAGAGAAATTCAAGATTTGGATGTGGAAGCACGAGCTGTCTTCCTGTCCCCTCGGTCTAATGCCGTTCCACGACGAGCATTGAGAACAATATCATCTGGACTTGGAACGTCGAAGTTGAAACCGGATGACGACGCGAAGTCCGAAATGGTGTATTCCTTTCGCCTCGTGGGACGGTGATGCCTCGGCGTGGAGCTGGTAGAGGTGGTACTACGAGCCTTTTCTTTGCCCTTGCTCTTGTCCTTTCTAATGCTCTCCCCACCTTCGTAGTCCAGGGAACCATTATCAACAAGAACGGATGCGAATGCGGAGGGAGACGCACGACTTCGAGTTGAATGAGAAAGGAATATTGAGGGTACTCTATAGGGAGTACTGGCTATCTCCTCTGTAACCACAGAGCTCTGTTTCTCCTGTGCCTTTCGGGCTTTCATGGCAAGCTTTGAAGATTTCACCCCGGAGGTCTTTGTACTGCTTGGACTATAGTCGACCGTAGGAAGAGGTACCACATACGGAGAATCACTCTTGGGCGGTCGTGAAGGGTCTGTCAGACTGTATAAAGTCTGGTAGGAAGTAGTTATCGCGGTAGTCACCGTTGACCCATTAGCAACAGGAACAAGATATTCCGTGTGCTCAGGTGGAAGATGTGGTGGAGACCTAGAGATTGGTGCGCCTAGGACCTTCTTCACATCAGCTTTCGCAGCTTTCTCCTGAGCAAGAAGTGCTAGTTTTGAAAGTGGCCGCGCCGCTGTTGGACTTTCTGTGGAGGATAATTTAAGACCCTTGGACGGCGTAGGAGCATCTGTCCTCGGCGTAATGGCCGACTTGGAAGTGCTCTGCGAGCTCCGAGCCTTTTCTGGAAGCTTGGACTGTGCTGAAGGGGTTTTCGGCAACGGTTTCTCCATTTTCGGGGCTTCTTGCGCAGCTACTCGGTCTTGTGCTTCCATCTCGATAGCAAACTGAATAGCTTTATCGACATGATAAGATGTCGATGAAGGTGCGAAGGACTGTGGTACAGTGGAAGAGACGGGGCGAGTTGAATGCTCGTTGGGACGAAGGGCAGGATATGTTTTTACCGAGTGTGTTTGGTCTGAAGCCACCGAAGCAGAACTCTTAGTACGAGAGCTTGCTCGAGTGCTGGCGAGTTGTGCAAGTTTGGACTGGCTTGGTGCAGTCTGAGGAGTCGGGTGATTAGACATTGTTCTTTGAGTTGTAGGATGCGTAGATCTTGATATGGAGTCGGGTATGTCTGGAATGGTTTCTATGGGGGGCACGGGCTCACTTGGAGGACGAGGGGACGAAGAGATACTGGATCGGGTGCCCGAGGATGTCCGTGTGGGTGCTGGTTCATACAGTGAAAGTCTGTGGAGGGCTGATTCGGAAGGGGAGAGTGGAATCATGTTGGGGTCCATAGGTGAGTCTGGCGGGGGGTCAAGGTAGCCATTATCTAACACGAGGTGAACGGGAGCCTTTCAGATGGTAGATTATCGTCACGCACTTAGAACATTTCCATAGGACGTAGACGTCGTCGCATGACTGAGAGGACGATGCCGCCAAAGGGACGATAGTTCGGTGCGTTCAGTTTTCTCAGAAATCGGGGTAAGACTCCTCTTTTCTGGGTATAGTTGCGCATTGCCATCCTCCGGACCCACATCTGCCTCGTTTTCGACTTCGTTTGCATTCTGCTCCTCCCACCGCCGTTGTGCTAAGTAGATCAGAGGTATATGTGGCCGTTCGGTTGTATTCGGTTCGTAATAATGCTCGTAGTGGGTGTATTGCACCGGAGGACTCCCTTCGAGATATCAGTGAGTAAAACCGATCGCGATTTTTCCTTGAGAAACGGGATCATGGAGCATGCACCTTCTCTTTGTTTATCTGGATCGTATCAACAGGCTCACAAGAGATGGCAACGCGTGCGAAGCAACCGAGGGGAAGGAAAGGAGTAACAGGTCAAAACTCGCTCACCTTGACGCTCTCTAGCTGCTCTTCGTTTCCCTTGTTCCTCTAAGATATCGTGAGCAAATAAATTTTCAAAATTAAAGCTGAACATACGCAGACACCAATTAACGGACTCCTCCAGGTCAAAATTGTAATACCAGATCGTCTCCTTGACTTCGTTGTCCGACATTCCTGAGATATCCTCTTCACCGATGACTTGACGAACGTGTTCGAGAGCATCGATCATTTGTACTGGCCTCGAGTAAGCGACAGGGAGTCAGGATAACAAGTTGAAAGTCATACACTGTTGCTCGGCAGTCATGTCTTCTTCCCCTCCATCGGAAAGTGCATCATCGTCGAGTTCATCTGGGTCAGATTAGAATATTGAGAGGTATATAGATGGTTTAAGCGTACCAGAGATGTTGAGGTTCTTGATATACCGATGACGAGACATTAGCTGATGTCTATAGGCGACGGGGTTAGATGCGGAAGCGAGGCAAGGCAAGGCACTGACCTTCACGCCATCAAAATTGACAACGAACAAACACAAGTAAACCCAAGCGCGTCGCCATGAAGCCAATTTTTGCCCTCCCCACCATCCTCAAATTCTGAAATTACCAAGGATGTTTTCTGCCATCCGTTCTATTGCATCTCACCGTGTCGTCGCTCGCGTACGCCTCTCGAAATCATCTCACAGAATCTCAAACTCACAGAATCATTCAAATAGGCCTTTTCCACAACATCGAGAGCGTCTGATCTAGCAAAACTTACCCTCATTGGTCGTTTGGGCAAGGAACCTGAGGTGAAAATAACCAAGAATGACGTGGAATTTATTACGTACGTTGCGCAGCCAGAGAATCCTAGAAAACTTCTCAAACTTGAGCAGATACGCGGTAGCGACAAATAGTTACCCACCTCCCACCGAAAATGGAGGTGAACACGGTTGCCTTTTTTTCGCGTCTTAGAGGCTTATGATATCGTGAATAGAACGGCTGCCTCCGAGAACTAGCTGGCACCGCGTTCTGTCTTTTGGTGAAGCGTCAAACAGATTCTTGAAAACCCTTAAGAAGGGATCATTGGTTTACGTGGAAGCAAACTATGAACTTCGTGAACCCGAGCCAGATGCAGATCCTTCTTCACCGATGGGTCAGAGGCAAATATTCTTAAGACACGGTGAGCTTTCTTCCGGCGTTTTTGAATGCCGTTGAGTCTAATGTCTCATCTAGAATCAATCCGTGTTTTGTCAACTCCGAAATCTGACGACGAATCACACTAATCACTATCTTATTCGTTAATTTCACGTTATGCTCGACTATCAGATACCTTCATCTTCATTGTGACCTATCTCAGTGTTCCTCGTGATGACTGAACGTATACGGAGTTTCGGGGCGTCTGCTACTCATATAATCACTCGCCCCAGCATCCGGCATGTAATCCTTCAAACGAATGGAAGGTTTCAGAACCTTGGGACGCATCAAGAGTAAGAGTAACTCACCCCACTCTCGGTTTGAGGTTGAGGAACTGCTGGAACGGGCATGGAAGGGCCAGCAGTGCTCGTACCTGTACTATTCCTCATCATTTTGTTCAGGTAATCTCGAACAGAGGTGACCACAAGCTACAAGATACTAGTCAATAAGAGTCTGTGATGCTTCGCTGCGACTGACGTGATGATCTTCCTGAGATGAGCCCGAATAACACGCTACTACTGCGATAGGACAACAAGGTGCGTTCTGCGAGGAGGATACGTCTGCGCAGACTTCATCTCCCGGCCAATGAACTCACCTCGAGCCAGATGGGGAACGCTGACGCGTTGGCCCGTCAATAAAAGCGTGTCGACACGAACATATACAGGTCGCGTACCTCCACCTTGAACCCTTGCCGGCAAATCTCCTGCACCATCAAATAGGCGCGACCCTCTTCCCATTGCGCTCATTGCTTTTTCGACATAGAAACTGGAATGACCCGTACGCCTGACGACGTTGATCATTCCTTCCAAGAAAGTCCAACTGTCCAAACTGACATCGCCAATACCGGATAAATGTCCAAGATCCCCAACCGTGCAAGAAAAAAGTGTGTGTCCAGCAATTGTTTGAATAGATATAACCATCCCCTTTCCTTTAGAGTGGCGAGTTGAAGCACGAAAGCGTTTTCGTAGGGATAAACCCTAGTGAAAAATGAGGTGTTGAATTTCAGCACGAGTTGGAGGATCGTCCATGATGCATGACTACTCACCAATGTAACAGCGTCGGAAGCAGAAAATGAGGCAAATCGATAGCTTCCTTCATCGCTCAAAGTTTGAGTAGCCAAATCTCCGTCACTAGGAGCCATCCCCTGCAATCCACTGAACATGAAGAAGTAAAAAAAAGGTATAAAGAAAATCCAAAGACCGGTCGGTAGTTTTAGGTGATCAAGGCTTCCAGAAGATCTCGGCGGCTTTTTGAGATAACCTGCGGTTGATGTTGAGGGGTGGATGAAGAAAAATTAGGAAGGAGAAAGCGATGAAACTAGGGTTGAATGGTGCAAAACAGCCGAAGGAAGTTGGAAGGAAATACCCCGTATAATAGGTGACGGAGCTTCCAACAGCTATGTAGTAATGATCTCAATTATTTAACCTCTTCAAAGTCGAAGCCTGCGAGCAACGTGTTTGCTAGGGTGCTGCATGTTGCGGAATGGGTACATGATACAGTGCATAGTGGTGGTCTCGAAGATCTCTTTCCTGTACATACCCAAAATTTCATATGCGTTCATCGGTAATACGTTTACATATTGCCACCGCCATGAACCACGGCGGACTCTGACCTCTTTACCTCTCTCTCATTATCAACCGCAGTCCGGCAATGGAATTTTTCAACGATATTGGGTCGGATCCTTTGAAGCCATCGTTATTCGAATTGGTAGCGCAAGAACAGCTCCGTGACTTGCTCCAACCGGCTTTGAAGTATGTTCTTGTGGTGAGTGATCGAGACTTTTCACCGTGAGGAGCTCTAAACACAATTTCATCAGGTATTTGCCCAGCAATATCCGCGATATTTGATACGAGTAGTCAACCGGCATGAGGAGTTCTATGCTTTAATTATGTTCTTCGTCGAGAGACATTACTTACGAAATCATGGTGAGTTGCGAGGCCACTCAGTGTTGCTCTATATACAACGCTTATCCAAAGATCTGTAGGCGCATCATTCTCAGAGAATTTCTATGGCCTTAAGCGAAGAAGAAGACCCTACATCGAAACTAACAAAACTCAAGCTGCTGTCGGGGGAATACCTCCTGGAGAAAGGCTTGGTGATCCGGACATACGACGCTCCTTACTCTTTCTCGTGCGTACAGTCCCCCCGATTCACACTCTTGACTGAAGTATTTCTCTACTGCCAGATAGGAATTCCTTATTTCCGAGCTAAGGCTCAGGACTACTATGAGGAGTTAGGCGGTGGCATTAGTTCTGACATCTTAGAGGAAGGTCTGGATGCACAACAACTACGCGCACTGACTGATGAGGTTCGTTCATTATGCCCTCGAATTCTATCCACCTGACTCCGGTTCTCAGAGCTTGAAAGGTCGGCTCCAGCGCACGTTCAAGGCATTATATCCATGGATTAACACCGCATATGAAACTTCTTTGCTCGTGTGCAACATAGCGTACTTATTTGACCGTACGCCCTTCTACCGTCCGTGGCTGGCATGGATTGGAATTGACATACGCCGACTCGGTATTGACGACTTTGTGAGTCTTCGCTGGTTCTCACTACTCCACAGTCTAATACGATTTCAGCGAGCTGCTCAGTTGGCTGCAGCTAAAGCACCGGGACTAAAACCTACAGGGATTCGTGCATTGATTCGCCACCTGCTCCTTCGCTCACCCCATTTGCTCTTAGATTCCCTTCGTTTGCTTCTACCGACCGCAATCTTCTTCATCAAATTCCTTGAATGGTGGTATTCTCCAAACTCCCCAGCCCGTTCTCTATCCGCCTCCCCTCGTGGTCCAGCAGTTCCACCACCAAGTATGCTTCCTCCACATCCCCGCGGGATCCCTTTCGACAAACAGGCATACGGCAAATGTCCTATCTGTAAGGATACCATCAACAACGCGACTGCCTTACCTTCTGGCTACGTGTTTTGTTATCGCTGTGCATATGATCATGTAGAGAAGCAAGGAAACTGTCCAGTGACGCTCATCCCTGCTCGCGTCTGGCAGTTGAGGAAAGTTCTGATTTGAGATAGGCGACGCACGTTCATGAATAACGACGTGCCCACGGCCTATCGATGGACGTAGAGAATAGTCAGGAAGGTGGTAGGTAGGGACAGAGGCCAGAGGAAGGGAGAAATATACCGTTTTTAATCAATAACTGTATCGATAATGAAATGCTGAAGCAGTCTGGTTTTTTTTTCGGAAAGGCATGTATTTTTGGTGTACATGTGAAGGCCCAAGCGACCAACGTGCGCCGATCAGGGTGGCGGTCCGCGGGCTTTGTTCTGAACTTGCATGAAAAATTCTCCATGTTGTCTACGTCGCTCAGATAACACAACAGCTTTCTTTCTCACCACGTCCTGCACACGACAAGTGCTAGTCCCTGATGAAGGTTCTCATAAGTTCATTGTTCATTCGATTGAATTTTCTAACATGCCGTTTTAGTTTGGCAAGTATATTCAGTCTCATCAAGTCCCAGGATGGTCACCATATTATCTCGATTACAAGTTCTTGAAGAAGATTATATCGTCCCTAGAGGCACATAGGCCTGCGGCAGAGGCTGCTGCTCTTGCTTTGGGATTGCGTCCCGGAGACATCTTAAACCAGTCTCAAGCTTCACTTTCCTCCCAGTCAATGCCGGCGAACCCAAGCTACGAGTCAGACGAGCCACCGCTTTTTTCTGCTTCTGGTCAGGATGAAGACAGAGGACCCGAATTTCAAGCTCATAAGGCCGCGTTCTTCTTCAAATTAGAACGGGAGTTGGAAAAGGTTTTATCATTTTTAAAGCGCAACATGTGGCTTCTCTAAAAATCACTGCAGATAAACACCTTCTATCTACAAAAAGAAGCGGAGTTGAAGTTACGACTTGAAACTCTCTTGTCAAAACGAAGAGCCGCCGCGATGAGGGGTTTACCCGATACTCTAGAGGGCACGACGGAAACGCACGTGGAATGGAACGCTGTGGAGGAAGGTTTCAGGCTCCTGGAACGCGATCTCGGGAAACTGCAGGTACCACCCTCTGCAATGTCTCTACGAGACTTACGCAAATGGAATGTTTTCAGCAATTTGTCGAGGTTAACGCGACAGGCTTTCGGAAGATACTAAAGAAATTCGACAAGCGTTCAAAGTCTACTACGAAAGAGCTGTATTTGGCACGTCAAGTCGACGTTCAACCCGTTTTCAACCGCCAGGTGGGTCTATGTACTATTCCTATGTTTGGAAACTCAACTCGTAGCTCATTCCAGTTGATATCCGAACTGGCTGATACGGTCGCAAGCTGCTTGCTCAATCTCACAGATCTTTCTTCGGGTTTAAAGTTCGAAGGCCCAGCTGCTAATGACGTGATAACGAACCAGCTGATCGCTGAGCGGCTAAGTTATGCCGGTCCCTTTCATGATCTGGAGAAGAACTTGCGCAAAGCTGTCGCCAGCGGCGACCAAGGAGCAATTAGGGATTGCATTCGTTACTCCGAAAACAACGCCAGCGAACCGGAAGGTCAACGAAACATGACGCGGATTCTGTGGAGTGTCATCGTCGAGGCACCTCCTGAACTTTCTGATCTCATTCTGTCGTCACTACCGTCGCCATTCGACTTCCAGTTCACGGATGATATCAACGGGCGAACTTGTCTACACGAAGCGGCAATTTCCGGTGCCCTTCAGTTGGTGGAGCTCTGCATTGAGAAGGATGTGCAAGTGGACAAGATTGATGCCTATGGAAGAACTGCCCTTCATTACGCAGCAATGAATGGTCATCCCGAGATCTGTCGATGCTTGTTAGAGACCAATTTGTCTTTGAATGTGCTCGATATCGACAACTACAACCCGTTGGTGTACGCCACGTTGCGAGGCTCTGTGGAGTGCGTTAGAGTTATACTGGAGCATGGTGAAGTCTTACCTCAGCCCACGACTCCTGGTGGAGATGTTATACCTCTTTCTCTCGCCAGCTTATCCGGCCATGTCGACGTTGTTCTACTGCTACTCGAAAGGGGTGCTCAGTGCATCGCAAACAGTAATGGGGAGTATCCAATGCACTTAGCGGCGCGGGCTGGACATGTTCGTGTCTGTGAAGTGTTGCTCCACCGTGAGGGATGGGATACCCCCGATAAGTACCATGAGTGGACTCCCTTGTTCCATGCATCCCGTTACGGGCGAGATGACTGCGTTCGGGTGTTGATCGATGCTGGGGTACGCATCAGAATAACAGACGAGCTGGGTCATTTAGCTGTTCATTACGCGGGATGGTACGGTCATCACAAATGCGTTGAATATCTGTTGGACGCGGCACCCTTTGTCTCGTCAGGTTGCGGTAGTGGACCTCTTGCAGACGCCTCTCCTATGTCAGACGGCCTTACAGTGTCCGAGTCTGATATTGACCTGATACCTTCTTTATCATTACCCCCTCCCATTATGCCTCATCGAGTGTATGGCCACAATTACCTGGACCGCAGTCATTTAGTTCAGGTCACGATTGGAAGTTCTTCAAATTCACGCGGAGAATTTCCTCCGGTACGACTTCAACATCGTCTTATGAGCCCTGATTTCAAGTACGAAACGTTCCCAACAACTGCTCCCTTGAAATTAGTGATGACAACGAGTGGAGAGGTCAATACCGTTCCATATACCGTATCCTTGCCGCTCAAAGGCGAGGAAGGGGTATTTACTTTCCAAGTTCCGTCACTCGAATCCTTGACTCTGGAGTTCTCTGTTTATCCTAACTTCGGCACCAAAACTATTGGCCGAGCCATTGCACTTCCGTCCCTCTTTTCAGGTATAGAGGGTAATCGAGCTTTTACTTTGCCTTTCCTGGATCATAGGCTACATATATTAGGAGAGGTATGTTCCTCAATCAAATGCTGTGTGGCGTTACTCAAACTACAGTAAAGGTCACCTTTGAGGTGAACATCATAACGTCCTTTGACGGAGTAACGCTTGAGGTTGGAGGTGGTGTGGAGACCTATTGGAAGTCGACGGCATTGTCAGCCATTCCTCAGTCCCTCCTCACGCCGTGGCCTCACCGCTCTAGCCTCATCACATCTGCACAGGCCTCCCCATCCAATCCATCCATTTCCACATCTATTGGACAGGTTTCCACTGTTTCTTCCTTGCGGGGCAACTTCATTTCTGTCGTTGTGCAGGTCACTCGAGACTTTCATCCTGTGGTGTATTCCGATTGGCTCCTGCCTCTTGAAACCTTTGATGTCGGAGTTTGTGATGTTACATTATCTCAGTTTGAGGCTCTTGCAAAACAGACGGGCCGTGATGTAGACCAAGATATACTATCTGCTGCGGGTGATTGGTCTACTCTAATCTCTTCTACCTTGGTCTCCTTGGAGAAACTACTGAAGGTGATCCCACCTTCATATCTACTATCATCACTCGTCAATTGAACATGCTACTTAGATTCTTCCGGCATCAGTTGGTGTTTGCCTTGAGGTAGCTTATCCAACTCGGACAGTCATGCAGGAATTAAACCTTTCTCGACGGTTGGATCTCAATCGAGTGGTGGATTCAGTTCTGAAAACCATATACCAAACCTCAGTTTCACTAAGTGGCTCTGCCCCCGTTCGTCGGAGGATTGTCTTCACCTCATTTTCACCTGATGTATGCGCGGCCATTAATTGGAAACAGCCTAATTGTATGCCATCACTCGTCACTGCTTATTCATTGCGCTCATAAACTAATAGATCCCGTTTTCTTGACCTCGCATTGCGGGAAGATGAGTAATAGTTTTTCCAAACACATCGCGTTCGACGGCGGTGATCCTTCAGACCTACGATTGGCTAGTTTAGGAGCTGCAGTCGAGTTCTCACGGATGAATAACCTTTTGGGTGTTTTCGTCGATGCAAACCTATTGGTTAGTGCCATTTTTATTGTTTTCCCGACTCCATTGGAATTCATATCGATTTCATATCTTTAGCTCCAAGTCCCATCCATGATACATGGCATACGAAATGCTGGGCTACTTGTCGGTGTTCATGGGACTTCAGAAAAGACAATAACACTCACTACCTCGTCCGGGATGGACGGCTGTCCTGTTGACGCATATTTGAGCGATAGAACAGTCATTTTCGTTGATCCTTCTGCATCATGACGACCTTGTGAGCGTGTAATATTCCCCCACTGTAGTATTAAACTATTTTTGAAATGTAGCTTACTCTCCCTCACCTATCGCATTATGAGGTATCAGTACTGTAACTATATTGATTGATTATAGAGAGAAGCATATGCCCCTTTCCGCTGTAATAACTCTTCGTGTGTACCAAACTCGGAAATTGTCTAGGGTAATTAAAAGGAATTCAACAGCATACGGTGGACTGAAATGAAATGGAGCTCACCCCGTTTTCCATCATGGCGACTTTGTCCGCACGGCGGGCCGTAGATAGACGGTGGGTAATAAATATCACAGTCTTCAGTCGAGAACTATCAGGAGAATGAGATATCCGGTGTATTGTGTCGAAAATCTGAGTTTGGGCGTGGGGATCTAAAGATGATGTCTTCGTGGACAAACGTCAGTAAAATTAGAATCGGAGGAAACACCCCCGGGACATGCCGGAAGATATTTACCGGTTCATCGAATACTAGTAAATCGACCTCGGGGTCTTCCGCTCGCATAAAAGCCCGTGCCAACGCGATCCTTTGCCACTGTAAAGTGCAATGTGGCATGAGAAAACGGTTGTAATGGCGATACAATCACAGGACTCACTTCACCGCCCGAAAGACCGTGATGACGGCTTGACTGTGACTGAGGCATGCCCGGATACGAGAGAGTCTCAAATCCGGGAGACTCTAGCATGGTCTGCAGACCATGAGGCAATGAATCTACTATTGTATCCGCCTGCGCTAAATGAACCGCAGCTTCGACGATCGATCGACGCGAGAGTGACTCGACAGAGCCAAGACCAACGTTTTCCCGTACGGTGGAGTTATATTTGGAGAAATTCTGGAAGACCGCCGTTGTATGTTTATGGTAGTCGGCTGGGTCATAACGACGGATGTCTACGTCGTTGACGAACAGTTGTCCTTCAAAGTCGAGAATTCGTAGAAGGACCTTGGCTAATGTTGATTTTCCTGGGGGGAGAGAGCTTTGAGCGCGGTTTTGGAAGTATAACGGACTAACGAATGTTCTATACCTGACCCATTGTACCCAACCACCGCAAGGGTTTCTCCCGGCTCTAGAGTAAAATTAACATTCTTCAAGGCCGGCTCATCACAACCCGGATAAGTATACGAAAGGTTTCTGTAAATAACTCGTTTCAGCGCTTCTCCTCTCACGGCAAGAACAGGGATCTTACTTGGCTTGTATACGAGCACCCCCAGGGATAGGCTGATACTCAACTTGTTTCTCGGACAGAGGTGACAATTTGGCCTTGATCTCAGTACTTGCACAAAAGGCGGCCATTAGGAATATGGATTGAAAGACCATTCGAGTTGTTCTGACTAGGTTTCTTAATCCGAAAATAACTGACTGGAAAGAGCTGCGATATAATGTAAGAGACCCAAGGGAGGCGGAGGATGATTGGACAAGGAGGAAAATCGGAATCTACGGGAGGACTGAGAGAGTAGGTCATACAGAGACACCAAAAACGTACGTTGTGTAGCACAGAAGCAAAATCGGAAAAGTTGATTCCAGCTAAAACGGACAGCTGTGATGGCGACTGCGATCGCTCGGAGTCGAAGACAACTTTCCAAGCACTTGACCATGACTTGATGATCCAGTCCTCCATCCCAAACAGAAGGACTTCTGGGTGATGGCATTCACTGTAAGCCAGATTGCGCATCCTTTCTCTTCTGTCAGCCGCTCGGGATTCGCGGGGCGTGAAAAAGTCATCGGGGGAGTCCTCGGAGAATATATGGATACGAGATAAAAGAGCAGGGAGCAGTACGGAGCAGAGCGAGAAGACGAGGATACCAAAGTGAGCCGCTGTCGTCGTCATTGAGGCAATCAGAAACAAATGGGATAATATCTCGGTGAATGCGCAGAAGACCTGGAAAAAATCCAGGGGGGTCAATGCCCCGAAACCCCCGCCGTGAAACGAGCGAACGAAGAGATCGGATTCATGGAGGAGATCTCGAATCTCTGGATCTGCCAAAGTAGGGACATCCAGTCGCACGCGCTGCTTCATCTGCTCCTTTTCCACGAAAAATCTGGCAGAACCCATAACCAGGTTCTCGTTGTGGAAACTTGATTAATTGTTGCGTTAGTGAATAACAATAATGGGAACGGGTGAATTGAAACTGACGCAACGGATTCCATAAACCCCTCCAGGTATCGCCGGACTAACTCTGTGCCCACTAAACTCAGTATACGCGACCAAGTCCACTCCCCTGAAGCAATCAGGGCTTGCACCTGAATCGAAATGTTTAATACGCGGGCTTCAAAGCCGCGGAGAGAAAACTCACTTCATCTATGATGAGGGCCTGAAAAGTCAATGTCAAACAAAAGTCGACCCTGGCAACGGGAGCGAGTGAACATACCTGCGAATAGCCGCGAAAGGCAGGAAACAGACTCCGAACAATGTTAAACCCGATGAGCATAACCGACCGACAAGGGTGGTAGCTCCAAATTTTTCTGAGCTAGTGTGTGATCTCAGAATTAGAAAAAGAGGTCAACACGTCGACGCCTACTCACAAATCCAAACGTGCAACGCGTCAATACGAGATATGCCAAGTTCACGTTCGCCCTCGTCAGGTGCCGTTGCCCTCCAGATACGAGTAATGAGCCATTCTCATCACCATGAATTCGCCTAGAGGCTAACCAAATATCATAAGTGGACTTGTGGTGCTGCTCTTGTCTGCGGTTGACATCTACTTGGGGCGGCGATTGTCTGGGAAGGGGAAATAGAAAAGACTGGACGGGGAAACAGAGCCTGGAAGATGGCATCGGACAAGTCGAGAAATTGGAATGAGAGCATTGTTGACGCATAGGAAGCGAGATTTTATCGAGCGGGAAGGGGCGTCAAAACCCCCAAGTACCTCGGATTCGTGAGTCTGGCAGAAAAGTGGGAGTTGACATAGTAGGTCGACTATATATACAGAGACCCTGGGATATCGGAAAGGAAGGTCTACCGTTGCAGTGCAACGTTGGAGGGGACGATAATGCTATACAGAGGAAGATATATCTAGTAGGAGCAGTCCCAGTTATTGGCAGGGGGTGTTCTGTCAACATACCCGGTTGCGATTAGCCGCAGTCGTGGGGGTAACACCGCCACCATCACAATTTCCTTTCTAGGCACCTTCAATGGATTATGTAAGGCTATGAAATCATCCGAACGGTAGGTGCCGTAAGAGATCTTGAGCACTACCCAATGCCTACAGATTCAGAATCCCTCAAGACTCATAGTCATCTACTCGCTGAAAGTCTCGAAAAATTAGAAAGCACAAGCTCTCAATCACAGCCCGACTCTCCCCCCACTCGTGTCACCCCCCGCATCCATGAGGGTTATGGTTTTCGTCCCTCTTCGGGAGCCGTTACCCCGGCCAGCACGGCTCCAGTCTCGACACAGAGGATACTTGATAGTCTCGTTCCCGACTCGTATGGGCTGGGTTGGCCAGGTCAGTCAGGTCATACCTTAATTATGGTTGACAATCAATCAATAATACCTCTCATAGCAAAGTCGACGTATTCTCGATTGACTGCCAGCCCGGAAGAACGAGCAGCGCGTGAAAGGAAGTTGGCTGAAGCTGTCAGAACTGTCTTAGATTGTATTGGTGAGGATCCAGATCGGGAGGGACTTCTACGAACCCCAGAGCGCTATGCTCAGGCTATTATGTGGATGACCAAGGGGTATGAAGAACGGTTAACAGGTGTGGTTTCATCAAAACAGATATCATACAACGATCTGACACTTGACTGTTTTCAGATGTGATAAATGACGCCGTGTTCGCTGAAGACCATGATGAGATGGTTTTGGTACGCGAAATTGATATTTCAAGCCTCTGTGAACACCACCTCGTGCCATTCACCGGAAAGGTGGACAAATTTGCCAGTCTTCTCCGAGCCTAGACTGACCCGTCGATGTTTTCTAGGTCGCCATTGCTTACATTCCTAACAAGCTGGTTCTGGGACTATCGAAACTCGCACGAATCGCAGAAACCTTCAGTCGTCGTCTGCAAGTACAAGAACGACTAACTAAGCAAATTGCCATAGCTATTCAAGAGGCGATCAAACCAAGGGGTGTAGCAGTGGTAATGGAGGCGACGTGAATTCTTCCTTTCCTTCCTTCGCGTGCTTTACCTTAACCTTTCTTCTACGGCAGACATCTTTGCATGACTATGCGTGGGGTGCAGAAGCCTGGCTCTATCACTACGACTTCCTGTATGTTGGGCTGCTTCCGCACACAGCAAAAGACCAGAGAAGAATTCTTGACTCTTATCAAGCGGTAGGCTCGTCTGGATGTCCCGATTCAACTCGGTCAGTGGACGTAGACTAACTCTTAGAAATAGACTAACCCAACTCAATAATATGTACTTAACTGTATTTACTCAGAGATTCTTGAAGATCAATGGGAGTCATGTTGCCGTGCACGTGACTGAGGGCAAAATCCAAGATTGAGTACAAGACGCGTGAGTACTGTCAGGTTAGAGCAAAACTTCAATTCCCGCACTTCCATGCATCACACCCGCTACTCGGAATGAATACACAACAAGAACCAAATGGTCCCAATACAGGACCACCAACTGCTACGATGGACTCGCTTACCCTCGGACAATTGAGGACGATGATATCCTCCCAACCCAAGCCTAAGGTATTTACAGCCAAGTTCGCGTCAGGAAGGTTTGACCGATGGGCTCCTTTTAGCAATGGTGGTACGACTTCAGCTACGATGACGAAGATACGGTCATGAATGAGTTGGACGAGTTATACTCTTATGTCGAGATGCCTCAGGTCGCCGAGAATCTCAAGGCATGGCAAGGATACTATGGTGAAGGTACGCCCATCGACAGATCGAACCTTTATCTCGTGTTTGATGACCTTTATCTAGAATGGACCAAAAGTACTGCGGCAAAACGAAGATTGCACGTCGAAATGTTGTTGGATGGCTTGGAGCAGAAGGATGCTGTTGTCCGGTTCACGAATTCACGTCGGTTGTTTTACATCGTTCAAGGTGCAGGTCCTCCAGATGAAGGCGACTCATCAAGAAGGCTAACCGGGATTCATAGGTACATTTGCTGAGACTGTGTCTCCAGAACATCAGCTACATTGGATTTTCGAGAATTGCAAGATCGTTAGAGCTGCCAACGGAGTTAGCTGTGTTATTGAAGCGTTGAAGATTGCGAGTCACAAGCAAGATCTGATAGCGCAAGTCCCGTCGTACATGATACCAGGCTATCGCTAATCGAATCACTTGCAGGAGCCTTACAGACGCTGACATCGCCCAGTTGAACATATCGCAACAAGACAAATCCGATTTATTGGAGGAGGTTCTGACAGAAATATCAGTTTACTTTGGAATCCTTTACCATTTAATTGAAGTTTTCAAAGGACATGATGATTTCGCGGACGAGCTAAGTGAGTACCAGATTTTTTACCGTGTTCGGGTGTTCATGGTATCACAGTGAGTTTGGACCCTCCGCTACCTGTATATCTTTTCAATCTAGTCGCTGCATTGCGGGACAAAAACTCCAAAGGATACCCCATCAAGAAGGTAACTCCCCCTCAGTCTGCTCACGTCAAAATCAACCTTATATTCTCCTGTAGCTTTTACTCCTGCTTTGGAAATCCTTACTCGCTTGCTTTGGTGGAATTCGGGATTATGCGAGGGTTAAAGCACTCTCTCGAGAGCTGGCAGGATTGCCTGCTGATGGACCCTTCCAGAAAGGTCTTCATGAATGTCCCCTTCTCTAAGAATTTTTGGCTTATTATCTATCAGGTACCCCTGTACCGTTCATCAAGTCTTCTCCCTTGGATATCGAAGCCTTTCGGCAGGAAACTGCTGTGAAATACCCGACGTTCACCCCTCCCCCCCCTCCCTCGGTAGTGTCGGGACAAGAGCCAGAAACGGCTTCCGTGTTCAAACACCTTTCGGGTAACCTCAGCTCCAAACTCGCTCAAGCATACTCACCCATTCCCGTTCGACATCACTACCACCATGACGATCTTGAAGGTCATCCCGGCCTGGTGAATAGCAACCCCCACCCTTTCCCGCAACCTCCAGGCACGTTCAATCGATCGGTTATCCAGCCTTCAACGCCGGCACCGTCCCCACCTCCTCCAAATGCGAAGCCGAAGAAACAACAATACCAAACGGATCAGAGTAGGCCCTTCCTGTTTCCCTTCTCAAAAGCGCAAGGAAGGGATGCACGACTGGTGCCTTTCGCTATTGACGAAGCAGAGAATCTCTACAATCGCCACATGTATGTGAGTCTTGCACTCTCCCAGATGTGGAGAACGAGGGAGGACTGTATGACTTTTGAGAGTGGACTGGAACGCATGCCGGGGACAGAAGATGAATTCGAACCATCAACATTCACGAGCAAGGTGAGCTGTTCTCGCTTTCTTGCCTAAATGGAAGTTCATCCCGGTAAGAAGGATCCAGAAACCGCTGAACCGCTACCCGATCTAGCGTTGTTAGACGCCAAGATTGCTGAAGCAGAGATAGCTCTAGAAAAGGCGGAGACCGTTGCAGAGAAACGAAAAGCTAGAGAGAGGCGTGAAGATCTCTTGCGCTTGAAGAGAGTAGAACAAACCTATGTGAGTATATTTTTACTCGATCTCTATTCCCATCGTCTAACGTCTGAAAAGAGCGCGGTGTTACCCGTTTTATCCAACTGGGTTCTCGTCCTCCTAAAGCTTTTACTAGCAACAGTCTCGGCTGCGAGTAATGCTGCTCCACAACCTTCCACGTCGCCCTTCCAACCAGGGGTTTCTCGTGAGTGAAATCCCCTCGAACAGGACCAACGCCTTGTCTCATCCTCACGTAACAGCGCCGGAACAGCCCAACTTACCCCCTCCAACGGTCGAAGAAACAGATGTCACTCGACATCGTGAGATCACCTCGAAAGCAGTTTCGGCAATCTTGCTTGTGGTACTCAGATGGTTTAAAGTTTCTCGTAAGCCGTATCCGTCTCTTTTTCGTCTCTATCGCTTTAACATCATGGCATTGAAAGATGTCATGAAGTTCCATCACTTAGGGCAACTCCTTCTTGATACAAATTGCCTTCTGCTCTTGCTGAAGTTGTTTGGTCTGCAAGAGGTTTCAACTTCATTGATATCGAAAGCAGATGTGCTCGACCAGAAGTATGTTCCGCTCCATCCATTCGCGAGTCTGCTTATTGATTATCTTTTCAGTTTCTTCCGGTACTGTTTCCTGAACTTTGCGAAGAATCCTCAACATATTCGACCTGAAGATAACATGTTGAAACCCCCTCGACACACGATCGTGAAGCAAGTGACACTTCCGAATGGCCAACTTCACGAAGAAGAGGTGGAAATGGTGACGGACTTCTCTTGGAGAAATTTCTTTGCTACGATCAATTTCGCCAAGATTATGCAAAAACTTTCGAAAAACAGGTCACATCGAATATGGATGTTGGTACAATATAAGAGCTCGGTAGGGCAAACTGCATCTTCAAGGGGACGTTATCGCCTAACACCTGGTTTCTTCAGGCCGTGTTGAAGCGGATGTTACGAGTTCAGCACCCGATGTTGCAGCTGCATCTTCTCAAGCTCATCAAGAGTCAAGTTCCTTTCTGTGGCCGCAAATGGAGGCAAAGTGAGCCCGAATTAAGGAACATCAAGGTATCTTCTCATCGTTGCTAGGTAATATGAAGGTCATCACTGCTATTTACCTCAACTGTCGTCCGGATCTCAGAGATGAATGGCTCACGGGAGGTGAAGTGGACGACGTTAGTGACGCCTCGGTAGGTTCGGTTAAATCTAGCCCTGCTCTTGCGATTCATTGACTGTTGGTATCTACAGGCCCAGGAGATGGCTTTGCGCCACCTGGTCAAATTTTGTCAGTTGAATCGTTCAAACCATGTCAAAAAATTTCCAGATTATGATGACGAATATCATCTATCCAGATAACAACCGCCGTTACGGAACCAGCACTCCGGTGAACCAACAAGGACCGATGCACAAACGTTCAGGTAGTATTTCAAATCATATCGAAGGTTTGCATCCCGGGCCAGAGTTATCCAGCATCATACGGCCATTAGGGACCCCGAACACGGTGGAAGCAGACGTTTTCCCTCCTGCCCGTTCACAAGCGCCCGATCCGTCTATTTTCTTGCCGTACATTCCTGAAGATATCAGCTTTGAAGAGGAATACGAGGAATATATATCAGATCTTGGTTTACCGGATGATTCGAATACGGATCCTTCATTATTTGTCGGAACATCAGCCTGGTCTCGGTTCCCTGCACAGTTTGCTCAGGATATAGATGGTATCAGTGATAGTGAAAGTATCGTGTCCATTGGTGATTTAGGTGATGAAGCAAGAGATGGTGGTCGTGACGATGGTGAAGTCGTCGATGAGAATTTGAATAACTGGGAGGTGAGTTGGGTCGCCATCAGCAACTTCACATCTTTCATTCGCACACGCAGCATATGAGTCCGAAGACGATGGCCGCGCTTCCCAAATCCCCAGCAGGGCGTAGGTCCAGCTCTGGAGGAGGAGGACTTCGGCCTGTTGTACCAGCGTTTGGATTGGACGATGGGACTGCGATTGATCTGGATGATGATGATGATGAACTTCCAGGTCCAGCTCCTCGGGAACAGTCAGAGCCATTTGCAGGTGGTGCAGGTGTTGATGAAGTTGAATATGCTTATGGGTCAGTTTGTTTGTTTTTTTCGTCGGGGAGTTCCGCGCTCATAAGAATTCTATTGGTTTGCAGGGTATGAAGGTGCCTTAGAAATAATAATTGCAGCAGTTGGACTGCCACCTTTGTATTTAGGCTGTTATCTGAATGGTCACTTTGGAGGCTGGTCGTAAATATGTAGTTAAATCCCGCTGAGCTCGAAAAAACGACCTAACATACAGGATCTGTTCAGCCAACGCTTGAGATTCGATATGGATGTATTCACCTCCTTCAAGGGGAGCAAATACTCTCCTGAGCGTGGTGGCCGATGCCAGTGGTGGCGACGGACGTTGTCGGACTCGTGGAAAGTGGGTGTATCGTTGTTGGAGCATGTTTTATTGTGTCTTCCATAATTTGTACCTTTGTCGGTGTATGTTGAACCCAAGTGGTTGCAAACAACAACAATCCTAACAAACTCATCTTTTCAAACTCAACACTTCTTCAACGTCAAAGTCGTCCTCAAAACTATGCTCTTCATCGTTCTCCACGTTCACAAAGTCCCTTCCTGCGCCCACGGAAGGTCCGTGCGCACCCTGGGAATTATGTGGTGCGTGACATAACTCTGGTTGGTTCGTCGACAGGTCTGCCCTGTACCGCAACATACCCCTCCTCCTTCCCTCTAACGAGCTCATCAACTTTCTAATGTCGCAGCAACCTCCTGCCCCAGGAATTCCACAAATGATTCCTGATCAACAGCCCGATATGAACAACCCCTCATATTATCCTCAGGAGAATGACCTTACAGGTGGTCTACCAATGAACCTCGACTCCCTCAGAGATGGGCCACCGGGAAGCAAACCATTTTACCCTTATTCGACACTTATACGGTGTGTTTTCCGTCACTTTGCAGTCATTTATTCAATTCTGATTCAATAAATTCCGAACCAGCTACGCTATCAAAGGATCTCCGAACCAAAAGTTACTCCTGGAAGACATTTATTATGCCATTGAATCTCGAGTATGCTTCTTTTTCTCTTATGACAGAACCAAGAGTCTTGACTCTGTTGTCCAGTTTCCTTATTTCAGAACAGCACCAAATGGCTGGAAAGTGAGTACAGCTCTTCAGTGAATAAATATCCGAACGCGCCTTCTCCTGTAAACAATAAACAAATTAGCCACCAAATCATTCCGACGCGCTGTTTTTGTTTGACTGGTCCTATTTGTTCTGCATGATTTACTAACCTCATCATCAGAACTCTGTCCGCCACAATTTATCCCTCAATCCCTGTTTCGAAAAAGTTCCACGACCTCTTACTGACCGTGGCAAGGGTTCATATTGGACCGTAAACGACAATGTGGACCCCCGTACTGGGGTCCATCGGGTGAGGAAGAAGAAAACCAAAGGTTCAAAAACGAGGAACTCAGAAGAGGGCGACATCGACTATCATCCTCCAGAGTCTTTTCCGGATCCCACCGTACAACAGTTCGCTCCGCCGCCCTCAATACAAGGTGAAAGTTCGGATCCAAACAGACCATCAGCAAATTTCACATACACTCCGTGAGTTTTCGCAAGTTTTTTACACTTTGCGCTGTCATTCATCACAATTTTAGATTTGACCCTAATTTTGCAATGATGGGCATGCGATTCCCTGGTCCTATACCTGGCATGCCAATGCCCATGGGTCCTGCAGAAGACTTTGAACATGACGAGAACGGGAACATTGATTGGCGGTTAGCGTGGCACAAGGAAATTGGTCATTTACAACATTTGACCCAGGAGCAGGAGAAGCAAGGTGCTGACCCGGAGTGGTACAAGATGATGTTGTATCGGGTGAGGACAGCTCTAATGCCGCCTGCGATGCTACCCGAAGCCGCCTTACACATGCAACCACCAATGATGCCCCAAGTGGATGGGACGGGTCAACAACAACAGCATGATCAGCAACAACAGCAGCAGCAACAGCAATGAAGATTGCTCATCTTCTCACCTCCTCTCGGTTGTACTCATCCCATGTATTGTCGACTTTTATTTTCTGGCTTTTTTCTGGAATTCGCTAGTCATATCTATCATCCCCCACTACCACCGGTATAGATTATCATATGTACAATGCCAGGGGATTTTTTGTTTTTCTCTCTCTGTAGCATATAACCATTTGCAAATCGATGGGAAAGTCTTGGTATTGGTTGGGCATTCGGGAAAAATTTCAAACTCTGTGTTATCCCGCTGTTGCGTGTGACTTGCTTACTAACTTGGTAATTCTGACTGAATCATCGTCCTCTGGAACCCAATTCTTTTGAAAAACATTTTTTAGAGTCAGAAATGTCACCCACGGCAGTCGACCCACCAATGACTTCTACGCTCATCGATTCACGACCGATCTCTGTTAAAGGACCCGCATTAGCGATTGGGTCGTTGTCGACAGCTCAGGATGGGAAATACCAATCATTGATAAATGATTTGCAAGGGAGTCGTACGGTCGAAAGAGAAATGTTGGATCGACTCGTCGATGGAGGTGCGTTCGCTCGACTAGACCTCTCAAAAAATACTTAAAATACGTACATCATCTCTTCCAGCGACCACGCTCACTCCTTCAACTTATACCTCCGTACACGTCACCCTCACTGAATCCGAATACAAAGATCTCCTACCAAACCTCTCCACTCTCCTCGCTGAACTCGTTAAAGGCATGACACCTCACGGAACGCTTCATCTCTTTGGTATCACACCTGAACTGAAGCAATCACAATCATCCACCATTTCGAATGTCATCAGTGAACTCACCCTATCAGGATTCGTCATTCTCACAGAATCAGACAACTCAATCATCGCACAAAAACCAGGACCTCAAATTTCAGCTCCACTCAGTCTAAAGCGCAAGCTCGCCAAACCGAAACCCAAATCCAACTCGGCGGATTTAGCAGCAAAAAAAGCGTTGTGGGCACTCTCATCTGGGCCTTTGACACCGACGATAGACCCAGACTCGCTTTTGACGGCTTCTGATAAAAAAAGGCCTGTGCCTACGTGTGAACCCATCAACGCAGGTGCTGCCCCACGGAGGAAGAGAGCGTGTAAAGGGTGTACGTGTGGGTTAGCAGAGCTGGAAGAAGAGGAAGCTAGAGCTGGGTTGAGTAAGGTTGTCTTGTTGGATGGGTCTGAGGGAGGTGGAACGGTTGAGGTTGGGCGGGGTGAGAAGGAGAGGTTGTTGGCCGCTGCAAAGGCGGCGCCTAAAGCTACTTCTAGTTGTGGGAGTTGCTTTTTGGGTGATGCATTTAGATGTGCCAGTTGCCCGTATCTAGGTGAGTGGAAATTGTGTGTAGTGTGTGTGGCCTTTGTTGACGTTTTTACCTAGGGCTACCTGCTTTCAAGCCTGGAGAGAAGGTTGAGATCGATTTTGGAATGGATGACATCTAGTTGCAACTCCTCCCGACGTCTTGTGGGTTTTTTCAAATTGTGACAATATCATATTATACCGATAGTTACCTTCAACTCATGTTAACCTAGACTGTATCCGTTCCTTTTGTAACGTATAGAAACGCTTTTAGTGTATTTCACTCCACATACGTTTAACCCTAGTTCTAAGAATCTCCATCGGTCAGGTAAGATTAAATCACGGTTGGCATAAAACTCGAGAAAACTACTGTAGATCTATTGTCAAGTACAAAAAAATACACGATTACTTTCTCTGGGAACTGTACAAAATGATATACGGCGTGAGGTATATAATAACAGATAATTGAAAGATGTATGAGAAAGAGAGATATCGTATGCATAGTGGGGGGTATTGTACGTGCGTTGGTGCGTTTCGAATGATGTTACAGAAACGGTGATCAGAAAAGGGAAGGAACGATAGGGACAGCTGAAGATTAAAAAAAAAAAAGACGAAATGAGTTACGAACAGCACAAACATCCTCCGAGGCATAGAAAGAATAATCAAGGATTCATAAAAAAATCTTAATCTCCCCTCACACAACCATTCTTTTCGTCATCCAAATATTGACCAATAGCCAAAATATCGTGGCCAGCCCGCCTAAGATATCCAGCCAACACGGTCTTTTCCACATATGGCAGCAGATCAGCGAGTTTGTTAACCTGAGCGTTGAAAGAAGGATCCTCCTCCTTCTCCCTCCGAGGTATTCCATGACCAGAATCCGACACCGAGGAGGAAGACAGATTATACATCGACGGCCTTCTCCCAACAGTCGCACTCCCGGACTCACTTCCGCTCCCCGCATCAAAATGGCCCTTATTGGGGCTCGGACTAGGACTGAGCATCAGCGTCTTCGCTCTCGCAGGAGGCGCTCTTGGTCCTCCTGGTATACTGTGAGAAGCATTTACCGACACAGGACTTGAGATTGTATTCCCGTTGACATTGACAGATGCACCACCATCCGGTCGGGGTTTAGTTAATCGAGTTTTGCCAGTAGTGCTGTGTCCGCTGTCACTAGACCCTCCACGATGTCGATTGATACTAGCTTTCCTTCCCAAACTGGCAAAGAATCCTCCTGTTCCTCGACTTGCCGTCGGTGACGTAAGGTGTCCAAACAGCCTCACCTTCTCGCCTGAATGGCTCTTGGTCGCCAACGACGGGTACGGGAGACGAGGAGCAGCGGATGTCGGTGACATTGATGACGAGTTTGATATCGTCGAAGGAATCATCAAGTCCGTCGCAGTAGACGCATCTGGCCGTCGAGGAAACGTTGCTTCAGATATCGTCGAACCATGCGACGTCTTCCGAGGGGTGTCCGTGAAAGATATGACGGAAACGTCATTCACAGAAGGCCCTCGAGACATCCCGACGCTCAATCCAACAATCCAATCACTCAAACCACAGTCATACATGTACAGTTCATTGAGCTTTCTTGCATAGATTGCGCATCGCTCAGCGCTTGTGGTGCTCTTTCTTGGTGCACTATACAGCTCCGAGCAGAACAACGCGTCGGGAGAGGCATTCTTGATTCGCCTGTGGGCAAGTGGATGAGAACGGGTGTAATAGGAAGCATAAGGACTGGGGGACAGATGGTTGGAGGGAAGACTGGAAGGGAGCGAGGGGTTAGAGTAAGCACTGGGATTCAAGGGACTCAATGGCCTCGGAACAGATTGAGGTGAAGGTGAAGGTGAGAATGAGCGCCGTGCTTCATAGTTTGCCTCATCAGGTAAAGCTGGAAGCGTGGAGCTATTTTGACTAGGAGTTCTCGAGTGTTCAGATGAGAGCGAGGTGCTCCTGTGCGAAGACGCGTTCAACGACAGTCTCTTCAGTCCTTTCGTGAATGAATTCCTGAATGACTTTGGTGGCGGGCTAGGTCCTTCGCTCTCGTTCGAGGACGAATGGGAGGAATCCAGAGAATATCGCTGGCCGGGCTTCTCCTTTTTAGGAGTCTTGGGCATCCCATCCATTGATGTCTTCCTTCCACCTAAGCTGGAAGTATCTGCCAACACCCAATCCTCATCTTCAGCAGAAGACCCCGGTAATCCACTGATGCCCGTCGCATCAGATACAGCTAAACTCTGCCCTTGAGGTGATGGCTTGATCAGCGGCGCCTCCTTCTCGTTGAGGCGAATGACCTTCTGCCCATTTGTATCATAATCGCTTTCGTCCTCCTCATGTAGCGTGTATTCTTCATAACTCGTGGAAGAGGCTACCTTTACTCGTTCGGGCAATGTGTGTAAGGTTGTCGTGGGGTAGATCGGTATAGTCATATCAGAAGTCGTAGACACCGTCGAGGACGTCGTAGATGAAGTCGTAGGCGTGGGAGGTGTGATGATATGCGAGGGCGCAAAAGCGCCTTCCCGCGTATGCACCGATACCGTAACTTCTGGTGGATATGCGGTCGAAGTTGAAGTCGAAGACGAAACCGATTTCGAGCTATGATCATCCTCCGACCTAAATAAGATTCATTAGCCTACCGCAAAGAAGAATGCTTACGCAAATAGTTAAGCCGGGTTGATGGATGATTAACCATCTAAAGGAAGAAAGCTGTGCTCACCTACGATTCAAGCTCTTTTCATCCGCGCCCGACGACGTTCTACTTACACTTCCACTGGTACTGCTGCTCTTCGCCTTGGTAACCGGAGCTAACCGACTATTTAGTGCAGCAGTCACCTCCGGTGGTAATCTGAGGGCCTCCATCATATCCTCTTTCGTCTGAGATCTCGACGGTCTTCCTCGGTCTCCGCTCCTCGATGTATTAGCCGAAGCTGAACCGTTCATCGGTGATGGCGGCTTTGCGGTTGCTGAAGACTTGGTCGGAGAAGGTGACCGAACTTGCCTTGGTGGTCTTGGTGGAGGAGTAGATCCTGCTGTACCGACCATAAACGACGCGCGCGGTGGCGGAGGTAAGGGACCGGCAGTTGAGTGGACGCCTAATGTGAACAGAAGAGAATAAAAGTCAATAGGTTGGCTGAGGGGCAGAAATGATATGAAAAAAAAGGGTGTCGGGTGTTGACTGGGAAGCAAAGGAATGTTGAAAGAGCGAAGAGTACAAGAGGTGCTAATAGCCCAGAACAGGCGCCCGATTCCGCACTTGGTTATGGTGTGTATGGTGTGTATGGTGTGTATGGTGTGTATGGTGTGTGTATGGTGTGATGATATGGTTCCGTTAGCCACCAAGGCGCAGAAAACAAGTGTTGATGATACGAAAGAGGGAAAAACTCAAGCACAGCACACAAATGGGGACACGACAGGCGGAAGTTGAAAAAAAGGAAGGAACAGGCAAGCGGCAAAGTTGGTTTTAAACTTGTTGAAAAAAAAATACCGAGCAGTACTTCACGTGGACGTGGCGCACTCCCGTGAAAATCAAAGGCGGACGGGAAGAAGGCAAAAATAAAACCCAATGAGTCCAAATGGGACTACCACGTCGCGTTCAAGAGGGAAAGGTGCAGATGGTGGTAACGTTGAGAGTGTAACAGGAAGATTGAATGAATGGCTTTCAGCGGTGAATGAACGTTGAGTTGAAGGAGAATCGGAGATGAGCCGGGTAAATGTACTGATCGGCAGAGGTGAACGAAAAGCGAACAAAGAGGAAGGAAATATTGAAGATTAAGCCTGAAAAGTGCGGGATATTGGCGCTACCGATTTGAGGTAGAGGAAAATAGATATGCACAGCCGATGGCCAAAGAGGAGAGGTGGGCGGCGTTGTGAGCACGGCCAAAATCCAAGTACAAGAGTAGACTATCTTCAACAAAACTTCGGGAATGGTGCGAAGAGAGCGGGATTGGAACTTGGATGGTGCAAAGCAAGGTCACAAAGAATACAGCGCCTCGGAGGAAGAGACAAGCAACAGTAATATACTCCTTGCGAGTAAGGGGAAGTTAAATAAAGTGGCAAGGGGTGGCATGAAGTGTTAAAGGCAGAAGAAACGAATGTAACGTCTCACAGTCACACTCGACGTAGAACTTGGCAGAAAAAAGAAGTGTTCAAACGCAGGGGAATCTCACCTGGTTGATAGTTCCTAAACGCGACCAGGTTGTCCAGCGAAAATGAGCTTGAACTTGTTGTCCCCACCGAAGTCATTGTCTTTACGGAAGGCGAAGGCGAATTTAAACTCGAAAAACTGGAGGATTTTGGGGTATTGGGGGTCTGGGGAACAACTACAATTGAAGGAGCTGTTTTTTGTTTTTGGGGTGTAAGTGCAGAACGCGGGATTATAGTAGAAGTTGTAGTTGAAGAGGGGGTATTATCTAAAGTCGAAGAGGTGGAGTGACTGGTAGGTAGAGGAGCTGAAGTGGAGAATGATAGCGGTTTGGCAGCACTGGATGGTGGCGTTGTCGGATGTGTGACAATGGATGAAGGGAAAGATGCAGCAGTGGCAGTCGTGGGCGAGATCGCATCAGTACTGGCCATGTAAACAACCGGACCAGCGACTGGCTGGTCAATACGCTTTCCTTCGCCAATATCGGGAGTTGTGACGAAATCAGAGTTAGAGCTAACAGAGTACGCTGGTGACGGCGACCTGGCTTGTGGATGAACAAATAAAGGCTGGGGATGCAATGCATTCTCTGACGAGTGGGTATCATCGCCTGACTCCAAATTACGCCCGTTTGAAGCCTTCGACTTGGTGTTGCTACTGCTATCAACTGATGGGGCAGACGTGGTACGGGAAGACCAATGAGCGGTAGTCCCGATGATGGCTATATCTCTTTTGACAGAGACTTCTGACGCTGATCTTTGATGTCCCTGACCATGGGGTTGCTTTGGCAGTGTTGGGGAGGTTTCGTGTTTCGGTCGTACTTTGTATGAATGTAGGGATGAAGAATGTGCAGAAATATTGGGTATGAGTTCCAAACTGCCTTGGGACATATAAGACGCGGGGGCAACATCTGGAGGTGCAACGAGAGCCATTTCACCCGCTCTTGAATGTGACTCGATTGGCCTCGACGTTGAAGAGGACGTCGGAGCGTTGCTCCCCTTTGAATGTGAGTGAGAATCCGTGACTTGAACTATCGCAAGTCTTCTTCGATCCGTAGCACCTTTGGAAGATTTAGATGGCCGTCTAGTTACCGATGTTGAACTAGTAGCGATAGTAGAAGGTTTTTCGTCGTTGGAGTAATCGCTAGGAGTTGAATCTGATTTTTGCGAGAAGTTTGAATAGTCTGAGGTAGAGCCTGTAGAGGGATTTCGTGAGATTGGGATTGGAGATGAAGCTGGATTATCTGCCAGTAGAGATGAATAGTATGAGAGAAGGTTGTCTGTAGAAACGTCCTGTTGACCTAGATTCGGTCGGGCTGTAGAGAAGCTGTGAGAATGAGAGCTAGGAGCTGAAAGGAATTTGTTCACCTGTACTTGGGCTCCCAGCCATACTTGTACTTGAGCTCGTAGCCATGACATGGGCGAAACTGCGGTGCGTTTCGTGCTTCAGCCTACCCACGTGGTCATTGCCGGGAACTTCCCACGCCTCGTCGACTAGGCTGAGGCGCGTTTCAGGCCATGGATACCGCAGCACGGAACTTTCTCAAGCGTTCTCATGGCCGTATGTTCGGAAAAAATCTTGGATCCTGATAGCAGAATCCGAGTACTCAGTATATAGAGACCGGCATCTTTCTTCTAGCCGAATAAACCCGGTCCGCGCACACAACAGTCGAGACCAAAAAATGCTTCATCCTCTTCCACCGCGACCTTCGGTTACTCCAAGTTCCCAGAGCTTACCTCCTATTCCACCATCCACTCAGGCTCAGCCTTCATCATTAGTGTCTCATCAAGGCGACTTTTGTCCCATTTGTCCCTCGTTACCGACCCCGAATTCTTCGCAACCAACCAAATACACATGCCCTCGGTGCTCAATCCGTACTTGCAGTTTGCGATGTAGCAATTTCCACAAATCACTTTACAACTGCTCTGGAGAGCGCAACAAGGCTAAATACATCAAAATGAATGAGTACGGATATGGTGAATTGATGAACGACTATGTTTATCTGGAAGAAGTCGGTAGAAGGGTGAAGGATTGGGGTGGAGAAATGGTACGCGATGGTTTAGACCAGAATACTTCCGATAAAAAAGGCAAAAGAAAAGCTATGGCCACAAGCATGAGAGGCGGGCGCGGCAGTAGACATGTCAGCGGAAAAGGATTGTCTAAGAGTAAACGCGACGTTCTTAAGCTTCAGTTGGAAGCACGCGATATCTACATGGAATTTTTACCTCTGGGGATGGAAAGAAGAAGGCTGAACCAGTCTACTTGGGATTCCAAGTACGTCCAAAACAAAATTTCGATATAATACGAACTTATGTCCTACAGATCTCAATCCGCCTCACTGACCATCGAATTCGTCTTGCATCCTCCGCATAGTCCCTTTACGTCTTTCGAGCCTATAACCATTTTGAACCATCGCAACAATCTTTCGACCCCTCTGATCAAACTGCTCGAGTCTTGTGTCGAAGATCGCCTCCAAAAGGCAAACAAAGCTTCCGCAAAGTCCGCGACCGGAACTCCGAAGACAGCCACGCTTCCAGACTGGATTCACGACCTTTTGCCCCCTCATGATCCGTCTGAATCCGAGGCACCCACTCTGCCGTTTTTTTTAATCCGGCTATCTGAACTCCCAAAGATTGACATTCCCATTCCCCAAGCCAGTAAAGGCAAACATATTCGACTTTACCAAACGCTTGGACCGAACGATCCCCTTTCGACATCGCTCCGAGATATCCCCTTCATCGAATTTCCTACTATCGAGGTAGTCGATCCAGATGCCGTATCAGAAGGTGCTTTTGACGGTGTGATAGTCCAGGAAGCCTCGATCCACCCCAGCAATCTCTATCACAATCACAATCACCGCTCGCCCAAACGGCGCAGAGTCACGGTTGACAAACAAACCTTTACAGGGCTTCTGCACGGATACGGAAGTAGTGGAAGTGCCTCTGACGGAGAGGAAGCAGAAGATGGTAAAGGTAAAGAAAAATCGGCGTTGGAAGGCCTAGGTGGATATGATTCTTCAGATGATGGTGAGGGTGGCTTAGAGCAGCAGGAGCAGCAACCCAGAGAAGATGTGATGAGGGATGACTCGGACTCGGACGAAGATGTTGAAATTGACCTAGACCCAAAAGCCTTGGAAGAACTGGTTAAATTAGCACAGCACGCAGGAGGGCAAGAAGAGGAGGTCGATTGGGATGATTCGGACGTGGAGTAGGCTTCAAGCGCACGCTTCCTCATGAGCTACCGTCTTCCCCATATCAAACATCCTGCCTTCTCAGGTCCAACAAGCCCTTCATGAATGTTTGCACTTGCAATACTTGTTCGATGGCGCCGCTCAGTGGTGTCTCCTGTAGAATAGTTCATTAGTTCCACACATGTCAGGTTTTGGATACAATGTGTAATATGTACTTGTGAGTTCCTAATTGGAGCAGCTGTCTTTACTTCGACTTCCCAGAGTGTATCACTGTGCGCCGGGATGGGTTTCTGGGTTTTTGGATCGACCTGTTCTTGTTGAAACATCTGAATGACCAATGAGCCACGACGAAAGAGGTAGCCACGTTTGTAGATTTGCGAACGACGGCTGGAAGAAGAAGCATTCTTATTGGTATGAATGATCAAGAACGAAGCCAAAACTCACACATATCCCAACGCATTAGCGAAGCTCAACGCGTCTCCAACGACATGACAAGTGGCCCATGGTCGTACAGTTGCTTCTGGATGAGCACGGACAGACTCGGGCTTGAGATACGAGTATAGAATCCATCCGGTATCTTCTCCTCCTTGAGATGTGATTAGATCCTTCCTGGCTCGGAGAAGTAAAGATTCCTGGGAACCTCCTGGACCTTCGTGAGATCTAATCCCAAATGAGTCTTGAAGTACGATTAAAACTAGATTTTCTACGCGACGTACTTTTGATATGGCTCAAAGACTACCTCTCTCGCGTGCATAGGATGGCTTGACTCTGAGTAGAAAGTTATACGGTTAAGGATGGGCTTGAGGTCCCTAGAGAAGAATTCTCCAAATAAGGCTACTTCGTATTGGTGGGAGGACATGAGAGGTTGTCTTCAAGGATCCCGCAAAGGAATGGTATGTCACAATTGGTGAGTCGGGAACTTCACGAACTGCTTACTAAATTTACCTACATCACGAACTTCACCTGTTTGTTCAGAGACTCGAGAGAAGAGAATTTATCTGCACACTAACATTACATATATGGGAATTTTAATGAAAAACCCAAGCACTCTTGAGAGCATCCGAGTGACAGCAATCCCTTCAAATTATCCCCTACTTCATTTACCACATTGGTACTCTGGCTTGACCCAGGTTTCTTCCTGGTACAAGCTACGGTTGCTCGAGACAAGATCAAGATCAACGTCCCGGTTCAAGTTCGGAAAAGAGGTTTTCGAATTACGGTGCGCCCTGGTGCGCTTTCTGGCCCTTGACATGCCCCCCAGGATGCTGGAATCCCGATAACCCTTAATACTGCAAAGGCCTAGGGGTGAGAATGAGGGGCCTGAGTTGAGGCAAGAGTCATGATGTAGGCTGATGTAGTAGGTGTTTATAGAGTCGTAGACCCACCGTGCCTGTTAGCCTCAAATGAACCTCGACTCGTCGAGACACGACGTCGTCCGGGCCCCGGAAGATTATGTCGACGAGAATATGCATCACTGCAGAGTACTTGCGGACCATGTATCGTTACTCCTCGACACTCGCATACGGACTCCGGCCAGGGCCCAGGTGGATCCCAACCAAGTAATAACGAGAGACCCAGGCAGACCCAATCATGTCACGGAATACTGAGTAGTAAAGATCATCCAATAATATACTTCCCGTCAGAAAGTAGTATAATCATTTCAGGAAATTTGTACCCAGGGAGAAAGAACAAGACAGGAATTGAAATTGTGTCGTCCGAGTTCGTTCATGAGGTCCACGGATCTGTAACATCTCTAGGAAGATGTTAAAAGTCCAGCTACAAAAAATTCTTCGGGAAGGTGCTCCAGAGTCCGTCTTTGTTGGTCGGCCCTCGGTTTAAGACGCGGAGGTCAAGCTGCAGTTCGTGGTGGTAGGTAATCCAAAGCGTCGTCGGATTTAAGCGCGCGTACAACGCCGCCCTGGGCCTGGGCCTGATGCGGTGACTAAACCCTTCTACCACGACCATCGCTACAATGCTCGCTCAGAAATCTCGTTTCATCCTGCTTTCCGTAGCTTTATGGTTCCCATAAGGACTTGCTGAAGATGAGCTTTGTCATGATGGTATCAATCTCAAGTTATCTGCTCACAAATCCACTGCGGGAAACCCGGCTCTAGCGCTAGCATTACATTCACATGAATCTGGACTTTTTTCAAGTAGATCCACCCTCTGAACCCACGGGTGAGTTGAGATTGGCTCGATACCTAAGCTCTAACCTTTAGAAGACGCGTCCTGCGCAAGATCGCACCCTTTTAATCTGCAGTCTCTCATTTGTACTTTGTTCAACCACGGCTTTGAAGGATTTCATACACGCGTGTACACGACAGTGACCAATCATCCACACCGTGTGGGCATGCAAGTCACCTTACCGCTCGTATTAGTACGGGTAATTGACGAGACTTCGAAAGACTGTCATCGTTCAAGCGTTGGAAGATTTTTCGTTCGTTTCAGATTACTCGACATGTGCTTGACGAATTCAACCTTGACATCGCAGGCATGTATTGACCGTTCACGCCGCTGGTTGCGATGAAAAAATACTGCTAAACCAATACAAAATACGAACCTGCTCAGTCTATTCAAAGCTGCACCCCTCGGCCTTGAAGTCCATATGTATGTCCACTTCCCTATGATTTTATAGCCTTCTTCTCATAGTGCTTGTGATGTGTTCATAAGGACATAACAACAACGTAAGGTCAACCTTGCGTGTGGACACCGTGTCCTAGAACATTTGAGGCATTTTCATTTTTTCGTGAACTGGGTAGCCACCCACGAGTTTACCGGCTAGCCCACGAAATGGGTTACCGAGCCTCTTTCCGCTGGTCCAAGCTGCGTGTAAGCCGTGTTTCTGTATTACTCGCAGGAACGCAAGTGCTAGGTTCGGTAAGGTCCGTACCCTGTTTCGCAGTATGTAGTTTTATTTTATATTATTAACGTGAACACCGGGGTTGTGAATAGACTTTCGGCTTCGTTTTCCATACCTCGACCTTTTCCAAGGGTTTGATGAACCATATATGGAGCAGCGACGATTGAGGGTTTCAATACGTTTGGACGTGTTGTCAGTGTTTGTTAACGTGAGTCTCAATTCCGGTTCTCCCACTCGTTTCATTCCACGATACATTCTCGCTTCAGGTACAAATATGCTAACCTCCAGTAGCGTTCCGAGTTCTGGATGATTTGGCACTAAAATTTACGAGACCCCCTTAGGTACAATGCCCGACGTCCCGTCCGACTAGACATGACTCGTCGCGCTTTCTCAAAAAGGAATGGCCGACTGTAAAATCACTGTGCTTCACAGTAATGCAGAATTTCAGCGTCTACCATGAACCTTCCTTGCTGGGGTTATCTTTTCTAACTGGGCATCTGACCTGTGATGTTGTGGTACGAGATTCTATATCCAGGAAGTCTGATCGATGAACTAGGTCTTATTCTTGATCCTCGTAGAACCTGTGAGTAAACACTTGACATCTTGCGGGTACCAAGTTAAACCGGTTATTGTATGATTCAACTCCATAGCTCGCAGCGACGTCACCTGGATGAAATTTCTGCGTCACCGTCAACGATTTCAAGCAGCAAAATTCCAGGAGAAACTGGAGACTGGAGGACGATTTGCATATTGATAGCAGATGCTACGTAGCTGATGCTTGGCTCCAGGAAGCTTTAGCGGGCATGTCAGATATACCTCATCTTGATGGACCGGCCGTCCCTGTGAATGTCACTATGACCGCCCATCGACCGCTATAATTTACACGAGAGCTTGCCAGCGTAACCCGGCTGCGGCTGGAGGACGATCGCAACCGAATCGCTTATGGATCGCGCGTGACGGAGACACGGGTTGTGGTGCTCTAGTAGAAAATTCGGAGGCGGAGCCCCGCAATCGATGCTAGAGTAGAGTAGAAGATTTCTGTAGACCAGGTGCCCTAATGGAACTCTATCGATGTACACTAAAGGTACAGAAAAGATGTGTGATGGATTCCATAACGCGGAAGCGGGGCCGCTGACTGGGGGGAATTTTTTTATAGTCACATGGCGTGAGAGATGCCACGTTTGGATATGCTTAGATAATCAGTATATGATTCGAGGGTGTAACAGGAAGGAACTTGAACGCAACCCTCGAACCCCGGCGACGGATTTTGTTCGACTCTCTCAAAGGTCGATAAATTTCGCTGCTAAGGTCTCGTTAGGACCTTTTCTTTCTCTTTTCTCTCTCCCTCTCTGCCTATCCCAGGCCTGGCTCAAGAGATCTATTTTCCCTGATCTTTTTTGCAGATTTTCTTCTGCAAAGCCTGTGGATCCTTTGGTGACCCACCAACTCCTCGTCGCCAGCTCTCCTCCTCCCCTTTTCTGCGGATCCAAAAAGGCACGCCTTTGTTGTGCGTTTGCCAGTCCTCGTAGTTGGCTTTCAGTCTACCTCGCAATCTCTTTATTCATTTTTCACGACTATTTTTCACGACCATCAACCCCACCTTCACTTCGAGTAACTTCTGCCAACTGAGAAACTTCTCAAAAAGCAGAAATTCTCGCCAATAGACCAAGAGTTCTCGGCCTTCATTCTAGTAGGCTGTTGTACTCTCGTCTATTACTCTAGCAACAGATGCCAGTTCCCGTACCTTGTGTTCCCAAACAACCTGCGCACCCAGTCATCAAGCCGCGTCCAGCTGACAACGGCAAAACAAACCCTTTCCGGAATCTAACACGTACTCTTCCCGTGTCCCCAACGGGGCCTCCTCCATCTTTCGGTACTCGTGAAGAGTGGATCAACTCATTGCCATCCTGGAGAAGAAGCAAGCCACGCAGGATCTGGGAAGAAGACTCTGAACGTTTCGAGTCTCATCAGGATTTTCGTCAAGGGTTAGCGGTCGCGGACAACGCTTCTGCTATTAAAGGATCTCGCGCTGAAGCGTGTCTTCCGCCCTTGCCTTCGCCACAGGAACCTACGGCTGTTCATATTCAGGACGACGTAGACGTCGAAATGTATCCACCCCAACTTATCGTTCACCGTGGCTACGATGAAGAGCCTGGTGTCGCCAATGGAATTTATGATGATGGTACGATGGAGTTAGATGTGAACGCCCTTAGCTGCGGAGTTGAGACGGGCGACGATATGTATGGTGGAGGTTCCCTTACACCCTCTACTGAAGACGAGTCTCCGACTGGTAGTAGAGGTCATGAATTTGGCTCGAGTCCTCTGGAACCTATTACCCCCTTCGTGGAATATGTTGACCAGGCGGTCGCAGCTACCCATTTCGCAAACGGCGAGTACCACTACCAGTGCCACGAAAACAAAGCCACACAGTATTTTTCTCTGCCGTCCATTACAGTCCCACAAGAACCTGTGCCTGCGTCTGCAGCGGTACCCGACCTTGTCGCACCCACTGCTACCGCCGGGTATCGGAAGCTCTCCGAGCCTTTGTCAGAGTGGGTTGCCAACTTCGTGTGGAAAGCCTGCACTACTGGTAGTAACGTGCCGTTCTTCATTACTCGTTCTCCGTAAGTCAATTTGTTACTCATGTTTAACCTATACAACGTACTGACTCCATCCCAAAGGATTAGCCCCACGAAGGCGTACGCTGCCTGCCCGCCTTCGTACTTGTCGACGTCGGTTCATTCCCTGTTACTCTCCACGTTACTCCAACCCTCTGTGATCTTCTTGGCGTTGTGGTATATTGTGAAGCTTCCTGTCTTCTTTGGCGTTGTCAGTATGAATGCAGACAACGTCAAGGAACGTCGGTTCAGACTCGCTTTATTGGGCGATCATCACAGCCTCGATCGAGATGTCATGGAAGCTAATGCACCGTTTCGCCTCATCGTATTGGGTTGTATGCTAGCGAACAAATGGCTAGATGACCACACCTTTTCCAACAAGACATGGTAAGCGATTATGTTTTTATCCCTGTCTCCTGATATTCGCTAACTCACTTCCCACAGGCACACCATCTCTAATCTGCCTGTTCAGAACCTGAACAAGCTCGAGTCATTGGCTCTAGACATCTTCCAGTATGACTTGTCGATCTCACCGAAGGAGTGGTCGCAGTGGCTCTCCCATCTCATGTCATACCATCTGTCGTTGTCGTCTCCATCGCACCCGCAACCCATTTCACGCCCCTCTGCCAACCCGTCGTCAATCATTCGCATGGCAATTGATGAAATTATTCAAGCGCCGGTCGACCCGGAGCATCCGCAGCCTGTGTTCCTTGGGTTAGAGGAGCGTAAGAGGGAAAGGATGCAAAAAGAACAGGCGACTAGCCCCATTGAGTTTAACCTCGATGAGGATGGACCTCTAAGGGAAGAGTATGTACCAAGGCGACGTGTCAGCAACTCCAACGCAGCTCGCAATAGCTTTCATGATAACGGTAAGCAGCCCACCTGGGAGATGGGCCAAAATGGAGGAAATAGTCTTCCTCCTCCAGCGAAGTGGAGTCCCGCCGCCGACGAGCCTATCTTTCGGGAGAGCCACCGAATGTACAACCGTTATCTGGCTGTACGACCAACTCCAGCCACTGCATACCCCTCGTATCCGTCATACCAGCCTGTTCGGGACGCATATCAGAGTCAGTGGATGTTCAATGCCTATGCCAATGCCGAAGTGCAACCGGGAATAGGTTATTCGTACGAAATGCCCGTACTTCAGCATCCACCACCACCCCCGGTCTTTAACCACTGTGCACCTTTTTTGATCCCGTCACCATTCCCGATGTCTCATACTCGCTCGCAGTCTTTCGCTCACGATCAAGATACCTCGCAGTCGTGTAATCACATGCGCTCTTTCTCCCAGCCACGTACTGATATCAGGCAGACCGAAACGCATATGTGCGGTCTCGAGGTCCCACCCTTCCGCCACAGTGCGGATATAGGATGGGGATCTACGTTTGCCTACCCCCATCCAGTCTTCGCCCCTCTACCTGTCAATTATCCTTGGCTCCGAACCTGAGCCTTGTTGTCGTTTCCTTCATCCCCTGCATATTTGGAGCATCATCAGTTCTTCTACAAGCTCCTCAATAGACTTGCATATTTCTTCGTCTTTCGCCATTCCATTGTGACATTTATGATAACTCCGTCCGATATACCAAGGGCACTAATGCGTTCGGTGATACACTGAATCACTTCCCAGGCGATGGTTGTATTTGTGGCCTCTTTCGATTCTCTTATCCGCGTTGTCCATATTCGATTCTTTGGTCTTTCACGTATCATTTGTGTTATATTGTTTCCACGGGCCCCTCCCATCGATGACATACCACTGCCCACATTAATGGCCCGCCGTTTCTCCACATTGTATTCAAACATAATTTCTCCATTGGTCTATCGGCGTCCGAGGCCCGACTGCATGTAACGCCCTGGTTCCCGTCGGTGGAAGCAAGGGACGTTCATGATTGCCTCGTGCGATAGAAGCTCTTCTTGGTTGACTCCATCATACGGACTAAACAACTCGCTGCTTCCTCACTAGTTGCACGCTCCACATTCTGCCGTGCTGTTCCCATTATTATCTCTCACTGTTTTGTGTTGCAATTACGTTCCTATTTCTTCCTTTCCTTTTGATATCGGTATTTATTCTGCCGACTCCTCTATCCGCCCATCCCTTATCTCCTCATCTCCCCACCTTACGGACATCCTCTGTGGTGTCCATATTTTTCTGTATCTGGTCTAGCCACCTTGACCCCTCAAGTTGCGGATACTGGTTGGAGACCTTCCAGGTCGGTGTTGAGGTCCTGGAAATGAAAACCCCAAAAACATCTACTTGCTCCATTCTCGCCTTCTCAGCTTCATCTCTTTCTCTTGACTTTTTATCCCGTGGACTAGTACCAAATTTGGATTGACTTCCTTTTTGAAAGCGTCCTACCTACCTTTGACCTCTACTGTCCCTTCTCTCCACACTTTATCACAACTTACCCGCACTTGACCTACCTTTCCTTACTCCGCCTTATTCCTCTCTTTTGATTGCTCTGTACGTATTAGTTTTTTTCCATACGTATCTAAGTAGTTATGCGTTTCCGAAATGTGAACGGAACTCAGAAGTCATACGGCTTTCTGTCTTCCATGTTTATGGCAACACTTTCTTGTGACAATTATTGAGCGAAGCTCCAAAAAGGGTACAGTGTCATTCTAACTACCCGCGAATCTTGCAGGTCTAAAGGTTCCAGAAGTGCGTTTAGCCGGGTTGACGGGAAAAACTACCCAAAAGTTCAAAAAGGAAGCATCAGGAGACTTGAATATCGCCTACTTCGTTTAGGCTGAGCCACAACGGACTGTCGTGGGTGTTGAACGGAAGGCGCTTGCTGCCACCCAGCTGAGGCAGAGACCCTGTTGCCATAAGAATAACCACCAACTAGCAGATTCTCGACTTCATTCGCACTGTCGGAGCGATCCGAAGTGTACCCAGAACGCCCCACATCCGTCGCCAGTGCTGACCGCTTGAGCTGTTGAAAGTTCCCGTTGCCCCGAGGCCATCCACGTTGCTGAGGGTGGCGTTGAGGATGTTGTACGGTCACCGTTCCGTTCGCCTGCCCCCAATTCTGTCCGTCACCGCTACCGTTACTACTGCTTCCGCCAGCCGTCCTTTGGAAAGGTGGAGGGAACGTTGCGGTGCGATTGACCAGAGGCGTTCGTTGAATCTAAATCGTGGAAACTTGTCTGCAAGATAGAGTATTCAAGCGTAAGGAAAATCGTACGCCATTTGCTTCCATACCGCCAACTACGGCGCCGATGTCGACCGTGTTAGCGGCGTTTGACGAGAACGATTTCAAGCCGACACGAGGTGGTTCAGCTGAGGTCACATTCAAGTTCGTCGCAAGGCTGGGGGCGAGGACTGCCTTTCGTTTGATCTTGTCGTGCTGAACCTAGGAAGAGGACTCTTTGCTGATCTATGACAGGTATAAGTGGACTCGAACGAACCTTGAGCTTCTGGTACTCCTTCTCTGACTCTCGGTTTGCCTCCTGCAAATCGCGCACTTTCCTTTTCTCTATCTCCAGGTCCCGTTCGAGCTCTAAAAAAGTTGTCTGTAGAAAAGATGTAAGAAATAAGGAACAACTTACCAGTTTTCTTGTTGTTCAATAATGTGATTTCGCCGTTAGCTGCGATGAAAGAATAAACCTTCCTTTCCGTCCAGTCCCGCACGCCGTGACGAGAACACTACCTTCTCGAACAACGCTATCAAGTTGTTTCTGTAGTTGTGAGTTCTTGTCATTGAGGTTACGCAATACCGCTTGCTGGAATGTGCTGAGATACATTGTAAGTCTTTCGCACGGGTGACGCAATTCGAGTACGACCTTTCTTGGTGAATTTGGTATTGCCAAAACGCGATTGCGCTGGAAAAATTGCGCATTTCCAGGTTTAGAAAGGGTGCTGGGGCATAGGACGCACCGGCTACATATTTCCAAGATGACTGAAGGGGCTAATCCTGACAGAACCGACTGGAGTACGCGTCAAATAGTAAAATTGAGACGTATGCGTTCCGAATTACCGTCTTGTAGTCATTAGACGGGTGCAGAGAGCAGACCTGGCATATTTGACCAGTGAATCTCCGGTGAAGTGAGTGTAAGAAGACGCGCTACGGCTGCGTACCACAACATCGTCACTAGACGACAGGTCATCAGTAGGTCCTTGTCAGTGAAATTTCTGCGAACGCACGGTTCCGAGAGTGATGACTCGCAGGCTGACTCGTCGTCATCTTGTTTTACACTCTCTAAACTTCGAACACAGACGACAGACCTGGACATAAACGGGAAGCATTGAAAAGCTCATTGGCACAGTCGACTGGTATTGGTGGTCGAGTGTCAATAAAGGAGTGTATAAATTGAAAGTTGTGTTATTCACCGCAAAATATATGAGAACCTGAGTCGAATTAACGCGTACGGTTTCTGTTAGTCCAACCAACTCACATGTTGTCTAGGAATTAGTCAGTATAACACAATGAAAAAGCTATTGGGATCCTTACAACCACTGCCTTATCATTTAAAATTTTGCGGCAGGTAAGGCGATTGCATTTCAGCTCGCTGTCCATGTCGAAATTGGTTGAAGTTAGGCCCAATCGGAGGATAAGAGACTGAAAGCGCGATCACGCGTTAGATTTCTCACGACCAACAGACGTACCAGCTTAAGCGCTCATGATCATTGCTCGCTTCCTCCACCTACTGGCGATGCTGGCACTCCGTAGGTAGGCACTCTCCTCAGCGTGCTGCTGGGCTCTCGGTCGTGCATGGCAACAGGCAAAGTCCTGCTGTCACACGCCTCCAGCAAAACCCACACAGATTGCAAGCTCCTATTGATTATAGGGATGTGACTTGACACTAGATCGTGATGCCGTGGTGATAACTCCATCAGTGACAGTCACTGACAGGGCCTTAAAGCAGACGAATGTACATATTCCAATCTATTATATAGTACAGTTAAATACTACATATGGAATATGGTCGGGGCAGCCAAAATTCTATTCCAAACCCACGGTTATTCTATATGACATGCAGAATACAGTGGTTTTTGGAGCATATTCCAGATGACCTATCATTCCATACAAAGTATCCAACATTGATACATATGAAAATTTAAAGCCCATTGTAAGTTTGGTATTGGTAAAAATAACCAGGATAGACTGATCATGAGTCAGAGACAAAAATAAACTCAAGCCCACGGCCGTAACTTTAGAATACTCTCCGAATAATGACAATTATACCTGAGTCAGCCCACGGTCATTGACTACAGAATTACAGTTGTTTGTTTCAATCCTTCTTGAGTCATATAATGATGGGCTGTGGAATCAAAGTGAATCTTGCAAGAATTTCAATAAGAAACAGAGGAATAATGCGGATGGATCTCATGTGAACCAGAACACTATTTACCTGATCCTCTTTGAAACCTATACATTTTCACAAGCTGAAGTACAATTATCTCCCTCACGGCCGTTAACATTTTCTAGATTCTGAGTCAGAATGCAAAGATCAGATGCTACCAGAAGATAAGGTCTGCTTGTTATATTGCGGAGCATTAGTGATCCCACCGGTTCGGTCCTTAAGCGGTTCTAAAATTGGACCGGGGTCTCCCGGCAGTTCTTCGGCATCCGGATTTATACACTAATGTACATAATTTACATAATTTGCTCAGAACCTTCGGTTCCGGTTCACGGTTAACCGCGGTTCGAACCGGACTCATGGGATCACTACGGAGCATGTTGTCTTTTTTAGGCAACTGGATTATTCAGCAAACTTCAGCAGGATTGTTAGTATTGAAGGCTCCTCCAAGCCCCCTTGGCAAAATTGGGTCAAAAAAACTCAAATGAATCATGTTTCATGTTTATCGAGATAATGAGGAAAGAGTTTGAGAAGAGTCTTAGATTTGTAATAAGATCATCTGATTATTTGTAGATTATTTGTTACAAGAAATAGATACAAATAACACAGCCTTGGATCTATCACTATAAAATAGTCTGGGTTGTCTTTTCCCTTTCTTTTCCCCATCTCCTTTCCTCATTACAAGTAAACCTCTCAAGTTTGCCACCTATAATGGAACTTGATCTATATTCTCACTCTAATGACAAAAGTCTGATGGAGATGAGATCATCATCCAAATTCAAAGCACCTCAAGATGTTGTTTCTGGGCAGAGTTTGCATTCTAAGCCCAAAAGGACCACAAGTAGAAGTAGTAGTGAGTGGCAATTATCAACTTTCACATCCAAGCAAAAAATAGAGCTCACCATCCAAAAAAGGTGTTTCATGGGCAGAGCCCATTTCAAACACAAGATTATTTGATACAGATTCCCCCATTAAACCAATCTATGAAAAGCCTGGTGGAATAGCAACCACTACATCCAATAATGGCAGTTCAGCGCCACAGGATAATGCTATCGTTGATAAGCATTGTCCATCATCAAAACTATTCGCACGCCCTGGCGTCTGCGCGCCTCGAGAACAGAAGATTTCGCCAGCGGCTACGCAGGAGATAGCACTAAGATTCAGTGTACGACAAATTCTCCGTAAAAGGAATCCTGAATTGTCGTTAACAAGCCGTATCGAGAATCACAAACTAACAAGTAAACATGCTGATACTATTCAAACTGAGAATGGGATTGGCACTCAAGATTTTCTATCAAAGGAACAAGGTTTGTTTTTTCGGAATGGCAATAGCATTGAAGATTCTCCTCAGAATGGTGACAATTTGTTTAAAACCGATGGAAGAAAGCGTGAGAGCGTTGTTGCGGACGACTTGGAGTTGTGGAGCCCGCCAAGTAAAACAACTTCAAGTCATCTACCAACACCACCTCCCACTACTGGATCACCGGAACCAAACGATATTCACAGTGAATATGACAGTTGTCGGCAAATCACCAGTCCTGAGGACTCCAAATTCAAATTCACTCCTTCAGCGTTCCGTCACGGACTTCCCTCCCCCTCTCCAGAGTCAACTTATCTTGGACATGAAGATATCGACTACAAATCCGATGACGAGAATTGCGAAGATGAATTGACAGAACATGACGACGGTGCTTACGCTCAGACGGCTCCAGTCGACGACGACGACGTCCCACCGGTCCCGCCTCTTTCTCCAATCAACACATATCCCTCCCCTCTCTTTTCCCTAGTTGATGATGGTGTCGCGCTTCCTATCGTCAACTCAAGTTGTTCTCCTCTCTTTCCTCCAGTCAACAACGCTTCTCTTGCGGATGAGGTTTCTTCAAATCTGCTTGACCGTGACTCGGAGGAAGAAGTGGAGGAGGAGGTTGTACCTTCCGCTGGTGGAATCCAGCGAGAAGAACAAGACTCAACGTCGGGCACAGAGGAAGAAGTCGTGCCTATCGCTGGTGGAATGCAGCAGAAAAAAAGAGAGTCGGTGTCGAGTTCAACAAACGGCGAGAGCCGAAATCTTACCCCCAGATCATCTACCGTCGAAGAAGGAGAGATTACAGACTATGGTGAAAGCAGCTCGAGTATCTATTCATCCGATCTGAACAGGGCTTCACCTGAAGATGGAGAGGTTCTCGAATGCCTTTCGCTATCCGTCTTGTCCCTGGGTGACGTTAACCATCATGACTCTGCCCTCTTCCCACTGCCTTCCCCTACCTCCCCTACTTTTTCAACGACATCCTCCGAGCCATCCTCCTCTACTCTCCTTCCAGAACCTGCCTTGCGAAACTTCATCTTGGCATGGACTGAAAAATCCGGAAGAGGAAAAAAGCGCACGATTTTTAACGGCACCAAGGCTCCTTCAGCGAAGCGACCTAAAACAGTATATGCCAACAATAACCTGCAGAGCTCGCTTTCCTCCGGCCGTACGCATGTCAACCACCACACGATAAACAATGATAAAACACCATCCCCGAAGTCCCAACTAAGACAAATTACCGAGCCGTACCCCAAAACTAAACCGTCCTCGGCTAAAGCTACGGGTAATGGTGCTCGATTACCCAAAAAAGTTATTTCCCATTCCGACATTATCAAATCTCGAGTTCTTAGTACTGAGCAAGACCGTCGCAGACGATCGCAGCTGGTCGACTCATACAAAAGCGGAGTTTTCATCCGTGAAGTCCAACTCGCAGAATGGGAAGGGAGATTTGGGAGAATTCTTTACAAACACGAGGAAATGGTGGTGGCAGAAACTGTCGATCGGGACGACGTTGTTAGAATTCTGGACGATATCCTTGCACTGCGAGACCTTTTCATTAAGACTTGGAAGGCCTTCAAGGCGGGCAAGTTTCAGAGCCAGAATTCTAACAAGTTGATTGAAAAGTTGGAGCGTTTTAAGAAAGCAGAACAGTTCGGGGATGAAGTTAGAAGGAAGTGCGAACATATTCTTGATGCTGTCGCGCGAGCATAGAGGCATTCAAAGAATGGCTCGTCATTTTTTTTACCCATCGCTCTTGACCAATTGCGTACGTATTCTTGATGTGGTCACACATGCATAACCTCAAAGGCATCAAAGAATGTCTCCTCTTTTTTCCCCTTGGTTTCTGGTCAACCTATCTTTCTTGCCAGTCCATTCTTCCTGCCATGCCATTTTTAGTCCATTCATCCTGTCATTTTCAGTTCAAACTATCTATACATTCTTCAAATTATTATACCATACAATGTACAACAACTGTAAGATAGTGTAGTATAAGTAGAGAAAATCGTCATTCTTATGCATTCTCCCAGTCATGTACAAAGAGCCGGCGAGCCAGTGCGAAACTTCGAATTTCTATCAACGTCTAGCGGGTAACTAGTGTAGTGATAATTTAGAGATCGTGAATCGTCAAGACGAGGAGTCTATGTAAGTATAAGATAGTATAAATGGACATGCAAGAAGTAACGTAAGACGATGATTGGGACCGGGTACGCATAGAAGGTAGAGTAGACACTCCAGATATTCAAATTATACACCATTCCATAAGTGTAGAACGTAGCATAACGAAAACAGGAAAGATTATCACTGTCCTTTGTCAAGAAACGGCGGAGACCACCTTGAAACCTGAGACTTGAACTGGTATGCCACCGCTGATACCGGAGTCGTTGGTAATCTTTCTCCTCTTTGTGGCTGGACCCTCATCCTCATCGTCGTCGACCACAATGATAGGTGAAATGGCCCTGGATGGAGGCGGTTGCGATTGCGCTACGTCTATTGGACCAGTCGCTCCGGTACTTGACCCGTCAACTTCCATCTTATCCTTATCCTTCTTCCGTGATTTATCCTTATCTTTCTTTTTTCCCTCCTTGTCCTTCTTCTTCCCCTTCACTCTCTTTTCCCGCTCTTTTAAAACCCTAGTCATATGCCCCGTTAGCACATGTATTGCTTGTCTCGCACCCAGTTTTTCTAATGCGTTCAGCATGTCGGGAGTAAGGTCGGAGAATATGGAGGGATCGAGAATTATCTTCGAATCTTGGAGAAGCATCGGCGCCTTTGGCGAATTGGCGGAGGGCGGGGAAATGACTATCGGAACGATGACCGTTTCGAGCGCGGGGGGTATGGAGGGTGGCACGGTTCCTTGGAGAGGTGCAGGTGTGGGTGTTCCAGACGTTGAGGGTCCGGGTTTGGCGGGAGGAGGGGGAAGTGGTTGTTGGAGAGGTGGAGATGAAGATGGCTGGGATTGTGTTGATGGGGCGGAAGCAGTATTGTTAGTCGGTGCTGTTGAAGGAGTGATAGGATTTTGTTGTTGGGGAGGAGATGCGGCCGTATGTGGAGGTGATTTTACCACTTGTGGTATCGGGTGAGGCGGGCCGTAAGGAAACTTGCCGTGCATGTTCCAAGGTGGCTGAGTTAATACCGCATATGGGTTGGACGAACTCATTGTCGAGTGTAGATGAGCTGTGTAGCCTGTATTAGGATATGCAAACACTCCTGTCTGTCCGACAGGTGCCTTCTCTTGCGTAGTCTTGCTCGTTTTGACAGTTTTTGCCTGTATAGTTTTGTTTGCAGTGGGAAGTGGTAGTGGCGTGTTGGTTAACGGTGGAGGTAACGGTGTGCCCTTCGTATCCCCCTTCACGCTTCTCTTTAAAGCTGGCTCGAGAACCTTGTTCTTGTCTTTGCCGCCTTTCTTTGCAGCAGCATTCATGAGGAGTCGGGCATCCTGCTCTTCCAACATGTGTACGTGTGCTTCATCGAGTGACCAGAAGAAACCTTTCCCTCGCTCTCCTCCACATCGCTCCATCTTCTTGAAAGCACGCCCAGAGGAAAGATTGTGTCGAATTGAGCTCTAGTTATGCGCATTAAAAAAAATAAGTCATGTAGCGAGCAGATACAAGAGAATCACCCACAGCCCAAGTGCTACGTTCGACATAACGGTAGTAATCAAACTCCGTTGCTATCCAGTCACATATTTCAGTCAATGTTGCTTTCCCGTTAAGTGCCTTAATAGCACGGAAGATGAGTTGGGCGTATGTCAAAGTGGGTTTAGGTGGCATCTCCTCCCCTGGTTTCAACGTGGGTTTCGTCGACGGTCCCGCTATTGGTTGGGGTTGAGCCGAAGGTTGAGAAGGATCGGGGGAGAGGATATCAACAGTGGTAGACTCTGGGTCTCGTTTCTTTCTTTTCTTAGATGGCTTCGACTTTCCGGAGCCTATAGGACCTGGTGGAGGTGGTGGTGGTGATTGTCTTGATTCGGATGGCGGATCCTTTGGCGGATCTGGCTCAGGTAATGAATCTGGAGGAGATATGGAAGTAATGTCGAGTGAAGGAGATCTGGCGCGATTATTACTGGCATTTGTTGAAGTAGTCGCGGTGGCAGGTGAGTCAGACACCAGGTCCTCGCTTGGAGGGCTAGGCGAGTCCTCCGGAGGCGGCGGGGGTGGAAGAACGAAATGAAATATTCGTGAAGCGATCTGTATCTGGGACCGTTCTCCTAAAGGTGCTCTAGTACCACTTCCTTGCCATACGCCATCGACCCACGCCCCATTTCGGCCAATAACCTGCAATACGAACCGGTCCTGGTCCTGATCATATTCAATTTTTGCGTGTAGTCGCGACACGCTCTTCAGTGCACCTAGATCAACGTCTACCTGCACAGGATCCGCCGGTGCTATGGTCGACGAAGAAGCCGAAGGTTGAGCAGGGGGAGAACATCGTCGGCCGATAGTGACTGAAAGGGTCTGGATATAGAAGGTAAAATGAGGAAAGACGAGAGAGTAGTATGCAGAGATTTTGCTGGGCTGATGACTCTCGTCCTCATTATCATGGGCGACGATGGGTAAGGGGGTAGGTGAATGGGATGCTGACCTAGTCTGCATAACCGTGCGTCGTGGTCCGTGGTCAAAGAAATAAACGCTGGTAAACGCCCACGGTCTTCTTTATGTCATCCTCAACGTCTTCCACTACCACGGCAGTCACGACTGTCGATAAACTCGCCGACAAGAATGTTGATTCGACCGAGTCTGAGATTCGTTACGCAGCATATGGTGCTCGACTTAGGACTGCTCTTCGCGCATCCTCTCGGTATATAGCCTATACCAGCGACGTCGGTGAAGCTTTTCGTCCGGTTGTCCCTCCGTGGGTCGTCACCGCTGCATATGGCATTTCCTGGGTCTATCTTTCTGGAGATGTGGCATACGAATCTTATAAGGCTCATAGGCATGGTCCAACTCCACTAGAAGCAGCCAATTTCTCCGAGCCGATGAGAATTAGTATTGTTGCAGTACAAAGGGCCACATTTCAATCCATTGCTTCGATGTACGTCTGGGTCGTTCTCTTCCAGTCAAACCATAATAACTGATGCTTTTAGGGCACTTCCCGCATTTACTATACATACCGCTGTCAAGCAAGCAAAGAAGGCTTTCGCCAACGTTCAGAATCCTCGTATCCGAGTATGGGGTCCAACTATGACGGGTCTTGCAATTGTTCCAGCTCTCCCTTACATCTTCGACCATCCTGTTGAACACGTCACGGAAAAAGCCTTTGAATGGATCAAAGAGCGGCTAGCGAAACAGAAGGTAGAAAAGGACAGAGATAATCTCTAGAGCAACCACTGTCCTCTTTAGATTTCGGATTGAAGTTTATCTGTGTTCTTAGTATATGGTGTCTTTATACTGGTACACTAGTAGCGTGATATAGAGAATATGTATGGGGTCGTCAGATCCAATGTCAGGCTCTACAAGGTTGTTTTCCCGAGGGCGAGGGGAATAGAGCTAATACTTGTAGGAGGAATCAGCCCAACCTCCGTACAGACCGCTGTCACACATGAGGGAGGCGTTGCATCGTATAAGGGATTCAGTACTTCCAAATTTGGATCCAGATTGGATTTAGGGGATGAAGGGGAGAATTTGTTGGGTGCTGACGGAAACTGGATGTCAGCCATAGATAGAGAATTTTGGACGATAACTCACCTAGCTCATTCTTCCCAAATCCATCCAAGACTACACTCTCGCTGAACTTGTAGGTTTCGCAACACACCATGACTGGAACACCGTGTTCCCGAGCCATCATTGCTACCATTGCTGTCCCCGCTCTCGAATACACGCTCCCATTAGCATGAAGAGAATGAGCGCCTACTAGGACGGTCGACACCTCCTGAATAAGAGAGGGTAATGCGGGGAGAAGTGCATATGTGCATTGTATCCCAGGTTGAGAAGAATGAGGGGATGCAGGAGGTAGCGATGAGAGTGAGCGTAAAAGTTGTTTGCCTTCGAGCAAAGGCCGAGAATCCACGATGACCACAGAAAACTTCTTGCCAAGACTATGCGCATGCAGTAGAATTTTCTCTACTATCGACGACCTGTATTTTTCGATGAATTAGAACAAGAACAATTGCACACAGGAGAAAACTTACCTGGCATATGTCAAGATTACATCCCCGTCTTTAATTTTCTTCACCGCTATATCTTCGATGACCTGGTCCGCGATGATAATGCGATCTCGTATATAGTTGTCTATTTTTTGACACAACAGATCTTTAGCCTGAACAAATGAGATCAAACTCCAAGTTGATACAGGACATAAAATGGCTCACATCCTGCTCAGGAAGATCGATATCACTCCCACTGATCTCCAATTTTAATTGTCGGATTGCGTTCCCCATAGTGACACTCATCGGTCGTGCCGCGACGAGATGAGTGATTTGTGGAGAGAGATAAGTCATCAGATGTCGAGAGAGGGTGGTATTGGGTGGGGTTGTGTAGTCTTGAATCGCCTTTAAATTGATGAGTTTCAATCAGAAGTGAAACCGAAAAAAATTCAAATGTTATACGCTTACAGTTTTGAACGCAGTCAGCGTAGCGATACATCTGGCGTTTGCCCCGCATATCTTGAACTCTCCAAACATAAGAGCTAACCTTGCTATAGCTGGATGTACGAGGTCACCTCCCGCAACCTTGACTTGTTTTGTGGGAAGTCCGGAAAGCCCAAAATGTGTGAATATTCGAAGTCCTTTCCGAGATGAAGATAAGTCGTCTCCGGTCCCGATTTCATTAGCAGAGCGTATTGCAGAACTCTCCGATCTTGGTCGATTATTTTTTGGTACTGGAGATTTCGGCGTGGATTTTGATAAAGATGTCGATGGATCCTTGTGTTTATGCCCAACGCTCTGTTTTAGCTGTTGTCCCCCTGTGCTTATTACTGTATTTCCTGGAGCAGCACCCGGCTGTTTTGCGGCTGCTTTCGCAGCCCTTTGACGTTCCTGGAGTTCTCGACGTTCAGCTTTGGTCATGGATTTCTGAGAAGGTTGGGAAGACGGTAGTTGAGTAGCCTGCGATGGTGTATTTGAGGATGATGAAGCCGGTGCATTTGTGGAAAGAGCGCCTCCCAATGCGTTGGTCGTCATTTAGACTGAGGTACCGCGATCGAGTCAGGAAGGAAATGTTATGGTGTCACGTGAAGACGAGCTGTAAGCGCTTACCACTTCGTCTCTCTCGTCTCTCTCGTTCTGTATACTCCCAGATTCTCTATTAATCCCTTCTAATTACATCTAAATTCTCTTACAATGGTAAGCTCAACTCAACTATGTGAAGAAAGGAGGCTGAGAACCAATAATTCAAGGGTGTACCAGCACTGTTTCGTTGGCTAAGCAAAAAATATCCCAAAATCAGTTGAGCTGCATAGTCACTTTCATCTACGGCTGTCTAGGCTTACTTTGGTCTCTCCACCTCGATAACAGTCTATCCCGTAATTGAAGATGAAGAAGTCAAGGTCCCTGACGAGAACGACGACATGGTCACTATCCCCACCAATATGGCCGACCCTAATCCAAACGGAACAGAATTTGATTGCTTGTATCTCGATATGAACGGAATAGTACGCTCTGAGCCTGAAATTTACCGCCATGCCCCCAATTCAAGTACTTCTAGGTTCACCCGTGTACACATCCGGAGGGCAAGCCAGCACCCGAGACGGAAGAACAGATGATGATTGAAGTCTTTAAATATACTGAACGTGTAGTGAATATGGTTCGCCCAAGGAAATTTTTGTTTATGGCTATCGGTCAGTCTCGGTAACTACCCCCGTTCCCACCATCGTCACTTACTTTTGTAAAGACGGCGTCGCACCTCGTGCAAAAATGAACCAACAACGGTCAAGACGTTTTCGTGCTGCACAGGAAGCGAAAGAAAAGGAAGAGGCACGAGAAGAGTCCATTCGTTTATGGACAGCTATGGGTCAAACCATCTCTGAAGAAGAGATGAACAAGAAGCCTTGGGATTCTAATGCTATCACCCCTGGCACCCCGTTCATGGACTTGTTAGCCGCATCGTTAAGATATTGGGTGGTGACGAAATTGAACTCAGATCCGGGCTGGAAAAACGTACTTTCTCATACCTGTTATCAGAATTTCTTGACTGACGGCTTGAACAGCTCCAGGTTCTAATATCAGATGCGAGCGTTCCAGGAGAGGGAGAGCACAAAATTATGGACTTTATTCGCAGACAGAGGTCAAATCCAGGCCACGACCCTAATACCAAGCATGTCATCTACGGTTTGGTAAGTCTTTGATGTATCGGCCGGGCGCAGTGTTCTGACTGACTGACTCAGGACGCTGATCTGATTATGCTTGCTCTGGCTACACACGAGCCGTACTTTAGAGTATTGCGAGAAGACGTTTTCTCCGATAGCAACAACATGTCCTGTCGTATGTGTGGTCAGGAGGGTCACTACGCTGCACAATGTACTGCAACTCCCGCCCAGGTCAAAGAAAACTCTTTGAAAAAGACATCCCTCGATAAAAAGCCCTTCATTTTCCTTGATGTCTCTACTCTCCGTGAATATCTCGAGTTCGAACTGAACGTTCCAAACACTCCATTTCCATTCAATTTGGAGCAAGCTATAGATGATTGGGTGCTCCTGATATTCTTCGTCGGCAACGATTTCTTGCCGCATTTACCAAGTCTGGAGATCAGAGAAGGGGCAATTGATACGTTATTAAGGATATGGAAGATGGAACTACCTAGAATGGGGGGTTATTTGGCAAATCACGGCAGACTTGAATTGAGCAGAGCTCAGATCATTTTGGAGGGACTGGCAAAAAGAGAAGATGAGATATTCAAGCGACGACGTGAAGGTCCGTATTGTGAAACCATCACCACTTTCGCCATCAGTTCTGTGTCACCACTGATACAATCACCGTCCATCTTCTTCCTTTTCATTGTCTATCTTCGAGTGATAAATGTGATTATTGACGAACTGTCTTCCCTATTGTGATCCTTTTTTTCTGGGGATGTTCTTAACCACAGCTGAAGAACGCGAGGAGCAAAAGGTCAAACGACGTAAGCTGGAAAAGGACGGTCTCTTAAATGGATCAGACTCTGCTCCATCCTCACTACCACCACGGCCTCAGTCGAACCACAACTTTGCCGCAAAAGCGGATTCCATAGGTCTCGGCGCCCCACAGACGGAAGAATCATTGAAGCACTTGCCCAGTGCCCAGCAAGCTCTCGCAGGATCCAATCACGACGTGGTCAAAAACAGAGCAGCTATTCGTTTGGCTAATCTGAGCGCAGCAGACGTGCTGAGGGCTGAAATGGATGCACTTGTACCAGTAAAGAGATCGGCCTCATCAGTAGTGAAGAAGCCTGACTTGTCGTTACCACCGAAGCCAGAACAACAGACCATAACACCAACCGCATCCTTAGATGCGATGAGGATGAGCGCAGACCTCCCTGTTGTTCCCATGCTTCCACCCACACCTACAACGAACCCTGTACCCGCTTCTGATGCCGCAAAAGACATGGATGAAGACGATATACCTGGTTTTGGAACCAGAACGGCGACTGTGGTTGAAGTCACTGGGGATACAAGTGTTCCGACCGTCGCTACCTCAATGGTCGAAAGTCTCACTACAGAAGACTCGGTGGTTGTTGATGGGAGCAAGGATAGCGAAGAGATTTCACCTGTGGGTACCAAACGAACATTCGAAGAAGGACCCGGAGAGGACGAGCCGATCGACGACGACGACGAGCCGCCGGCGGACGGTCCAAGAGGGGATATTATCGGTAGTTTGGAGTTCACAAAAAACGCTGATGGAACGGTGAACCAAGAAGACCATGTAAAGTGCGTGACCAGAGCTTCTCCCTTGGAAGAGTTGCAGCAGCTCATCTGGGGTGATTATGTCGATAAATATAGGTTATGGGAGCCCGGATACAAGGAGCGGTATTATCGACAAAAGTTCGGAGTAGAAAGGTCTGATGAAGAGTTCAGACGGACGTAAGTGTTGCCTCTGTCGATGACTTGTTCTCAAATATTGAAATACCATCAAGGCTAACTCAGAGCTATGTGGAGGGCATGGCATGGGTCCTGTGTTACTATTATCAGGGGGTATGTGCACCTATCATGTCTCAATCTCATTTTACTGAGGCTCCTCCTGTAGACGCCTTCCTGGCAATGGTACTATCCCTACCATTTCGCACCTTTTGCAGCCGACTTCGAAGACGTGGATAAGATGGACATCAAGTTTACAATCGGACAGCCTTTCAAGCCTTACGAACAGCTCATGGGTGTCTTCCCCGCGGCTAGGTGCGCCTCTCTTGTATCTGTCTTCATTAGCCTAACTTGAACTTTCCCGTCGCTAGTCGAAAACACATACCCGAGTCATTCCACCACCTAATGACTGAGGAGGAGTCTCCCATCATAGACTTCTATCCCACCTCTTTCGAGATCGACATGAATGGAAAGAAGATGGCATGGCAGGGTGTCGCACTCCTACCTTTTATAGACGAACAACGACTCTTGGCTGCCATGAAGGAACCATACCTGCAGCTATCGGAGGCAGAAAATCGGCGCAACGGATGGGGTAATGACGCTATGTTTGTTTCCGACGAACACCAAGTGTACCCATTCTTTGAGCAACTATACGGGAAAAAGAAGTTCAAGGATGTATGTACTGCTTCGTCCGCTCCGTTTCCTTTACTTGATTTAACATATCATCATTCTCAGCCTCTCCCCATCGATTGGAAGTTGAACAAAGGTATCAATGGCAGTGTCCTACCAAATCCCGACTGCTTGCCCGGCTCCACATACTTCTCCCCTCTGACGGAAGTCAACATGCCGGACATAAAAAACGATTGCTCACTTTCTGTAATCTATCTCTTCCCGAAACAACTGTCTCCTCATCGCTCAGTTCTACTCCCGGGAGTAAGGCGACCACCTCGCATACTCTCTCAAGAAGATATTGAAAATTCGCGTCGAGGTGGTAACAGAGGTCGAGGTCGAGGTGGAGGATCAGATTGGGGACGGGGTCGCTCAAGAGGAAATGGAGGCGGTGATTCGTTCCACTCAAGATCCGGAGGCTACGGTTCGTCATACAGCAACGATAGGAACTCCCAAAGGTATCAGCAAGATTACCAGCAATCTCACGGCCATCCTCGAGGTAACCAATATCAGCCGCAAGACCGTTCTCATGGTGGATATGGAAGAGGTGATGATGGACGTGGGCGCCATCAACATCATCCAAATCATGCTAGCCAGGGTTACGATGGAGGTTATGGAAGGCCCAACCCACCTGGTAGCAGAGGTGGTCCACTGAATGCTAACACCTACGGAGGATATGGCAGCTATGGTGGGTACGGAAGCCATGGCGGACAGGCTGGATATGGTGGAGGTGCCCTCTCTGGGGGGTATGGAGGATACGGAGGTGGAAATGGTGGCAGTGGCTATGGAGGATATGGCGGATACGGAGATGGAGGTCGAGGCCAGAATCAACATGGTTATGGCCAAAACAATGGCGTCGGCAGAGGATTTTACAATAACCAGGCCGCTAGAGGAAGAGGAAGAGGCTGGTAAAGACTCTTGCAGGATCTTCTCTTGATTAGATATGTAATTTGGGCATTTCACTACTTGGATCATTACGTTCCCATTTCGAGTCCGTTCTCTGTGTTTCTTCATTTCAAATCAATCAGATTGTCGATGAGTTCTACAAACGTAGGATGTGTAGTCCGGACTTCGAGTACATGTTTTTGTCTTTAAAGATGCCGCAGTTGCATGTCACAATCTCGACCTAGTTTCAAGACACATGTTATATACGCGCTCCGGAATGATGCGTTGATCTCAGTCCAGCCGTGAGCTTTCCGGAGAACTATCTAGATACATTGGGACTCTGTTCGCAAGTAATAAATAGAGGTACATGTTTTCTTCCGTTTCGGTTAGAATCAATATTCGAGAAAGACCGAAAATTTCATCCGCTAGATCCCTCCACCATAGGCACCATGACCAATAGACCCTCCTTGCACATAACCGGAGCCAACAGCAAAAGGAGCTCCGCCATAACCACTGGGAACAGCTGGCGACGGCACGGCACCGATAGGATGCCCAGTTGCACTCTGTTGTGGAATGCAAGTCAAATATAAGGTATATTTCTTTTCCCTCTCGCGTGCCCTTTGCCTGCTCTTTTTTTCCTTTCTACGACGCTTACGCTCCGCCTTTGCAGCCAGGCGTTTTTGTCGTATCTCTGCCATATCAGGCGCATATCCAGGACGACCTCCATACGCGCCGTAAGCAGCGTTATATCTCATCTCGTCATCGTCATCATCATGGTCATCCTCCTCAGAAGACTCGGTATCAGAGAGATCTGCATCGTCATGAATATGATGATGCAGATCTACAACGCCTGCATTGGGACCAGAGCGACGTTCTGTTCCTTTGTAGAGAACAAGTTCGACTCCTCGACGATTGAAAAAGGAATAGTTCCACAGGTCTACTAGCGACGCCGTGACAGTCGCTCGCTTGGGAGGTTGAGATCCAGGTGCAGTTGGGACTGGAAGTCGTCCAGACCAAGCTAGAACAAGATCCTGTGAACAGGTAGTCAATATCAGTGCACGGGGGGGGGATCGAAGTATGAACTCGCCTCAGTCAAACGGGCCCAATCTTCAGGGTAAACGTCATGAGGCTGCAGGACGGCTGGCATCCTAGGTATGGAGTCGAAAAAGTCGTTCATATCTTGAATCTTCATTGCCCCAAATGGAGTGTAAGGGTGTGCGCCGTTGATGGGCCTTGAGAAGCACTCGGGAGCAGCCAGCTGCTGAGCAGGGGGATTTGCGACTGGGGGAGGATGAGGGGAAACAGGTCGACCGCCCAGAGTTTGGGGGTACGCTCCGGTGGGGGGGGGATGAGGAGAAACAGGGCGGCCGCCCACTGTTTGAGGGTATGCTCCGGCAGGGGGAGGGTGAGGAGAAACAGGACGGCCGCCCACTGTTTGAGGATAAGCACCTGTAAACGGGTAAACAGCGGGTGCCGTCCCGGGTATGGGTGTCGTTGCACGAGATCGAGGTATCGGTTGCCCCTCCAATATATGACCTGGGGGGTAAACATCCGGAGGGAGTGCAGCAGGAGGGGCAAAAGGCGAAGATCCTCGAGCGTAAGGATCGTTGACGTGAGCATTAGCCGGAGGATAATTCGCGCTCGCATAGGGTGAGGAAGGCCTCGGTGCGTGGGGCACAAATGCACCTCCAGCTGGCTCAGCCGATTTCAAACCAGGAGAAGGATTCGTATATGATGGGTAAGTTCCACTCACACTCGCATTTCTAGAGTGAGGCCGTGGCGGTGGCGCGCCTGCGTAGGGAAGGGGGGCGGCGCCGGGATTCGGAGAATGTCCACCAGCGTAGCCACTATTTCTTGATAAAGGTCGAGGTGGAGGCGCGTATGTACTCCCTATATTTGGAGAATGCGCGCCCGCGGTACCGTAAGCACTCAGAGGTCTTGCGCTTGCATCAGCGTTACTATACTTTCGCGGGCGACTCAATCCTGGACCCGTGATGTGGTCCCTATCTGCAATACCCATAGTGTTGAACTGATTGTCCAGATCGGAGAGAATACCGCCGCCGGTGCTGTATTTTCGCTCTCTGGTGTATCCCGTGGTCGCTGCAGCGAGGGGAGCCACGTATCCTTGATACGGACTAGAGGGAGCGTATATATTTCCCGCAGGAGCCGGTGTCCCGGGTGCTCCTGGAAAGGGTGCACTCTGATTGAAGCTCCTCCTGCGCTCCCTAGTAACAGCATCCTGTTCACGAGCATAGCGAAGAGCGTCTTCATCAAACCGTGCTTGAGTCTGTCTCTCCTTTTCGCGCAGAACTTTGGCTGATTCTTTTTCTTCTTTCCTCCTGCGTTTATCTTCAGCACGTTGCCTAATTCAAGAGAAAGACACGATTGCGATAGCATTCATACTCGACGTGCATTGGATGAAACTGTCACACTCACCATTCCTTCAATGCACTCTTGTCTTCTTTGCTCAGATTCCCCTGGTTCCACGCTTCAGCAAAATCCTAGATCTTAGGTCATAATCGTTAATCGCGATAGGTTTGGTGTAGGCTAACCGTGCTCGCGGGTTGAGCGCCTGGTGGTAATATCTGAGTTGCTTCTGCTGGAACCCATTGAATACCAGAGACAATTCCTGTCGCAACGTTAGGGATAAGAATGCAAGCGATTTCCATAGTCGTCGAAACTACAAACCTGAAGGGGTTTGATAACTACGGGATCGCAGATGATCAGCGAGTTCATGGCGGTCGTCGAAGTTCCTTACCTAGCTGGCACAGCCCTTCATGAACGCGATCGAGTCAGGATTCTTGATCGAAACATTTGACTCTACAGAAAGACTTACTTGAATGGGTGGTAGATTATCTTCCCATCGGCAGTCGTAGACGTGGTATAAGTTATCGATCCTGGTGTGATCTGGGTAGACTGAGGTGAAGGTGAGGCAGAGTTCATGTAGGGCGAAGCTGGAGCAGCAATAGTGTAGGGCGACGCATTGTAAAGGGCCTCTGGAGGGGACGCATACGGCGACGGTGACCGGTACATTGTGTAGCTCCTTGCTGGCTGAGATTAAGGAAGTTTTGCCTCGTGTCCAACGTCGGGTAATATCTGAGGCTATCTCAATTTAGTACACAACTCGTGGCAAATGCACGAGGTGTTAATATGTACTTGGATAACTTATTGTTGGGCATCCAGCTATAGCAGGATTGGCTCTTATGTTTGAAGAACTCAAGATACGAGGTGCTGACCGTGCTCAACACTCTGGGTAGACGACCTAGCATATCGCCATTTTTCATCTTCACCGCTAAATCTTCTATAACCTGGTCTGCGACGTTTTTAGGCGGAACAGACGAGATCAAACTTTGAGCTGAAATAGGGTACTCGCGTTCCCATAGAGGCATTGTGCCGCGACGATTTGCGGAGAGAAGTAAGTCATCAGATATCTGATGTCGAGAGAGGGCAGTATCGAGTGAAGTTGCATCTTCAAATTTACTAGTTCAATTACTAGTTGAAAGTGGACCCTTATATGCGATTTTTGTTGCTCTAAGCGACCGTTGAACATAAGTTAGCAATAGTAGAGGGAATTCTTCTTCATGCACAGTTTTGAGAAGTTCTTCGTCATTTCGGTCTTTGCTCGAAGGGAAATGTTCACTCATCGCTACCCTCTCTGTCACCCTGAGCATGGGTGCACCCAAACACTTCTCCATGCATCACTCTCGAGCGGGGACAGCGATGATGACAATGATGGCTCGAGGACACGGTTTTCCAGTCATGGTATGTTGTGAGACCTACAATTGCAACTTGTTCAGCGAGAGCGTAGAATGGATTCGGGAAGAATGAGCTCGGTAGGTGACCGGTGATCGTCCTCCGGTCCCGATTTTCTCATCCTTCACTGGATCCACTTTGAAACTGAACTTCGAAGTTCCGAGCCTGTTGCATGACGGTTTGCACGGAGGTTGGACTAATTCCTCCTACAATTCCCCTCGCCTTGGGAAAAACCAGCTTGTAGAAAAGTCAATATTAGATTAGCGATCCCGCTATAGCGCGTGATTGCCCATTACTTCCTGGAATGAGAAGCTTTGGCCACCGGCGGCAGAGCACGAGGTGCTACAGGTAGCTGTTCTCGACTCTCCTCACTGATGAGTAATCTTTCTGCGAAGGGCACTACCTCTGCGGAGGAGTAGACTGCGAAGTCTTCCGCGTGTGCCGCAAGCTCAAGTCAATGCCGATCCGTTTGCTAGTTGCGATGCCGTGAAGTCAGATGCCGGCACTCCATACCTTCAAATTGGACCAAGCTTCAGCAATTTCTCATCAGAAGTGTCGTCTTCTGTCTTCTTATGTCGAGAAGTACTGGATAAGTTCCGTATCGATATCGATTCTCGGGGTTCTGAAGGCAAGGCAAGTACTTTTCCACTGTTCCAGAAGTTCTTTATGTTTGGGAGCCGGATTGCGCTTATATGTGGTATTTAATAAGATACAGACATCCTTACCGGGATCTCCTGTCATTATCAGCTCCCCATCTGGACTTGGCAAGATGAACGATTCCGAGAAATCGCGTTCTGAACGTCCTTTAGCAGACAATACGAGTACTATTTCGCGGCGATCTATTCGACTTTCAGTTGCGCCTGTCACGTTCGCTATAATTCCAACACTCACTTATTCTTTTAAAACTATAGACCATTACCTTCCTCTTACTGTTGGCCGGAGTCACTGTAGGGTGTTTTCGCATTATACAGGATCCCCTACATGCATGGGACCCTGTACTCGGCAGACCCCAATCCACCATTGCCGAATCTTTCTCGAAACGGGCCAGCCACTGTGCCAACGTACCACCTATATCTGAAGCCGAGTTCGATGAGAGACAGCACAATCTAGCTAACGCTCTTCAGTCCATCAACGCATCAGCCTATATCGTCGAGCCTGGGGCAAGTGCACAATATTTCTGGAACGTTTCGACCACGAATTGGAAGCTTTCTGAACGGCCCCTTCTATTTGTGTTGACAGCGGCAGAAAATGGTGGCTCCGTGCAACCTAATTTAACCATCCTCGCTCCCATGTTCGAAAAATCGCGCGCAAGCTTGCTTCCCATACCCTTCGACAATATCCAGTTTATCTTATGGCCAGAAGAACAGAGCCCGTACGAGGTTCTCACAAATTCGCTTGACCTTCCCGAGGGTAATATATTTGTCGATGGCGCTATTCGCTTTTTTATTGTTGACGGGATACAGAAGGCGTATAAGGGAGGTCAAGTGTTAGCAGCTCCTGCTGAGATTACCAAGCTAAGAGAGCGTAAATCATCTCATGAAATTGATCTTATGAGGTGTGCGAATGAGGTATGTATATATCTTTGCCAGAATATCAACTCTAAGAGTCCTTTGGTTACAGGCGACCTTGTTAGCTATCCGTGAAGTTCACAAACAGTTGCACATTGGTATCCTAGAATCGGAGGCTCGTAACATGATAGCGTCTGCTTTGACCGACATAGGATTGGAAAATGGAGCATGCTTAACGTTGTTTGGATGTAAGCTCTGCACATTCTCAGTGACAGGTTATGGACTAGCGTGTTTCGTAGCCAGCGCAGCATTACCCCATGGCGATGGAGGCGATAGGCAGCTTGGGGCATCAGAATTTGCTTTGTTCGACTGTACTGCGACTCTTCATGGTTACTTTAGTGATGTCACGCGAGTACGTGCCGTTCAATTTTCCGTTATTCGACTCGATACTGACTGTGTGTTTCACAACTGAAAGACCGTTGCGCTTCCTGATTCCCAGATCCCAGAAAATCACACGGCAATATGGAACCATGTGCGCTTTGCACAAGATTCGGCCCTCGCGCAGGCTCATGAAGGTGTAGTAGCAAAAACGATCGATGCAGCCGCTCGAAGTGCTCTGGCGCAATTCAACGAATCCCAGTTCCTCACTCATCGTCTGGGTCACGGTTTGTATAATCTAATTCAGTATAGCTTGCTCGGATTGACTTTTCATCTGAAAGGTATCGGTCTAGAGGGGCATGAATCGCCGTATCTTAATGGTGGAAGTGAGGCCATTTTAGCGCCAGGTAACTGCTTTTCAGACGAGCCTGGTGTTTACATTGAGGGAGAGGTAAGCCACGTTTTCTGGATTATTTGAGATTTTGCGCTTACTGTTAATACCCAGATTGGTGTTCGCCTTGAGGACTGTTTCTGCATCGACGATAGCGGACAGCCCGCTCTACTCACCCAAGGCGTGGGTGGTCAGGCGTCCAATCCGTTGTCCCCATGAATCAAATGAATGGACCTGTACTCGACGTAAGGGCGGACGTTGGAACCCTCTCGTTATTCTCCAAATATGCGATGTAAAGCTTTGCAATTAAAAAAATAAGTGGCTCACCTCCGTACTTATGAATTTTTGTAACGTTTACCGAAAGGAAATTGGCTTCCGTACCCCCTGAACCTGTTACACGTTCAATTTTTAGGGACCATTAGCTGTTATCTCAATTTCATTAGTACTGTCACTCCCGTTGAAAACTGATCACAGGAGCTATGTAAATATGGAAGTCAAGTGGAAGTGGATGCGCATGGGAAAGTTGTAGTTGTTTACAAAGTGACGCGGTCCAACGCGGACCTACAACATTGACAATGTCACACCATCTCTTCATCTTGTCGCCATCGGATACGCCAATATACAGTCTAACTCACTACTCGACGAAGCCCGCAGCGAGCATTGGCTCACCGCTTTCCGCTAATTTACCTAACTGGTCGACTTCGGCATTCGCTGGCACATTGACTGCATTGTCAGGGGCATCCAGTGCTACACAGCACACTACTGGCGGAGTTGTCCGAGTAGGTGGAGGACAGGATCGACATGTCATTCAAATGATTGCCAATGCGAGCTTAGATGCGATTGAAGATGTGATGCGGAAGGAAAATGGGATGTAAGACAAAGAAATAACGGTCGCATTGATCAGAGCGATGACAAGATCAAAACATAGGTATTTGAAGGCGGTCGACAAGTTTAACGAATGGACCGTTTCAGCGTTTATAACGCCAGGAAGTAGGTCACCCATGAGCAACGAGTAATGAAATATCAGAAGCTGATCGAAAAATCGTTACTGTAGACAGCAAGTTTCTGCTGCTTCATGAAAGTAAGAACGACGAAGGAATCAAGTCATTTTTCGTGGAAGTGTGGGAGGTCTATGTGAAGACGATGATGAATCCGTTTCAGAGTGCGCAAAGAACGATTGGGAGCCTGGCGTTTGACGGTCGAGTGCGGGCAAGTGCGAAGAAACACCTATAATAGGGTTAGGGCTACGAATGTATACGTTATGGTTAGGATTAGCAGGCGATGACCTGATTTCAAAGTCCGCCCAGGGTCGCTGGCAAAGGGATACTTTGCGTCTTTCTTAGGTGCTTCCTCTCGACCGTCTCTCTTCTCTTTTCCCTCTCTTATTTTCTTTCTTCTTTCAAGTCCGTACTATCTCTCATCGAGATCGTTTATTTTACTGACATTTGACATATTTTTCAGCTGTATCTCTTTTCTCCTTCAGTAATATCCCACTTTCCCACTTAATCGCTCTCCGCTCTCTCTACGCTTTCTCAACACAACATGACTACTGCTCCATCCACCAATCGAGCTTCTCTTCTCTCTGGACTCCGCACAGGCGGGGTCCGCTCGGTCTCAGCCACAGTCCCACATACCGCTGCTCCAGGCGCCACTTTCAACGTTCCGAGAGCCGCATCCCACTCTTTTCCGGAGGAAGAAGAGGACCAGGTCCTTGAAATGCCTTCTAGAAATATCTATGCCAATAATCACCATGGTGCTTCTCATATCATGCCTATGACTGCTGCCGTAGATGCTCCGAACAACCGCTTCGCCCAGCAGCAGCGTACCATGAATCCCAACAGCATTCCTTTCAGTCCTGCCTTTAATCCTAATGTGAACCCTCAGCAACAGGCCTTTCAGATGCAGATGATGCAGTTGGAACTTATGAAGCTTCAGGTGCGAGCCTTATCTTGTTGTTTTCGAGTTGAAGCTAGCTGACCACTGGCGATAGGCCGCCCAACAATACCAGACCGAGTTGATGGCCCAGGCTCAGCGTCAGCAACAGCAACAGAACAGGCGTTCCTCATACAATCCTCCCGCTACCGCTGGACCATTTGCCACCGGATTTGATATTCACTCTGCCACCGTGAGCGCTCAGATGCGTCGTGCCAACGAACAGCAGCAGCAGCAGATGTTTAAATCTCAACTCGCGGTCTCCGACGACTACGTACCCATGACCGCTGCACTCGGCGGAAAGTTCGGAAGCCGCACTAACTTCGCCGGCCGCCCCGACGAGGATATCCCCTCTCATCACGGGTCCACTACAGTCATAAGTGGGGGGATTTCTCTGGGGAACCCGAGTTCCAACAACACCAGCGGCTCCAACGTTCCCTCTAAGTCGGATGCTGCGACTTCTTGGAGACGGGGAGGAAAAGGCAATTCTGTCCTCAACGGTGCTAACCGTGCTGTTACCTCACCGAGCGTCAAGGTCACACCTCCTGAACCCGAGCGGGTTTCTCCTCTGACTACTTCGCCCACAACAAAGAACCGCCCGCAACCTCTGCGGTTCTCCTCAGTTACACAACAACCCCTACCGACTGTCACCATCGACTCATCTGACGGGAATGACAACGATGATACCTCGTCGACAAGCTCCTCTAAATCAGGAGCATCTAACTCGTCGCCCACTACTCCTCAATCACCTTCATCTAACGAGACACCTCTTTCGCCGCGCGAAGAAGCCTCGAAGAAGTTGTATGAAGGTCTCGGGGTGGGTCGTCCAGGCTCTGTTGTCGCTGTCGCGCAGCAGCCATATGGTTCCCCCCCGAACAATAACAACGCGGTGTTGGTCTCACACAGGTTGGTGAGCCAGCCCACTAGGCAGCCCCGCGGGCCACCTTCAGGAGCAGACGAGCTGGGTCCCAAGAACTTCGCGACAAGGATCAGGAGAAAGGCTATTGGGGGTTTGGGCATGCTTATGGATGCCAGGGAAAGGAGGGAAGTCGTGGAAGCTTTCTGAGCCTCTCAGTTCCACTACAACTACTGCATTTTTTCCCTCATCTTATTTCAAACGAAGAAAAAATGTTTATTTATTTGTCTGTTGGTTTGTCGGTTCGATTCCTCTGCCCTTTCACCCCTCATTCACACCTTTATCCTTCGTCTCAATCGGGACGAACAAGGAAGCATCATAAAACAACGGTATAAGCGTCTTTGACCGTTGCAATCTTTGCGTTCGCGTCGAAGAGAAAGAGAGAGATGGAGAAGCGGTCTGCGTAATTGAGGTCTGAAGAGGGAAAAGCTTCTGCAGCCGAGTTCTATTCATTCTATCCACCCTTTTGTTTCTTCTGTCTTGGTCACCTCTGTTAGCTTTTGAACATATCACAATTATACGACACCCCCACATTCAACACCCTCACATTCATTTCATTCGTTACGACTTCTATTTATCTACATTTGGAGTTGAAGGTCGGGTGACGGTGACTCGTCCTGTTATCATCGTTCCTATCTCACTCCTCTATTCTGTCTTTGTTGTATCTGCTGCGCTACCTTTTCATAAAAGGTCCCTCCCAATTTTTGGGAGGGCGGTGCCAAGCGTTCGGCTAGATAACTTTGCTGTTCACTTGCCTGCACCTTGCGTGTACATATTTTATGCGTCACTATTCGACCGTCGAGTTTCAGATGTACTTGTAACCCCCTCAACATCTCCCTGCTGTTGAATGTCAACGTCAACCTGAGCGCTTTATTCCTCAAATAGTAGGACCATCTCACTCCCTCAAAAATCGCTTGCATAAATTTCTTTACTGTTCGTGTTGTGATTATTTTTTTTTGACGTAGGACTTTGTACATGTTGGGGTGGTGAATAAATATTTAAATAATACCCATGTAGATCTCTGGAGATCCGTTGAGTGACTGTGAGGACTGTTCGAATTTACATATTATTAATATTCCCTTCGACACATAGACCACCAAGCGAGGATGATGGTCTCAACAGTTAACTCCAATCTCGCGCCCTCCACCTCAAATGTCCATGTTAAATCCACACGCGATGCGACGAAGCCAAAACGACGATTCGTAGGTTCAAAATCCAAAAGTGCAGCCAACTCTGTCCCTCTCATCAGAAACCAAATTCCACCTGAAATCCTGGAGAATGCGGATTTGAATGAAGCTATCAGAGCAGTAAGTCTGTTTTGAAGCCACCAAAGGTCCCCTTTGCTGACTTATGGAGAGCAGCTCCCACCAAACTATAACCTCGAAATTCACAAAACAGTCCACCACATTCTGAAAAACAATGCTACAAACGTCGCTTTGCAAATGCCTGAGGGACTACAGCTTTACGCTTGTTTGATTGCCGATATAGTGGAGAGGTAAGCCATCACGCCCATGTATCTCCAGTTTTTGCGCTGAGATCATCCACTTCGATCCCAAGCTGATCAAGGCCTCATTAGGTTTACCCCTGCAATATGCACAATTCTCGGAGATGTAACATATGGCGCGTGTTGTGTTGATGATTATACTGCAAAAGCATTGGGTTGTGATATGTTGGTTCATTACGGACATTCGTGTTTGGGTGGGTGACCCCAGTTTCTACTCTGCCTTCCGTTCCTTTTGACGATTTGTGTATGCCGCGTAGTCCCCACAACGGAAACATCCATACGAACTCTCTATATATTCGTCGAGATTGTCATCGATTCCGATCATTTACATTATACCATTCGACGGAATTTTCCTAGTGAACGGGAGGTCTGTGGTTTGATTCTCGAAAGGGAGCTATTTATTGACACCTTTTCTCCCAGATTTTTTACGATCAACTTTTGTCATCTGAAGCGGAAGAGCGCCAGCGCCATATATGTACGGGGGAGCAGATAGCAACCGCTGCACCGTACCTACGAATAGAGGGAGCTTCTGGTGACCCCGACTCTGAAACTCGGAAAAGCACGGATAGCACACCAACGCGATTTGCTTTAGTCTCCACCATCCAATTTGTTGCCGCTCTGCAGAGGCTGAAGGAGGATCTCAGCTCGCCATTACACGATATTTACAACCTGAATGGAAAAACTTTGACAGCGAAGGGAGTTGCGTTATGGAGAGGTGCTTACGCTCCAACAATACCACGATCAAAACCCCTCTCCCCAGGTGAAATTCTTGGTTGCACTGCTCCACGGTTGGAGGATGTGGATGCTCTCATTTACTTGGGTGATGGCCGCTTCCATTTGGAATCCATCATGATCGCGAATCCTAGCGTTCCTGCCTTTCGGTACGATCCTTATTCGAAAAAACTGACGCGGGAGAGGTGGGTGCCATTATGAAATCGTGGTTGTTTTTCTCATTACCAGTTTTACGACAGATACGATCATGAGTTGATGCGGCAGACTAGGGCTGGGGCGATTAGGAGGGCTAGGTCAAGTATAGAGAAGACACTATCGATGGAGACTGGTACCAAAGAAACGAGGGTACAATCTGGAGACGAAGACGAAAAGGGTATGTGGGGTGTTGTATTGGGAACTTTGGGAAGGCAGGGCAGTTTTACGCAGTTGCAAGTGAGTCTTCCCTATCATTCTGACGTCCATCTTTCCCGGCATCTAAAATTTTAACCTACTGTAACCCTTTCAGGCTATTCTACATCAGCTCTCCCTATTTGGACCTGGAGAGCATTTGGAGGTCACCAAGGACGGCAATACTGCATGCTCGTGTGAACGTCAGTCAACTTCAGTCACTGCCTCACATGGTTGTTCATCTTCAAGCTCGAACTGTTGCCAAAGCAAAGACCATATGAATACCTCTACCACTGCCTACCGGATCCCTTTCATTCCGATTCTCCTTTCTGAACTATCGCCCTCCAAGCTGTCTTTATTTCCTCCCTCCATCGAGGTCTTTGTGCAAACCAGCTGCCCGCGGTTGAGTATAGATTGGGGTTATGCCTTTGAGCTGCCTGGCGGGACACATCAGACGAAGGGAAGGCCGTTGTTGAGCCCGTACGAAGCGAACCTTGCGTTTTCGACCTTTATTGCTACGAAAAATGATTATTATGGAGGTGGTGAACCTCGGTGGATGCGAGATGCTGCTAATGAGAGTGAAGGCACCTACCCGATGGATTTTTATGCTGCAGGGACTCCTTGGGCAATTTCCAGGGCCAAAGGGCGCTTCGAGGTAGTGTAACTGTAGAAGAAGGGAGGGGCTTTTTACAGACATAGTGGGTATAATTACACAGCTAGTTTGTGCAATATAATCTTTTTCATGTTTTGCGGAAGTACACCGGTACTCTATAGTATATGTCCTTCGTGTGAGTAACGCCTACGCGAAAGTTCGTGGGTAGACCGGGATAAGTTGCCCCGGAAGGTCTTCGGTAACTTGAGTTACCGTCTCCGCGTCAGGTGTAACCGTCTGTTAAAGAGCCGAGCCTCGAATTGGTTCTACCATCAACTATTCTCCCGACTGTCATGGCTCCCCATCCAATCGTTGAATTCACCTCTGAAGCGTCATGGGCTATGGTGAGTACTAAGTAAAAAATTGCCACAGACCATTGATCGTTTCTTGTGCAGGTCGAAGACAAGTTCAGTCCGTACGCGAAGGAAACACTAGCAAAGCTCATAAAATTCCTCGATGTATGTCTCAATAAGCATCCAATTAATAGGTCTGGCATCGAGACTCTTTGCTAGGATGAAGTCTTTCCGGCTACTCGCGTCGCCCATGCACAATTGCCTACTGACGAACGTCGCTGGAAGACGGTTATTCCCATCGTTGAAGATTTAAAAGCAAAGGCCAAGGAGCTCGGATTATGGAACCTCTTCCTCAGTAAAGCCCATTACCCTGAATTTGGTGTTCCTCTCACCAATCTGGAAGTACGTGTCCTGTCTGTTTGTCGGTGATATCTTTGTTGAGGATGTCCACTGCAGTATGCTGTCATGGCCGAGGTTCTAGGTCGCGGTGGCCAGATTGCCTCTGAAGCAGTTAATTGTTCGGCGCCCGATACTGGCAACATGGGTCAGTATCTGCGTGGCCTTGATGAAACGTTCTGTTGACGCTCTTTCTTGAAGAGGTGCTTGCGAGATACGGGTCTCCCGAACAACAGAAGAAATGGCTCATTCCATTGTTGAACGGCGAAATTCGGTCTTCATTTTCCATGACAGAAAAACATGGTCAGTCCTTTCTATCTAGTTCCTAATCACCGTTCTGAAACTTATCCCAGTCGCATCGTCGGATGCGACGAACATCCGAACCTCCATCAAGCGGGAAGGAGACGAAATCGTTATCAATGGCCACAAGTGGTGGGTTTACTATTGACTTGTACTATACTTTATTGACGTCTGATTTACCACTACTCTGTAGGTGGATCAGCGGTGCTGGCGATCCCAGATGTAAACTTCATCTCGTTCTCGGAAAGAGCGATCCCGGAAATGAAAGCGCTTACCACCAACAAAGCATTGTCATTGTGCCCACTGACACTCCTGGAATCAAACTCGTCAGGCCTATGACTGTCTTTGGGTATGATGATGCCCCGGAGGGGCACTTGGAAGTTATCTATGATAATGTTCGCGTTCCTCTGAGCAACTTGGTCTTGGGATGGGGCAAAGGATTCGAGGTAAAGACACCGTTATGCATTCTCTGGATATACTACGGACAACTCATATGGACTTTTGCTTTCAGATTATTCAAGGTCGCCTTGGGTGAGCTCAAATTCTTTGAATTGTTTCGATAGAACGCGGGTAACTTAAGGAATGCTTGTAGCCCTGGTCGAATTCATCATTGCATGCGGTCTATTGGCGTTGCTCAAGGAGCCTTGGACACCATGCTTCGTCGTGTCACGGACCCCAGTCGAAAACCATTCGGCAAGTACCTTCATGAACATGGTGAGTTACACCAAACCTGCTGTGAAGCCTTTACTCTGTTTCTCATCCGTCATGCTGCAGGAACTGTGGTTGCCGATATTGCCAAGTCTCGGGCAGAGATTGAGGGTGCGAGACTACTGGTGCTCAGTGCTGCGCTGATGGTGTGTTTTCGATTTTTGTGTCAGAAGCCATCCCACCTTGACGCAGACGACTTACACCAGATTGACAAGTACAAGGCCAAAGGTGCACTGAAAGAAATCGGAATAGCGAAGGTTAGCTGTGATTTGAGAATGTTTCCAGGCTAGTGTTAATGAAGGTGTTTCAGTTTGTTATTCCTTCGATGGCATTACAAGTTATCGATCGTGCCATTCAAGTACATGGAGGAGAGGGCGTTTCTCAAGACCAAACCCTTGCAAAAGCTTGGACTGGCTTGCGTACGCTGCGTCTTGCTGATGTATGTTTTTTTTCCAAGCTTCCCTGGGTATGTATATGTTCATAGCTGACCCAAACAAACCTAACTTTTAGGGACCCGATGCGGTGAGTTTGTTCTCTCCTTTTGCTTGTAGTGCGGCGTCTGACGAGGAGTTCTTTCTCCCCATAGGTGCACATCCAACAAGTCGGGTTGCGAGAGCTTCGGAGGGCTCCCGCCGTTGTGGCGAGAGAGCAGGAACGCAAGAAAAAGGAAAAGATTTTGATAGAGAAAGCGGGACTGAAGAGTCAACTCTGAACTTTATGGGACTAACGGAGTAGCTCGATTGTACTTATATCGAACTAAGCAGATTAAAAGTAAATGGTGAAAGTTTGTTTCTGGATTTGGTGTAGTACCGGACGTTTCTTCGTTCCACTCCCGGCCAGAGCACTTTGATTTGCTCGCTGATGTCAGATGGGTGAGCTCCAACGTCGGCAGACACCAGTGACCAGTTCAAGTGGTTCGATTCGGGTTCTGCGACAACAGGCACAGCCACAGAACTACTCTCTTCCGTCATGTCGTCCTCCGTCCGACGCGCTTCTACTTCTGCACGAATAATACGAAGATATGCCTCTTCCAATACAAGCTCGACACCCCAAAAGTCCTTTTTTCTAACTCCAGAAAAAAAACGGGCCCTCATCTCGTTGTACCACCAATCTGATACCTTCATAACGCCTGAAAACCTCTCTGAACGAATAGACCAAGCTTTTATCAAACGGCGCGATTTCGCTATCCCCTTCGCCGATACCGCGAGGTTGACTAGGACTCAAATGGACGCCTTGATCATAGACCGAGAACGAGCGCCGAAATTCAGCGAGTGGGATCGTGATAGAAAAGCCTTACCTCGCCTGGAGGGGCGACATTGGAGCGAAGGTACGACAGCGAGGGAGTGGAGGGTTATTGAGGCTCTGTATGGTGTGGATTCGAGTGATGCTAGCAATGCTATGCCTGGGTTAGAAGCCTTGGAAGAGTTTTCGAGCTCGGAGGAAGCTCTTGAGATTGAGAAGGAAGAAAAGTTGCGGAATGGGGTGTCAGAAGTACGCTTTTGCTTTTGGTCATTCATGGGTAGTTCTGACTTTCCTCCCCCAAAGTCATGAAGACTTCGAATTCGTCCGGAAGATTTATGCCGACGTGCACTCGGGGGTCAGCTTCGACTCCATTCATGATGCTTGGTTCTACTATTATCCTCCCGGAATCCACTTAATGCTAGTCCACAAGTTTCTCGAACTGAGTGGGCGCTAATACTGGGCATACATTTTAACGACCTAGGCGTAAAATTTGAGATTTTGAATTCTTGCTGAACTGTAGAGCTCTCAGTGCTCCCGGGGAGAGACGGCTTCGAGGGACTTTCCTCCGCACCGGTAACCCTCTTTTGGCTCAGGCCTCAGGGCTAGTTGGCATTTCCCCAAACAACTTGAGCGCCCACTTCTCCGTTAAGCACGGAGTTATGTTAGTCAGAACTACCGTAATATCATCAAACCGCAGCTTTGAGCTTTAAAAACCCCGCATCTTATCAGATAACCTTTCTTGGTCATACCGTTTCTTTCCCCCTTTTTCCCCCCTTCTTGCCCTATCTCTCCGGTGCAACAACTCAGATTAGTCGACTATGCATACCCTGAGACGTTTCAAGGCCGTTCTCTTAGGCGAAGACACGCTCCTGGAAAGTATATCTACGCAACTTGAATCAGGAGGAGTTCCTATCACAGATGTCGACTGTAGAAGTTGTCCTGAGCCTTGCGACGAAGGTGTGTAGCTTTGGGGAATGAGGTGAACACTCCGGTGATGATGGTCATAGGGCATGATCCATATCCCGCTAGATTTGATGTGGACATGGGAAGTCAGATGTTGGGTTCAGTGAAGGCATATCATCGACAGGTCTGTATTCGAGCCTATGCTGCGGTCTTCATCCGGGTTAAAATCTCCAGATTGTCATTTCTACTGGTAAAACAGACTGGGACAGGGACATCTCCTCGATGAAAGGCTCCCTCGCTTCTTACTTGGAAGATGTAATACAACGACCTCGACCCACAAGTTCCTCACCCTCGCAAAGGAAATCCCCCTCAGTTACGGGAGTGTTTGCCTCCGTAGGCTCTTCTACCCGGATCTCTGTCTTGAACGGTAGTCATCGGACGCTGAGTGAAGACCACGAAATGGACACCGTTTTAGTGTTTCCCGATTATAAACTAGTATGTGACGTTCTGAGGTCTCGAGAGGGCGCTCAGACATTGTGGGATACGTGCTTGGATCCGATGGAATTAACTTTGTCGGAGAAGAACACGTTGAGCTCGTGGGTTATACCCTATTCGTGCGTCATTTTGCTCTGTAAGTGTGTATTCTTTTTTTAGCTTTCCGTCGTCTTATCTGATAACGAACTGGCATACCTTAGGTTCGCATAAACGACGGGATAACCGGTGTTCAATTGCAGCTGCTAAACTCGGTCAAGGTACAGTGCTCGTTCATAATTGATGGTTTGGATGGCTTAATAACCGTTCGTGTGTTCTTGTAGCTTTCACACATTCATTAGAGAAAGAAGGATGGTCGGTTGATACCGAGATCGAACATCCCGATTCAAAACCATTAGAAACCATAGAAGAATCCAAGGAGGAGTATATGTCTGAGCGGTTACGAGAAATTTCGACGATGAAGAAAGCGCTTATCTTACGGAATTCACATACAGGTGGACACAAATATGCGGGAAATTGTATTGTGAGTATGATAGTGTATCCTCCTGGTGCCACACTTGGCTGACATACTCCAAACATATAGATATACACTCCACAAGGATACGGGGTATGGTATGGTCGTGTGTCTACACATGAGGTGGATGCGATTGTCACGAATACAATTGAGAAGGGCTTGGTGCTTCCAGCACTACTGAGGGGTGGCATTAATCTATCACGTCCAGGGTGCAAGTCTTTGAATGACTGGTGAGAGGGTAGATATCATGCTCTTCTAGATCTACATAGGTGTCTTCAATGCACTCATAGACGGAATTCCGTCAGAAAAAGCGATAAGGAGCTGAAAGTCGATGACGATATTTATGTGATGAGTACGACCCGGAATAACTCGGTGATATGAGAGAGACGTGTCGTGCCGTCCGGAAACTACCGTTCCCGGTGTTGGCCATAAGAAAGTTCCACGTGACTTGAAATATTCTCCATTTCCACCCCTTCTTTTTTCTTTTGTTCAGGCGCGCCGCAGTCTCAATGTTTTATGGAGTCTGAGTCCTTGGCCACCCCAAAAGAAGATGCCATTCGGCTGAAGATTCCCCCTCGATTCTACATCGTTCCTAGCACTGCTTTGTTCGTTGGCTTATCGATCGGCTTCGTCCGGGGGGCGCGTCAAACTGGGTTACGGTTTTTAGCAGAAAATGCGCATCGACCGCCTCGAACTGTGAAAGGGTGGTATTTTTACAACAAAACGAAGAATTACCGGATGCTGTACGGAGGAGGAAAGGGTGCCGTGAGAGAAGGAAGTAAACTTGTGGGGATTTCTTTGGGTTGGGTTAGTATTGAAGAAGGATTGCGTTGGCTAGGATATCCTTGGAATGAAGCAGCTGAAGTAGGAGCTGGCATCGGAACTGCAGGCTTATTTTGTGTGGTTTGTAAGTATCTAGAGGTCGCTTGTGGCAGACGTTGAGCTGACTTGTCCGATTCGGTGGTGTTGTAGATCGACTTGCTTGGAAGACTGCGGGACAGACAATGTTGCTCGGACTGCTGATTGGGGGTTCAATGAAGGCCTTGAACGCCGGCAAGAGGTTGTTAGCTGAGGCTGACGTCGACGAGAATCCTAGTACTGAATAAAGTAGTTCATTACTTAGCAATCGCTCTCCACATGATTCTCACTCGCTCCACCCTCAACTCAGTTCCCCCTTTTGCATACCCTGTTATCTCTCTTGTCTCTTTACCACCATCATCCCCAGCTCTCTCTCTCTCTCTTTATCATTCATGATTAAAATTCAGAATCATTCCCCAATGTCACCGATGTTTGACTCATTAGCGACGCCCCGACCTCTCGGCCATGGACCCGTAGAACGTAATCCGTTCGAAATAGTCTCTAGTAATCCGCACAGCCCCGGTCCTAGTCCATCTAGCCCACATCCCTTGCTTACACCCACCAGGATTCCTTCGAATTCACCGTTCTTTCCCCCAGGGCCCTCATCTGGTCCCGCGGATTTGGCCCCTAGTTTAAATACCCTCCAAACACAGGCAACTCCATCATTTGCCAACTCTATTCCTACCACGAGCCTAACTCTTCATGCTCCTGATTTCACTATGTCTTTACCCCCTTCTCCAAAGTTTGCAAACAAATCCTCAACGTCACAGGCATCGCCCTCCCAGCCTCTAAAATCCCAGTCAAATTCAATGTCAGCCCTCAAATCGGATCCAACCTCTTCTTCGGGTACTTCAACTCCCGTTTCCAAGGGTCAAATTCATGTTAAACTCATTCAAGCTCGCGGCCTTACCGTCCGAACGCCTACATCTCGACCCTACGTTGTCGTACAGTTCGAACAAAACGAGTTTATCAGTCGAGATCCGACCGACGAGTCCGATAGAGAGGTTAAAGGCACGGCTACCACTAGACATAACCCAACAAACTCTATCTCAAGCGCAATGAACGCTCTCGGCGCCATACATGATGCCAATCTCAAGGCATCTGCCAAAGCCAATGGCAATTCAAATAACACCTCTCCCTCCTCGTCATATGGTTCTCGCAGAGCTAGCGGAAGTAGCAACGGTAGTGGGGGTGGCCTTTTTAGTCGATTATCGGCGCATAATCCAGTTTGGAAACATGAGGTTTCATTGTACGTCCTTAATATTTTTCCTGATAGTGCTCCGCGATTGATTTTCAAACATCATTTCAAGTGATGTGACTAATGAAAACTCAGTCGTTACTTTTAATGTGTACGACCGCTCGGTATCGGATCCTGGATTTTTGGGGAGACTCGAGATCAAGCCCATCCTCGTGCACGACCACACTGTTGACCAGTGGTACAAGTGCGTATCTTTTCCCCAAATTTCCGCCATCCTCGGTACAAACTTATCTTTTTATTAAACTCGTGACAGGCTCCGACCCTACGAGAGTGAGGTTGTAACGGGTGAAATGCGTGTACAAATCACTTATGAGCAATTCAAAGTACGTGTCCTGCTCCTTGAGCGCTGATGACCCTGTCCTGACCGAAATTTCCGTTTTACCCCACCCGCCCCTATTCAATCTCCACGTCTCCGCATCCCGCAGACCAAGCGAGCTGTTACGCCCCGCGATTTTGAATTTCTCAAACTTATCGGCCGAGGTACCTTTGGGAAAGTGTTCCAAGTCCGGAAGAAGGATACTAAGCGCATCTACGCTATGAAAGTCCTCTCCAAAAAGGAGATCGTAGCCAAGAAAGAGGTTGCCCATACGATAGGCGAGCGAAAGATCCTTCATAGAGCTTTGGAGTCACCATTTTTGGTGGGCTTGAAATTTAGTTTCCAGACGGAGAAGGATTTGTATTTGGTCACGGACTTCAAGAGCGGTGGAGAATTGTTCTGGCATTTGCAGAGGGAAACCAAGTTTACTGAGGAGAGGGCGAGGTTCTACATTGCAGAGTTGGTCTTGGCGCTTGAGCATTTGCACAAATATGACATCGTCTACCGGTGAGTTAATTGATTCCATTCTATGCATTCTTCATCTGACATTTTGGCCGCCGCAGGGACCTGAAACCTGAAAACATTCTCCTTGATGCGACAGGCCACGTTGCCCTGTGTGATTTTGGACTGTCGAAAGCAGACTTACGGGCAGACGAGCTGACAACAACTTTCTGCGGAACGACGGAGTATCTCGCGCCTGAGATACTCCTAGACGAACATGGATATTCCAAAATCGTTGATTTCTGGAGTTTGGGCGTGCTTCTATTCGAGATGTGCTGTGGATGGAGTCCATTCTACGCGGAGGACACACAGCAGATGTACAGGAATATATGCTTCGGCAAGATCAGGTTCCCGAAAGGTGTCATTAATGAGGACGGAAAGCAATTTGTCAAGGGGGTGAGTGGCGTGTTAACCCGTGTTGTTAAATGCTATTGGCTCATTGTTTTTTGTTTGTTTTTTTCCAGCTCCTTAACCGAAACCCTAAACACCGGCTCGGTGCGAACCGTGATGCCGCAGAGCTCAAGGAACACCCCTTCTTCAAATCGATCGACTGGCATCTTCTTTCACTCAAACAAGTTACACCGCCCTTCAAGCCATCCGTCGAATCAGACGAATCTACGGCCAATTTCGATCCCGAGTTTACGAACGCTGATATTTCTGATATTGTGGATCTCGATGATGAGGATGATGAGGAGTGGGATGATGAGGATCCGTCAGAGGATTGGGTCAGCGCCAGTTTGAGTTCTTCATTACATTTAGGGAACGGTCCACTAGGAAGTGAAAAGTCGACACCTCCGCCTACGCCGTTATCGCCTTTCACAAGTCTGAATGGGCACGAGGCTACCAACGGGACCAGGAAGTTGAGTCGGAAACCATCGACTTCGTCGAATAAATCCGGGAAAGGGATTTCAATCAAGGGTGCGAGCGAGAAACAAAACGGGGGAAGGAAAAAGAAGAGAAGGAGTAAGGAACAAGATGGGGGTAGTCCGTTGACCAGTTCTGTGCAGGAGAACTTTAGAGGCTTCACTTATTCTGGGGAGTCAGTGTCCAACCATGCGGATGCGTTTATGCATCTGAGGAAGGGAAGAGATGCGACGGACGATGATGATATTGACGGAAAGTCTGCAGGAGATCCTAACACCGAGGACGAATACGAAGATTTCGGGAAGAGTGCTGGGAGGTACGCGAATGTAAGGAGAAGAGGGTTGGGATTCACAGACATGGATGATGATATGAACTAAGACTGCAACAAGATCTTACATATGGACATGGGTTAAGTTTGTTTTGTGAGCAGCCACTACAATACCTCTCTGTACTACATCTCCCCTTCCGAACGGACTGGTGCTTGTTATTCAGTTATGTAGTCATTTCTATTTTACCAGTTAACACGCGCACACAACATAAATGTATTAATTTTTGATTGCACAAAACTCTAGTAGATAGGCGTACCAAGTGGAATTTCTCAGGCATACGAAATGCACATCGGAATTCCCTTTGAGAACAATACCAGAGGCTTACATACACTCGTAAATGAGCGACTATCAAAGTCCAATGTTCGCGCGCCTTGGTTGAACATCCGGATTGTAAGATAAAATGAAAATGATGATTGGTAGTCTAGAATGGAAGTTTGGAAGATGTACGCTTCGCGGGTTTGAGTGGATTTGGCCTCTTCTTCCGATGATACTGGAGGGAAAAAAAAAGAGGGGGGGATCGTGTAAACGACTTGTGGTATTCACTCGAGGAAAAAGAACACGCACGGCCTTGAATCTCCTGACACGTTTGTCCATATCCCGTAGCAACACAGCTCTGTGATTGAGCCGACGCTCCATAGTCCGCTCCCATTTGTGTCCTTTGAACATCCTCTTCTTTCCAGCGTACAAAGGAACATGTTGTTCTGCTTCGGGTTTCTCCTTTATTTGGAACTTGCCGACCCAATCCACCTGGAACGCCATAGGCTTTAGCTTTTCGGGAAGCTCCCCTCGTTCGGTTGACGTTTCTCCCGCAACCTCAACATCGCGAGACCGAAGAACTTGTGCCATCACCTCCGATTTTTGGAGTTTGAGACCGGGAGGTAAGAGATGTAAGCTGTTGGTTTCTTTGGCTTTCTTTACGAGTTCTGCTTGTCGTCGCAAAGAATACTTGGGTGGTATCCATCGACCTGTTTTGGGATTACGGTGGGGAAGGAAAGGGTTGGGAAGTCGGATGCCACGGGAGGGACTATCTTCGGGAGCTGCAGGAAGAGGACCATTTCTCGCGATGTGGCCAGCGAGTCCTTTCAGCTCATGTATCCTGAATTTTTCAATGGCCCGAATCGCCGACGCTGACATTGGGGAAGGTGTCCAATCTCAGGAAGGAAGACTGAGAAAACTGTCGTCGCGTCAAGTCACAAGCGGAGGCCGTGGGAAAAGCGGCGGGACGCCTGTTGTCGGCCTGGAACAGCGGAACATCCTCCTCGACTCGGAGAGAGCGTCGATGGAGCTACTGTTGCCATGAAGCGGATGAAATCGGTAGATCAGTCTGAGCAGAAATTCAAGCCAAGCAAGGCTCAATCACGGATGTTTCGACCTATAGGGTCCCAATCTCTCCTCCAACTGTTTTCCCCTCCTGCCGACCTACACACGTCGGTGCCTCATTCTGCGCAAATTCGATGAATTGCAAACTCCTTTCGTGAGATTTCTATATTGATAGGTCAAAATTCATTCATTATCCACATGCAGTCTGCATGGTCCAAAGTGTAGCGTAAAGGGTAAAAAAAACCAAACTCATAATAGACGTGGATATACTACAACAACAGGCCATTGCAATCAGGCAGGTTATAACGATACAAGTTAGTCGATAATGTACAAAGCCTCAAGCCAGGGTCATTGTAGATTGCACAGATGAAAGGGGGAAAAAGTGCGAATGTGACAGTGAAGCGAAAGGAGAGAACAAGAAACCATGCTTGTATGAAAAAACATGGTCAATCATCGAAGACCATCGTGGCGGTCTGCATCACCTAAATTAAAAGGAAGATCAGGATTGAGTTCAAAAGATACTGGATCGTAACTCTGCCAAAGAGGATCTTGTTCTCCCATAAAATAGTCACCTACTGGGTTACCATCGGGAGGATAGTTGCGCAGAAAATCTAACCCGCGGAATGGGAGGCCCGTCGCTGCAAATGACGTGGACTGAGGCGTGCTTAAAGACGTGCTCAGGTCTTGCGTCAAGTTATAATGATAACTGTCGCGAAAGCCGCTGTCGTTTGCGTTGCTGAAGGGCATACTCGTGTCAAGAGACGTAGGAGAGTACAATTCCGCACTCCCGTTCCATTGCGCCGTGTTTGGGTAATGAACTGAGCTGCCTTGCAATCCAAAGTCATAGTCATAACGCGGAGGAGGTGGCAGCTGATTAGGAACCAAATCGGGAGACCCGAAAGAGCTAGTAAAAGTTTGTGCAGGTACCATCGTAGGGCTAGCTTCCTGCGATGGCTCCGTGAAACTAGTGACAGGAGAGGGCAGGTGTGCGGACGCGGGAGAGCTATGATTGCTACCGTTGAGCGGGAGATTGGGAGCTGCTGAAGCCACAGGACTCGAGAGACTGTGGAAGTACGGGCCCGCAGGGTCAGTTTCGTCGTCATGGCCTCGCCTTCTAGACGAGGACCTGGCACGAGTGGTATCTGAGATGAAAGAGATGAGCGCTACATCTACCGGAAAGGGAAACAGTCCTTACTATCATGACGATATGGCGAAACAGCGGCCATACGGCGGGAGGGGGCCGACCGATCTCGAGATTCGGTTCTTCTTGAAGATCTGTTCTTTGTCACCCTGTTATGCATTGCGCTGGCACTGACATTGCCAGGGACACGGTTTTCGAGGTCAGCAGGTGCGGCTGTAGGTGGTGGCATCTGCGGCATTTCACTAGCATTTCGAGCAATAGCTTCGCTCGTCGTGTTTGCCAATTCCGTGAGCAATTCCTTGCATTTGCGCGCACCAGGCCATTGGCCTTCCCAAGACTCTAACGCGTTAAGGCAACTCTTCGCTTCCTCCATTGCTACATGAGTGGCCCTTCCTTCACGGGAATGCATTGCATAGAGCAAAAGGATGACGGCGGAGCTGAATAAGTGTTGAATGAAGAATGCCAAATGGTGAGAGGGAGGAACGACATTCTTCATGGATGGGGCGAGGCGAATGCATGAGCGAGCGGACGATACTGCTTTAGCAGTTGATTTGGGTGTAACCAGATTGTCGCTGCGTTCGACCGGGATGAAGTTCCGATGTAGCGTTGTCAAAACAGAGTAATAATGGCTGCAGAGAACGGCACCGATAGAAACCTGTTCGTTTGTCACAGGCTGCGACTTGAAAACAGCCGGGAGGTCATCGCACCACTTGGTGAGTTCCGCATCCAACGCTTCCACAGTTCGTTGCAGTTCTGCTTTCCGCTCGGGCTCCAATTGATCTTTGCAATTGTCCAGTGCATAGACCTGACGGAGAACGCGACCTGCAATTTGATACAGTTTCGTGAGAGAGATATAACCTGTCATGAGCGCAACACGGTCAGTAGGCATTGTCGCGCCACTGAAATACTCTGCAAGGTTCTCATCGTCCACTTCGACTGGGTCTTCGACATCGCAGTCCGAATCTTCTATACCGAGAGGTCGGCCAAGAGCGAGAGCCAACATACGATCTAAGGAGTAAACTCCTGCCCATATCTTGCGACGTGTCTCCTTTTCAACGGGGGAAATAGAAAGTCTGCGTGGCGATCGCTACCCTATGAGTTAGAGCAGCGTTGTAAGCGGCATGAAGGGAAACTACTTACGTGGAGACCAAGATCTTGTCCGGTGCGAACGGCTTGGCCAACCAGGATCCAAGCTTGTGGCAAGCAGTTTATCGAACATAGAAATGATGAGAGGAGAATGAAGCATTGAACATGAGCAATTTGCGTTTTGGCGTGGCTGATGTACTGTAGGATGAGAGCTCTGTAACATATGAGTCGGTGGTGATGTCAGTGACAGCTGTTTCATTGACAACTCACCGTTCGTAATATACCATGCCCATTCCACCCTCGTCGGCACGACCACTGGCGTCCAATCTATCATCCTGAATGAGGTTTGCAGCACATGCGAATACGGCAAAGATGAGAGATATTAAAGCGGTTTGTGAGCGAGGAATCTCTGGATCGTGCATGTTGTTCATGATGTGCTCATATTGGAGTATGAATTCCGGCTTATCCAGAACAGGCAACAAGAAGTGGACTCGGGAAAAGTAGGCCTCAACCTGCGGGAGTAAAATTAGGGATTGCAATCGAGGGTGGAAAAAATATAAATTAGGGCCATACCAGCTTGTCGGCTAAATCTCGCGGTGGATATTCAACCTCTTCTGGACCGGGAAGAGCCCGAACTTTCCCAAAAAAGACTGACGCTGGGAAATAGAGCTTGTTGATACTTGGTAGGGGTGACATGGGATCTTCTTCCATGGGTGAAATGCGGTGTAACGGAGAGGAGGTAATTGCGCGGAAGGATTGGATCAAGGACATCGTTGAAGATCCGCCTATCCATCGTGGATGACCATACTCATCCAATGCAAGTTGACCAAATGATTCACTGACATCGTCTTCTATTTTAACAGGCTTCGGTGAAGGGGTTGTGCTCTGTCCCTCTTTCGGAGCAATCGAGCGCAAGATCGCAGACGCAGGGTTAGAAAGCTCGGGGGGTAATGTGGTGGTAGTACTCGATGATCCAGAGGCAGGTGTGTTATTCGATCCTGGCCCTATTTGTTCGAGTACTGGTGCGATCTGTGAGAACAAACTTTCCATATGAATGAGGCGAGCCTCAAGTTCTTGAACATAACTGTAAATCATTTAGTCCAGAATTCAGGTTGACGTAAAAGAGCACTGACTGTCTGCTGAGGGCAGCTTCAAAAATTTATCAGATAAGTTCCCTGGAAAGACTAAGGATTGAGCATACCTCTGTCTTTCGTCTGCAACCAAGTACATTGTGAACCCGAAGCTGTACACTGCGAGCAAGTGGGTTCACAACCATCGCACTTGATCTTTTTCCGCCTATTTGATGATTTTGTTAGTAATTGATAATAGCAGCGACAGATGAATAACGTGCCTGCAACTTTCACAAGCTCTCCAGACTCTCCTTCGCTGCAACTGAACAGGCTTTTGGCCTGCGTCGGCGGGAGGAGGTTCTGGGTCAGCGCGTTTCTTTTTACTCTGCTGGGCCATGGTGGGGTTGGTAGAAGAGAGGTCGTCCTTCGTCATGCGAACGAGCTTATAAAGTATGACCGGCAATTGTGTGAGGGTTGAGACAAGAGCTTGGCCAGATACCTGTGACTTTATTAGCCTTACGTTGGATTCTTTGGTCCGTTTCCCCACGTAATATGAGCCATAAGAGGGCTTATGTACTAAAATGCAGTTTTTTTCACAGTTTTTGATTATCATTTTGTATTTATCTGTATATATCAAGACATGCCATACTTTTCGGAGGTGATCATTTACCGGGATCGTAAAATTTGAGTACATAGAGTAAGCACGGACAACACGGTGACACCGCGACGCCGATTCTCTCTGTATCGCCTCTCATCGCCCGCAGCTCTACCGAAATATAACAATTATCATATGCATTTTGAGAAAATTACGGCCGTTTTACGTTTTCGGTAAGAAAGGGACCTGGGACTCTTCAAGTGGACGCCAAGTCTGTGGCTGTGGCTGTGCGATCGTTGTTTGATTCACTTTTGCGCCAAATTGGGCAAACAAACTGACAAAATCTTTCCTACACCATTCGAGCATGGCCGAAGTCGACGCTACTCAACCGACCACAAGTGAAGGAGTGGAAAATGTCGTTGATGACTCAGAGGAGGCCGAAAGCCAGGTGTGCCCTTGTATTATTGTTTTCGTTTCTCGAGCTGAACTGGCCGTCGACGTCAGGAAATTTTGCTCATGAAGCAACGCGTTGCTGAAATGGAGATGGAGGCCAAAAAACTTCGCGAGCTACAAGCTGCCGCTGAAGCTAACCAAAAAAAAGAAGAAACGTCGCCAATGGAAACCGACGAGGACAAAAATGCCGCTGATAGTCGCAGCGTGTATGTGGGGAATGTCAGTCTAGTGCCCGCTCAGCTTCATTTCGCTTTCGAACATACGGGCGAGTCCTTACGTTTCTTGACAGGTCGACTACAGTGCTACACCTGAAGACATTCAAGCTCACTTTCAGTCTTGTGGGACCATTAATAGAGTGACAATCCTTTGTGACAAATTCACGGGACATCCAAAAGGGTACGTTTACCTGTTTTTCCGCCCAAAAGATCCTTTTTACCAGGCATCCTACCTTTAGTTATGCATACGTGGAATTTGCGGAACCAGAACATGTCGACATTGCACTAGCAATGGACAATTCATTATTCCATGGCAGGTTAATCAAGGTTTGTGGTCCTTCTCTGAGCACTCAGATTGTGTATTCATCTCCCTCCAGGTCACCGCGAAAAGGACGAATATACCTGGCTTCAACCGAGGACGAGGCAGAGGTGGCGGTGGTTACAGAGGCGGATATAGAGGCGGATTTCGAGGTGGAGGATACGGCTATAATCCGTACCGGGCGCGTGGAAGGTATGTACCGGCTTTTGATGACTGTCAGAAGTTCCTCACAATCTCTTTCTTAACAGAGGGCGTGGAAGAGGAATGTAAATCTTCGACAGTTATTCCATGAACGGCCTGCTTCTTGACGTTGGGACGGCTCGTCCTGTCGGTCGTTTTTTCTTCCTCTTTCCCTCCCTTTTTATGTGTATGATATCAACCAGCATTACTTACATATATCTAGCCACATATTGTAATGATACCACTGTTCAAGGACGTAGATCAGTGTTGGCGATATTGAGCGTGAAACCTGAGACTGAGAGTAGCACGCGCGTGCGAATCTGCGCAAACTTGATTTTGAACCTCTGCCAGTCCTTTACCCGACCTTTACCTGCCATGCTGTCCAATCTCTTCAGATGGTCAGCTCGGTCAATGGCAACGGCGGCAACCACGTCTCCTAAACCCTATCCTTTCTCGAAAACCGCTCTTATTCACCCAGACCCTCATGTTGCCCCTCCTGCACTCCTCAGGGGTAAAGGTTTGATGCCTTTCCTTTCCAAAAATCTTCCAACGCCCGGAAAGCAAGCTATGCTACAAGATCTATTTTCGAGGCATTCTCCAAATTGTTTGCATTCTGGTTCTGTGGTCAGTGTCACCCTAGAACATGCACCTTTCCTTTTCACTGGCGTCATCCTATCCATAAGGCGGCGAGGTCCAGATACGTCGTTCGTTTTGCGCAATGTCATACAACGTACGGGTGTAGAAATGCAAATTTTTGTCAACTCTCCACACGTCAAGAGCATTAAGCTCTTGCAAAAACCACAGAAGGGAAGGATGAGGAGGGCGAAATTGTTCTACCTGAGGGATTCCCCGGACAAGATGAGCGAACTTGCCAGTGGAAAGAAGAAGTAAAAAAGGTTGCAAGTAGTGTCTGGTGAGTTTTCCGGTAGCTCATAGGAATTCAATGAAAGCTGAACTTCGTTCCGAGTTCTCGGTGCACATGCCCTAACCTGATAGCTGCTGTGTGGGAGGTTGGGAGAAGATGAGGTGAAGTTTCAGGGAAGCCTTGACATTATTTAGTGTAAATGAGCGGTAATAACACGTCGTATAATGGAGACTAGGACTACGATACTCCAATGTTGCCTGAGAAGAAACTTTATCACACCTGACATAGGCATATGAGCAGTATTCGTCAGTTACCTTTTGACGTTGCGGAGGGCGTCAGTGTCACCGCGTGAAGCACCGAAGTTGTCATCGGACAGCCCTTACTCTCATATCGTCATGGCTCCTGGCCGGCCTCGTTCCTTGCGTGCTTTTACATTCGGTTCTTCCAAACGAAACTCTTCACCAGATGCTCGCAGTCCTTCGCCTACGTTTTCAGAAACAACAAATATCTCCGGTATGAATTTCGGGGCAAACGGTCCAGCGAAGATTATTACAAGGGCAAACTTGAAAGCTAGTCTACAGGCTTACGAACAAGTGAAGCTTCTCTCCAAGATTCATATGGCTCCAAATCTCATTAAAGTTGACGGTTTCTTGCACTTGTAGTTGATGGATACGTGTAGTGAATACCGACAAGCACTTGTTGGACTATCGAGAGCGACAGCTGCATTCGCAGATGCAATGGGAGATTGTAGTGGGTTCGTATGGTCACGTCAGCCCCATTTTCCAGAACAATATATCTGAAATCGTTGGAATTTAGGCTTAAAGGCCCGTCGTACGAGACAGGAACTCGTCTACAGGCTGCATCTGGCCTTCATCACCTCATAGGAAATCATTACCATGTGTTGGTTGGTTCACGAGTTCCATACCCACCGGAATCTATCTATTCATTAACATCGTCACTCTTTCTTTCTCTGCTCTTGTGCCACCTTTTTAGGCCGAAACGCTAGACACGAACTTTGAGAAGCCCTTGCGACAACATCTGGAAACCTATCGCACCATTGTCAATGTGCGTGCCTTCAACCCATATTTATTTCTGTCGTGATTCTGATCGAAATCTCACATCATTCAAATCGGCAGGAACGTTCCGCTTCCTATGAAAAAGCACTGAAGGAAAAGAGTGATATCATCCGCCAAACAGAGCAAGGGAATCTCAACCGGAAGGCGAGAAGTAAAATTTTTCCGGCGTTTTCGTGTTTGAACACTAATTAAGTAATTATCCCCAGATCTCCAGAGTTTTCGGGAGGCATTAGCCGTGCTTCAGCGACAGGTGGACGAGCTAGATGATTTGAAGGGTGCACATTATCAAGAGATTATTGAACATGAAGAGCAAGTCTGGGATGTAGTCCAAGGCAAGGTATGTCCCAGATATAACCGTGGTGACGAATGTGTAAATTTACCATATACTCAGGTGTGCCTAGTCGTTCGTTCAACATTGGACGTATACGATAGATTCACCTCCAAAGCGTACGTTGATTGTACCTCAAGCGTGCCTGTAGAGGATTCATCATTCTTTGTAGCTCTGACCCCGTCATCGAACCTATGCTTCAGACGGTTCCGGACCCATTCGACTCCTACGGAATGTCGCAGTCGGAGGATCAGATATTTAGTATTCTCCCTCCGCTATCAATCATGCCCTCCGTTCCCTCGTCTACAACTTCCACGACGCCGATAGCGGGAACACCGGAAATGGAACATTTAGACGGCTTACCTACTTCAGCCAGTAGTGGAAGTTGGGTTCCCAATAATCCAAACACCATCATGTTTCCCACCGAATCCGCAGAATGGGCCGATGTTCCTTCACCCTCATCCTCTCCACGAGCATCTTCTCCGAGTAATCCGAGTACAACTCGTACAACTCGACGGCATTCCACTCCTGGTGCCACGCCGGTCCATTCGCACCGTAAATCCGAATCGAAATTGCGAAGTGTTCTTTCCGTGATTGACGAAAGTCACGGGCGAAAGAGTAGCAACAACGAAGCTCAAGATGACCCTTCCCATACCCATGTTCATCCTTACCCCAATAATACCACCGGGTTGATACAGCCGCAACCCCAGAAGCGACCTAGTTTCAACTGGAGTTCACCGTTTTCTTACGGGACGTCAGCCGATGACGCGGTTAATGATGATACGACTCCTCGAAACTCGACAGTGATTCCCGATAGTCCTCCTCTTAGGGGCGAAGTGAAGGACGATGGTCAGACTATACGGGAAACCAATCACGAACCAGCACTTCCTGCTACGTGATTCATATCACCAACTACTCTTCAAACCAGCTCCAGACTATACTACTCAGTGGGGTTCTACATATGCATATGCTATAATTATTACAGGGATATGTATTGTATGAATTAAGGCTCAGCCTGTCCCACCCGCTATTTTTACCTTGCAGTTGAGTTTCAATCACCGACTCATGCTTTCTGATCCTCCATCACATGTATAAATTGGGCAGCTTGACAAGTTTGTCTCATCGCGGGAGCTAGCGGGATAGAGTGGTTTGTATTGAGAACCTCACGCTCATCGAGGCTTTATACCGTACTGTTCCAATACATCGGCGGCGACTACCGCAGGACTCCTGAATAGCAAATCAGTCCCTACGCTGGTCTTGGGAAAGGCAATGACGTCTCGAATAGATGCGGTTTCGCAGAGTATTGACATGAGCCTGTCAAAGCCTAAGGGAATATCAGTCGTACCGGGAGCAGGGTTGATACGAAGTTATGCACACCTAGGGCTATTCCCCCGTGGGGCGGAGCACCACAACGAAGTGCATGTAATAAGTGCTCAAACGGCGCTTTTTCTTGTTCGCTCAACTGCGGGATGTGTGTTGTAAGTTGTGATACATGACGGGTAAGTTATCGTAACCAGGGGGGAAGGGCGCTTCATACCTGAAGAATGTTGGTAAAGATGTGATTCTGCATGTTGGCATCGTGTACCCGCACCGAACCCCCTCCGATCTCGACTCCATTCAGCACGAGATCATAATGCTGACCTCGAACCTGGAGTAAGTTTGAACTGTCAGCGGAGTCTTTGTGTATTGATTGATTCGGGCTCACAGCCTCCGGTTTCCCCTCATAGAGGTCCCCGACGTCTTGCCACATGGGGGCGGTGAAGGGATGGTGAGTGCTAGTCCAGCGTCCCTTTGCGAGAAACTCTTTATCATCGTCCGAACGAGTGAAAAGAGGAAATTCCGTTATCCAAAGGAAATGAGGTTTTCCTGGAACAGTGATATCGCCTAGAATTGACATTTACGTAAACGTGAAAGTTATGGAGGGTAGACAAACTCTAAAATCCTACCCTTAGTTAGTGCATTCTCGATGATGTGGAGGCGTTGTCGTCCAAGCGCGGTCGAACCGCCCTATAGATCAGAATTAAGATGTCAGGAAATCGTGGAGAAGGGAGAGCCAGTACTTTCGGAATTTTGGATCTCCTGGCCAACCAGACAGCATCGCCAGGTTTGAGCCGGAGTTTCTCATTGATCTCGGTGGTATTGACGTCGACCTCAGGATCGTTGAGGTCTGGAGATAAACGGCGGTTTAAGATCTCGCTCCGCAAAAGCCAGTCCAGACGGTTTTCTCTGGTCAAAGTAATCCGTTCCTGCGATATCTCCTGTTAAGCTCCGAGAACGTTAACGACGCCGATTTCCTTACTGCAGCAGGATCGTGTTCGCAATTACGTGAGGCATCTAAGAATTCCGTAGTGTGTGATTGGCTAACGATAAAGCACTCCAATATTTCATTATTTTGATCGAAGGAAACTTGATCTTCAGCAGGAAGATATCGAGTAATGTCAGTGATCTATGAGTTTATCTCAGCTGATACCAAATCGATTGCATGGTTGGGAGATACGGACATGGAGACCGAAACGAGTATCTGGTTTATCGGAACCAAACTGGAACATAAGAAGCATTCGTCTGTGAACAACACGACAACCACGGAGGTGAGTAAACAGAAACTCACACGCGACATGGCTTCGTGATAGGTCATCACTTCGAATTGGTGTGGAAGCTCCACGTCTTTGATCTCTTTCCATATTGTTTTAATCAAAGACTCAATGACCGTACGAACTTGATTGCCTCCAATGCGCCAATCACGAGACCACGAGGATTTTGGCTCATCTCGCGAATTTTTGACACCCCAAGATACATACGCCATCTCCAGATCGATTTGAGTAAATTCTGGTTGTCTGTCCTTACGACCGTCTTCATCCCTGAAACATTTAGCTATCTGAAAATATCGGTCGACGGCTCCGGAAGCTATGAGGAGCTGTTTCGGCTGCTGTGGGGATTGTTGTAACGCGTAGAAGGTAGGGGGGCTTGACGCAGAATTGTTTGTTCGAGTTGGAACCAAAAACTCACGGGCTCCTTCCACAGAGGACCGTAGGAGGATCGGAGTTTCCACTTCGACAAAACCTGAGAACGAGAGTTTGAGTAAGAACGATAAGAACACGGCACAAGTATGTAAAAGAGCGTGTGATGAACCAACCTTCCTGATGAAGAGAGTTTCGGACTAAGTGTGCGACTTTACTCCGTCTTGTGAGGTTTTCCGTGAGGACTGACCGACGAAGGTCAAGGTGACGATACCTCAGTCTCAACTCTTCGTTTGGCTTCTAAGGTCAGCACACCGGGCTCAAATATGATACGGCCAACTGACATACCAGATTATAAGGATTGGATGGTAGAAATGGCATAGCCGGATCAGCAGGGTTCAATAGGATAAAACTTTCCACCTGAACATCAATCTCGCCCGTCGGGCCCTTGTGATGCAAAGTGTTATCACAAACTCGAAAAGTTGGTATTATCACGAAGGACTAACAGACCGTCGGGCACTCTGAGGCCGTAAAAGTACAGTGCCTTGCACTAAGACGGAAGATTCAACGGGAACATCCTTGAAAGCTTGCAATTCAGGATTCGCGCTTGAACGATTGAGAACAAGCTGGACAGTTCCAGAAGAATCTTTGAGAGGGAAAAAGGAGACAAGTTTCCCTTGGCTTGAAGCGGAACTGAGTTGACATGACTCCCGACTGTCAAATGGGGTTGAAATATAATCACCGCTCTGGAAGGAGCCAACCAGCTAAGACGACACGAGAGCCAACATCACGAGCAGATAGTGCGCCACAAATGTGCGTTCGGGCGGGGAAGGGGGCTGTTGAAAAAACATTAGCCAGGTCGTATTGGACAAAGAGCCGGGCGAAAGTGCTGACCAGAATGTGGGGTTAAGGATATTGGGGGATTCGGACGCGAGGTGGAATGGTTTGATCTTGATAGAGGGAATTCAGGTCTGTGGGATATGAAGGGAATAGAAGAAGAGGACGGAACACGCGGCAGTATAAAACGCGAGGGGGAGCAGACACGCATGAAAGCGCGCCGCATGGGAGGAGGAGGCAAAGCCGGTAAGAGCTGACATAAGCATCTGCGGGCACAGCGAGAGAGAAGTCAACATGACGACAGTTGAACAACCCTGCTGGCTGTTACTGGATATCTTAGATGTTACTGAATCAGTTTAATTGGATCTATGTACTGCTCCCCGTATCACTTGTCATATATAACTCCCCCTCGGTATACGATCATGCACTCTCCTGTCCTCCTCCTTGGCCACTATATCAATGTCCTTCCAGACTCTCCCCCCAGAGCTCCTCGACAACGTCTCTCAGTTCCTTTGCCCAAACGACCTGGCCCACCTATCGAGAACTTGTTCTCAATGTCTACATCCCGCTCAGCGGGCTCTGTATCGTCACCTCTCCATCTCCACGGCGTCCCATAACCTCACCGCTCTCCTACCCATCGTCAAAAAACCTCACCTTGCTCGTCATGTCAGGTTTTTCTCCATCGAGCTAGACTCCAGCGCCACTGTTCTAGGGTCGTATTATCGAAGCCTCTCCTTCGCGTTGAGGCTCATGACCGGGTTGGGGTCGTTACACCTCTCCATAGACCCCAATTCAAGTTGGGTTCTAGATGGCGTTCATCCACGGTCTTTGACGCGTTTCTCGTCTTCTTTCCCACTTGATCACCACGTTACACAGTTTCTTCAAGGAACTCCTGCACTCATCGAACTTGAACTGGATTCTCCTCATGTCACCCATGCCCCCCCATTCCCTTCGAACCAAATTATCCCAAATCTTGAACAGTTCAGTGGTTCTTGCCAGGCTGCCGAGTTAATTGTACCTGGTCGGCCAGTCCACAGTATCCAGCTCAACACGGGTGATCTCGACGAAAACGTGGTCGAACAGCTGGCATTGTCCTTCAGCAATGTAGCTATTTTAATGGCCACAAGCTCCTTGCCAGTCCCGCGGTTGCTCCGCCTGCTCTCTCGCCATATGCGACATCTTGTGTACCTGCGTATGATGACGACCTCCACTACCGACGACGCTCCAAACTCAGACATGGTGGGTATTTTCTTACTCCTTTGGTTTGCCACCTTTTCTTACACGGACGTTCGTCTTCCAGAACTTTTACGAATCAGTAGGCGAGGCACTGTCAGGTCTGCCTGATTTGCAGGCCTTCGAGCTTTGCGGGATGCATTGGGGTTCCCTCAAAAAACATGAAGAAATCGATCATGAAAAGCCCGTTTGGCAGGCTCAACCCTTGAGCGTTTCAGAGTTCGATATTGATGCGACCTTTGACACCGAAAATTATTCGGACCTTTTTCTTGGATTGTAGTCCTCTCCGTCCTGGTGTTAGAATAACTTCATTCCCAGGATCATTTAGGGTCCAGTAGAAACATTTGAAGTACTTTACGCAATTGTATTCTAGAAATTATAATTGGCAGCATCCCGCAGCGATATTTCCTCGGCCTTTGGAAGGTCTTCTTACAAGTTTGATACGAGTTAAATAGTTATAATTCGTGCCATGCCGGTATACAAATCAAGGGAAAGAAGTTTCAAGGAAACGGAATTTGCTGAAGCGCTGAAGTGTCAACACTTTAGTCGAGGAACCTTCCATGATCATCACGCGCACGTCACACCCGGTTTCCGACTCGACGTGATCAGACCAAAGGGCTTGAGGACAACGCCGTTTCATTTTTCGAGACAGCTATGAGCAAGAGGGCACCCAACGAAAATGAGAGCAAGTTGCATCAAGCAGCTCTCAGCTCTGAAAGGAAGGCACGTTTTTTCAAAGTCGCTCCAAAGTGAATTAGAAACTCACGTTCGTTGCAGGAAATCACTGCCAAGCAATGCGAGAGTATCGTTACCGACCCCAAAGTTCGCCAGGATGCCCTCAATTTCCTTCTTGGGGTTGGTCTCTTCAAATCTTTGACGGATAAAAAGGGCTCTTTGGTCTTCAGAGCGGTCAGCAAGGAAGAGCTTCGACAGTGCGTTTCAATTCCAACTGCGTGCCACCTGTCTGTACAGCTTATCGTCCATAACAGATCGAAAGACCTAACAGGGGAAGAAGAAATTGTTTTGGGACACATACGAGCTTCACATAATGAAGGTGCGGTGTCCGTCCGTGATGCGATCTTCAGGGATTCCATTTCATTTATTCCGGTCCTATAAGGCATTTGGACAAAACACTTGAAGGCCAAAACCAACCTTCACCAGACCGTCTTAGATCGATGCCTAAAGACCTTGCTGCAGAAGAAGCACATAAAGAAAGTCCAATCGGTTCAGGTGTGTTAACCACCTGTCGAAGCCTGACCCCATCCAGCTCTGACAAGTTTACTCTTGTATGCGTGTTTCTTTTAGCATCCTACAAGAAAGATTTTCATGCTTGAGGGCTTGGAACCATCGATAGCGCTCACGGGTGGCCCTTGGTATACCGATAATGAACTTGATACTGAGTTTATCGAGACACTGATCAAAGCATGCTTCAAAATCGTGCAAGAGAAGGCATGTATTCCGCGGTCTAAGGTTGATATTGGCGATCTAACAGGTCCCATCCATACTAGAGTTCACCAAAACGCCGATCAAACAATGAACGTGCACTTTACCCGATATCGAAAGTGTCACAATATCCGACTGCGGAATATGTTCAGAAAAAATTACGAGAAGCACGTATCACTCCAACAGAGTTGTCTGTCGAGCATGTCGAGATGCTTTTAAACGTGCTGGTCCTCGACGGCGAGATCGAAAAGGTTGTCATTTTACATTTTTCTCCTTTGCTCCATAATTAATGGCATGCATCTTGCTCCCTTCAGCTCCCTGCCTTTGGTAGCACGATTTGGGATGCCAATGCATTGGATGACGAAGAGTCGGCGGATGAGTCTCATTCAAAAAAGAAGAAAAGAAAACGACGCCATTTTGATTCAGAGTCTGACCGCAAACGGAGCCGACGGAAGGCGAAAAAGAAAAAGAAAAATGTATCTGAATCTGACTCTACTTCCTCCGACTCGGATGCTGTAAACAAGACTAAAAGCAAACGTGGGCGAGACAGGAATGAAACAGACTCAGACACTCCAGAGTCAAAGGGGAAGACGAAGAAGAAACGCGATGACCCTGGATCAGGCTCGGAAAGTAGCGAAGAAAGTTCCTCAGAACACCGCAAAAAGAGAAAGAGTAGGAGATCTAGAAACACCTCGGACGAAGAATCGTCGTCATCGAGCTTAGAGGACGAAAAGAGGCGACGATCAGGATCGGACTCTACCAAAAAGTTACCGTCGCCCCCAGCTTTCTCTTTTGAGGATTACGACGAGAACAGAGGCTCCGGTGGTCTTTACAGAGCTATTCGGCAGGAGCGTCTGGACCTAGGGTGGTCTCAAACACCATGTAGTGTGTGTCCATCCTTCGAGTTCTGCAAGGAAGATGGACCGGTAAATCCTAGGGATTGTGTCTATTACAGTGACTGGCTAGTCGGCGGTACAGTTGCCGCCATAGAGGATGCTGTTGTAGACCAATAATGGCGAAGTCTTTCATCATTTGACTGTTGCTTGTTCGGGCTTTCGAACCTCCCAAAGCAATGGACCGTATATTTCATGTGTACAACTTAACTTAAATCTTGTATCGCGCGCTCCAAGAACGCGACAGCAGTCAAAGATTTTAGCCACTCCTTCGGTTCCTTCTCGGAGACTACCACAGTCGCTATATCACCGAGATGCTCCGCCACGACACCAACATTCAGCCCGTCAAGCACTCTCATTTCAAACTTGGTAAATCTCCATCCTGAAGGCACTTCCCCATCGACTCGAACTATACTTGCCGCCACGTCAAACTCTACGCGGCTGAAGTCAAAGCCAAGTCCGAGCCCGAGCGCCTTGGTGTAAGCCTCCTTCAGTGTCCATATCCAGAAGAACGTTCTCAAACCTTCCTCTTTGGAAATGCCGGGGCTAAGTAATGAGCGTCTTTCCAGTGGAGTTAGCTGAGACGTGTCTGAAATCAAACCTCCACGACAAATGAGCAGATTGCACGCACCTGGTCCTGGAAGATATTTACGAACGAGGAATATGTTTCCTGACGGGAAGACATCTGAACTTTCATCACGTCAATTCCGAGGCTGAAGGAGGGCGGGTTCAGCTTTCCGGGGGCGAAAGCCATGACCACGAGATTGTTGTCGTGAGAGACGTTGTATGCCAGCAGTGGATCTATCCCAGGCGTTGTCTAACAAAGTATCAGTAACATGCCAGGAACAGGAACATCCGTCCTTACGATGTAGGGCTTTCCGGCTGAGGTGGCAGCAAACAGCATGTCTTTGGGTGCGATTTCTTTCTCTGTCAAGAGTACTCTAGGTAAAAGGCGTGAAATAAGGCCACCTTTGAGAAATGATTCCTCGTGATGCCGCTAGTGGTGTAATATGGCAATTGCTCACGACAGGCATCCTCCCTTCGATAAAATTTTTTGATTCTAGCAGCGCTTTCTTCATCAACCAGTTGAAGGCCTTCCTGGTACAGCTATGATAACACGGATTGGAGCAAAATATCATAGATCTGACGAATATACCAACCCACGTCCTCGGTAAAGAGAGAAGGATCGTATACGACTGCCCAGACTTGCATGGTGATGGAAGAGAACAAAGAGGGTCGCTATTCGTGTGAACGCCAATCGCAAGCCTCGGGTTCACCAATAATAAGGCTGTACAAACCTCGATAAGATAAGACTCGGTGTTCAGCACAAACCACCACATGCGAATCAGCACTCTCGTCCACTTGTGAACCACCATGGCCAGTGATTCAGTCTTTGTGACTTTGGGCATGTTCATTATTGATCAATTCGAATTTTTGGATGAGGAGGGTAATCCAACAGAGCGACCCTCAAAGAATGAGGTATGTCTGCCCCATCAGTGCGATCTCATCGACATTTTTGACAATTATAGATTGGTGGTGGTGGAACATACGCCGTTGTGGGCGCTCGCGCTTGGTTAGACTCACCATGTTAGCTTTTCTTCACTCGTCCGACAAGGTTCCTTCGGACTCAGGTTGCCGCCCGATAAACTCGGTATGATTGTGGATCGGGGACCAGATTTCCCTCCTTCTATGCAGAAAACACTTGAAGCATACGGAAATATGTGGTTGTTTCGCGACCGTGCAGATACCGGAACGACAAAGGCATTGAACAGCTACAGGGGAGAACACAGAAGGTTGTTTCATCTTGTTTCGCATCGACCAGATAAAGGACTTGCTTGATGTTTCAATGCAGCTTCAAATACCTGACACCGCGCCTACGCATAACCCCGCAAGACCTGCGTCAAACCAAACTTGATCGGCCAAAGATTTTACATTTCATATGTTCTCCGTCTAGAGCAGGCGTCATCATGACCGAGGCACGGGAAATCCAAGACTGGGAACCAATAGCAATATACGAGCCTATACCCGTAAGCCATCGGTCGATACTCCGGAAACGATATCTTGTTGACCCAGTTTCAAAGGATAGATGTATTCCTGAAGAGCTTCCCGCTCTGATATCAATACTACCGGAGATCTCAATCCTGAGGTGAGTTTCAGTGGGGTATAGTCAATCCCTGCTCAGTCTTGAACCTCGTCCTAGCCCCAACGCTGAGGAAGCCCTGTCGTTGCTGTCTATCTCTCTTCCCCCAACCCCATCATCCATTGAAAAAGCCGCCCATATATTCCTGGGACTCGGGGTCAAAGACGCCGTCGTGATTCGAAGTGGGGGCCTAGGTGCCTACGTATTGACTGAGAAGAGGGGTGGGAAATGGATCCCCGCTTTCTGGAGTGACGAGGATACAAAGGAAGTCGTAGACGTGACAGGTGTGCCTTTCTTCTCGTGAGTCTTCTCGAGGACCTAACGTGTGATTTACAGGTGCGGGTAACAGTTTCTTAGGTGGACTTGCAGCGGGGCTTCACATCGCTGATGGAGATGTCTACGAGGGTACGTGTGTTGTTGACGTTGTGGGCCTTTAATCCACTCATCGGTTACTAGCATCCTTGTACGGTGCCGTGTCTGCATCATTTGCTATTCAACAAGGAGGATTACCAACCTTCTCCGGTACGGACGGTTCATGGAACCAGGACTTCCCTGCCCGACGACTCAAGGTGTTAAGAAAACGATGTAATTGAGGAGTCTGCTGAAAGTGTTGTCACGTAACATGAGACGTATAGAATAGAGCAGGTATTGTACAAGGTGAGATGATACAAGTCCTAAACAACCGTGGTTGAACTACTGTTGGCCCGATTCGAATTTTCTTCGACTGGCTGCAAAGAGTTCTTCTTGGGCAGCCGCAAGTTCTTCCTCTGTCATGCCTGAATTCTCGATTTTCGAGCCTTTCTTTTCACGATCCTGAACGAAAAGTCAATCAACAAGTAGGAGAGGAATTATTCCTAATGGCGCACTTTTTGCTGTTGTTTATGATCCTTCAGAACATCCTCTACCTCTGCTGTAAATGCATCAAAGCCGAGTTGCTAGAAATGTTGTCGTCAGCTCCAGATCAAGAAGCCAATCGGTTTCAGTGAACCTTGAGAGCTGAAATTATATGTTCTGGTGCTATTGTCTTCTTGGAATCCTTTTCGCAGATTTCATTGGCTTCCGACGAGATTAGGTGAATGAATTCTGAGAATAACCAAATAAGTGGTCCGAGAACCAGTGAACGGCTAAGTGGCTCGTGTTCACCTACACAACATTCAATCACCAAATCTCTGGTCTCCTTCGCACATACCACATCGTTGGGTAATAATTCTGTCAAAGAGTATGAGTTTCGGGACCGTGGTTGAATCACGTTAAAAGACGCGCCTGTTATCATCTTGGCCACCGTTGCTTTTGGTAGCGAAAGGTCCTCATCGGGTGGGAGGGTTCCAGATGGGCCTTCTCTGTCCGACATGGCTGTAGATGTTCTCGAGTTCTTAGAAGGGCCGTTGTTGAGAGAGAAAGAGCTGTTCAAAATGCGCTCATGCGCATTGACTGTTGTCATTCCCGATTTGGTGATTTTTGAACTCCGCGCTTGTTCCTCCAACTGTCAACCATGTCGGTGAGTCGGAGTGTTCTTCCCTGTATAGCGGGCTAAATGTTTGTAGGTGAACCCAGTAAATCCCAAACCGTTTATGCAGGAATTAACAGGAAAGCCTGTCTTTGTTCGTCTAAAATGGGGTCTGGAATACAAGGGCTTCCTTGTTAGCACTGACGGATATATGAACCTCCAGGTTCGCACAAGTGCTTTCGTCCCCCCGTTTTCCTGAGCTCATTTCGTTGTAGTTGGCAAATACGGAAGAGTATCAGGATGGAAAGTCGAACGGTACTTTAGGAGAAGTTTTCATTCGGTTCGTAACTTGCGTTATCGATTTATAGTCAAGCATTGCTGAGACAAATTCCAGGTGTAACAACGTGCTCTATATCATAAGTTTACTTCAGCTGCTTTCATATAATAACGATTCTCATCCGGTTACCCTTCGATTACAGGGAGGCACCTCCAGAATAATTTTTGTCGCGATCACCTTGCAAGTGGTACCAAAAAAAAACTTTCGCGTGTGCCATTTACGCGTTTCATGACTTGAAAGTTGAATCATCCTCTAGTTGAATATCACAGGAGTCTTGTAGGCTGGGTTATCTTGTCAGACTTGGTATCTACTCGTCTATCCGTATCGTTTTGTAGTTTGTCGTTTCCAGTCAGAGGCCTCTGACTGGTACAATAGTCATGCACAGCCACTGATGACAAATCTGACCAAAAATGAACTCTTTTTTCTGTCAGTCCAACGTTTGTCTACATTTAACTACAACATCCGCCCCTCCCCACCCAACAACAAAATCTTGGACCTAAATCTACTCACCAGAAGCTCGTACTCAATTATCATTGCTTATGATGGCAAAATCACTCCGGTCCAAAGTCAAGCGTAACTTCCGTTCCAAAAAACGTGAAGGTGGTGTCTATGCTGCAGCTCATGCAGCCCGGTTACAGCGATTGCATGCAAAGTTAGCTGAAACAGCGGCACGGGATGCAGAGGGAGACTTTACCGTGAGAGATGCCGAAGACGTCGAGGAGGATACGCCAGGTTGGTCTTGGTTTGCCACTTTCGGCCTTCTAGATCCCGACGACATATCTGTGGACAGTATAAGCTTTCTCCGAGGAGGAATGGGAGCTTGAACTACTTTTCCATCAACAACACACAATTCTCGATCTAGTGAATGATCGTTGACATTTCTTCTTTTTCTTCCAGCCGACGTCGTTGCAAAAGCTGTCGCTGAAGGAGAAGGTTAGAAACATTGCATTCCCGAATCCCCATATTTATTGTTTTTTCTGCAGACTCCATGCAGATGGACGATGCGAAAACTACTTCGTCATCCAAACGTACATCAACACATGGGCCTCGTGGCTCAAGAAGGGAAGAATGGCGGTTATCGAAGGGGCTATCTGCACGTCCCAAGTCTCGAGGAATGAATAGGCAAGGAGGATTAGCTGTGAGGAGAAAAGCAGGTCGTTCGAAGAGGAGGAGATGATGATACCCTTTCTATTATAGCATTCGAGAAGTCATGTACCCACTTGTATCTTGCGTATCCCTATTGACTATGGAAAGGTACAAGTTGGATCTATCATGCTTGTATTGAAAGGAAAGGGATGTAGACAATCGACGACAGTATATTCATTTAGGCTCGCGTTTTATCGAAAGACACTGATTCGTACAACGGGTGAAAGTAAGAATGACGAGTTTAAAACCATAGCTAGTGGCATAAGGAGCATACGCCCGGGCAGAAAGTTGAGCTTCCGGACGAGACCTCATGGGCTTCAGGCCTCAGCCGCTGAAAAAGAGCGTCAAGTCGGTGAAAAGCACTGCAACCCAAGCTCCTAGCGAATACATAATGAGCTGTTCACGTTGTCCCATGGTGCGCCACAACTCTGAGGGATGGAGGGGGCAAGGCAAAAAGTCACTCTATACGAATAACATTTCATCGGCCGGACTCTACTTAATTTCCAGCCACCGGTCAGTTACTTTATAATTATGTGGGATCGGATCTCATGATCAAGGGTCGTTGTCAAAGGTTGGAAAAACCCGTTGCCACAATAGGACCCTTCGAACATTGAAGGAAAATGTACGCTTTAAATGATTGAAGTCTGTGTGTAGCTTTAGTTTTCACACATGTACCGCGAACGATTCGCGCTAAACGGGGAATAGATTTGAAAAAGTCGGTTGGTCTGTACATATTGAACCATTAGCTACACCACACATTAACAGCTCCATCAGCCCCTGCGCTAACCAGCCACGGGTATTTATTGCACCATTTTACCTGAAGGACGCCAAGGCCATTGGTGACATCATGCCCGCGAAGAATTTTCAAGGGGACTATCAGCGGATCTGTCATCAAATCGCTGTAAACCCTTGCATGGAACACTTGAATGGTTCCATCATCCGAAGAGGACGCAAATAACGGATAAATTGGGTGGAATTGGAGCGATCTAATAGCTCGTGAGTGATATCTGAGGAGATGAGGGAGTTAAGTACACGTCCCGCTGAAGAGTACTAAAACAAACCGCAGGATCTTGTATGGTTTATCGCTAAGCTGCAAGTCGAACCAACATAACTTCCGGTCGTAGCCTCCAACAATCAGATGATCGCCGGACGGGTGAACGTCCATGGAGGAGATCCATTTAATCCCCGGTATAAGGGTTTTCAGCAATTTCTGCTCAGAAAGGTTATACATCCGAACATACTGCTGGGTCTATCTTTTCATTTAGTTTGGTTTGTGACAGCATCGTACGAGCCACTTACCGCCACGAAAAACTGCGGTTTTGATGGATGGAACAGGACGAGCTGCACATTGCCTTTGACTTTCTTGAATGGTGCCTGAGAGTGTCGCCTGGATATCTGATGGATCCAGACTCCACCTTGGCTGCCCCCTGTACCTGCGAGCAATTGCTCAAGAGTTTTGGATACCAGTAAGAAACTACCACTTACAAACGCTAGCCATATAGTCACCTTTACGGTGCCAAGTTATGTGATTTGGTAAGCCACAGCCGGATGGCAGACGGATAGTGAGAAGGGGAGTCTCATCCATCCAGGTGTTAGAAGCGGGAGTGGTCCATTTAACAGGGGAATGCGTTTCAGGTGACGGGGGTAGATTGGTAGGGGCGAGAGTTTCCAGAGTAGCCTGGTGAACGGTTGGGGGAAGGTTAGGTGGGACGACACAATGTAAGGTATCTTCTCTAGAATCAAGGACAATGTCAGGGGTTGACGGAAAATCTAAAGTAGAAGAGAGATTTACCTGCCGACAACGAAATAGCTTGCGTCGTTCCTTGGGCACCACTGTAGTGCTCCGATCTTGCCTCCGAATTCCCATCGTTTCACTTCCCTTCCTATATTCACTTCCCAGAGTGACACCACACCCTTCTCATCACCACTGGCGACCCAAGCCCCATCGGGGCTAACGCTAATGCATCGAGCAAGTCCTGAATGGTGGAATCTTAGGGATTTGTACGTTGGGAAAGGTTTAAGACTGCTGGGACTGGGAAGTTTCGGTATTAAGGATTCCGGATCAATGTTGAGCTTCACTCTTTGAACACGGGGCGCCATGTACAGATCTAACTGACGATTAAACCTCTCTTTCATGAAGCGATCGTATCCTGGCACGAGACGAAGCGATGGATATTTATGGGGAAGATAATCACGTTCTCTATCTTCAGGTTCCGTCTCCTCCCATTGCTTTTGTTCCTCCTTTGTAGGAAGGTACTCTTCCGGCGGATTATAAGACTCAGCGTTGGTAGGAAGAGCAGGTTTTGGTGCGGGTAGGGGAGGTGTATGTGAGGAAGAGGTATCGGACCAAATGGCATAGAATTGTGGTCGAGTAGAGGCTGTTTTGGGTTTGTTGGGCACGATGCGACCTTGTCTAATTGCGCGTACGATTTTCATGATCTGTATGGAGTGATTAGCCAACGAATTTCGACTTCTGCTATAAGGTATACCTTCTTCTTTTCCCATTTGCTGGGTGTCCATCTTCGTTTGGGCTCCGGTGCTGCTGATATTGGCATCACTTCCTCCTTGCCTTTGCCAGTGAACCACTCTATTGTTGGTTCATAAGGGTCATATTCGGCATCGGGCACTTCATTTTCGTATAATCGACGAATAATGTCAAGTTCCTCGCTTGCCAGCGGTTTGTCGGACTGCGTATTCTTGTCAAATGCAGACGTCCTGTTTATTTCTAATGAAAATGGATTTCATCATGGCAAAAGTACGACACTTACCAAGCAGTGGGGTCCTCAACGGTCTCGAGGAATTTGTCAAGCTCATCCCCTCTCGCTGGCTTAAGGACCCTTTTCCCATCCATATCGTAGCCTACATGTGGCAGGTCGTCATACCAGTGCATTGGTATATTTCCTACGCGATTGGGAGCCTATGACCAAGATTTTTAGTACAACTTTTAGATACTGAGTGTAGACTCACATCCTCTGTCGATGAATCAGAATCGTAAGCTGGTTCTATCTCCGGAAACATGCGTTTCGGTTGACCCGTAATGTCAGAAATGATTTCTTTTGCCTGAGGGAAGACATGGTGATCCTCGAGGTCCGTGTCTTCTTCCTCGTCATCGACGTCCCCTTCCCCGTCTATATCTTCCCCGTCACTATCTTCCTCGTCACTCTCCCCATCAATCCCAGGAAAATCTTCATATTCTCCATCGTCCGACTCGATATTCTCTTCTTCTCCCTCTTCTTCGCTTAACATTTCCATATCACCCGCGTTTTTGAAGGTAATGATATTATCATCTTCATATTGACCTTGTTTTCGTTTTTTTGTGAGCTTTGCATCCGCAACCATCGAAATGTAGAACCAGAGCTACAAGTTGAGTACGAGCAGAAAAAATCTTGGGCTGTTGTTGAGAAGGTGCTATTGAAAAGTTCGCAAAAAATGGTCACAAACTAACACCAACAACACGTTCAAACGCCGTACGCGTCTTCAAGCTTCAACCACCATCATCCAGTCATGGTTACCTACGGTGGAGGTATGTCTCAATCTTCACTACAGCACTCTGCTCTAATTTTCCCACTATTCATCTAGATGAAGTCTCAGCACTAGTCCTCGATATTGGCACTTCCTCAGTACGAGCTGGTTACGCAGGGGATGATAGTCCAAAAGCCATAATTCCGACGCAATACGGATTTATGCCACCGAGTAATGATCAAGATGTGGATATGGGTGATAATTCAGATAGCACAGAAAAGCCTAAGGGAGCTCGAAGCTTTATTGGGGAAGCAGGACCCTCATTATTTCGGCCAGGAATGCAGATTGGAAACCCAATGAATGACACTCTCAGTGTGTCCATCGGTCCATTGCTTCTCAACTACTATTGACTGTGATTTTAACCTTTCCTAGTCCAGGATTTTGGCCCTATACCAGCGTTAGTGCGACATGTGCTAGAAGATTCAATGCGAGTAAACCCCAGCGAGCATCCAATTTTGGTCACAGAACCCGCGTGGAATACACCTGAAAATCGCGAAAGAATGGCAGAAATCATGTTCGAGGAGTTCCAAGCACCGGCATTTTATATCGCGAATACTGGCGTGTTAAATACGTGAGCCCGTGCCCTCTTTCCTCACTTCGACTTGTCAAAACATCCTTTGCAGATTTGCCGCCGGTAAAGGCTCCGGACTTGTGGTTGATGTTGGTCAGTCGGTGGCTAGCGTTATACCGGTGGTCGATGGTTTTGTGTTGCGAAAAGGTTCACCTGATACTATCCATTCCGTCCAAGCTGCTAAATTCCTAACTTGCCAGGTGTCGCCTATTCGAATCTCCCAAAACTTGTCGCCGCGCATGCGCGGCATGTTCTACTCGGCAATACCATCGACCTCATACCTCACCAACTCATCGCGAGTAAAACTGTCAGTTCATTTACTCCCAGCCCATACAACTGTGTTTCACTCCTAATTTACCCAGCCCGTCGAACCCAATATGCCCCCTCAATATACCATTCGTGAGGACAAAATGGCTGGCGTTACTGACAGTTGGCGTCAGTGGTATGAAGATCGAGCTGTTGAGGAATGGATGCAGAGCGTGGGTGGGATTCTCGAACAAGGATGGAACGACCAGTGCGTGATCATACTTTCTGGTATGCTCTGTCAATCTCAGCGGTTACATTTCCTGGTGTGCTGCATAGGGCGGCCGTGCAGCGTCCACCGAGACAATACGAATTCCCTACTGGTTTCAATACGTTCTTCGGGCCAGATAGATACCATGTAGGGGAGCTCTTCTTTTACCACAAACCCAACTTAGTTGTAAGCAGTCATTTCTCCTTTCAATTCACCTGAAGATTGTTAATGCAGCAACAATAAGGCGTCCAACTCATCATTGCCAAGGCATATTCCAGCTTTGATCAGTGACTCTCTACGCGCCTGTGATATTGAACTGCGACAAGTGCTCATAGGTAACGTTATAGTGACGGGTGGTGGGAGTCTCTTCAGCGGGTTCACGGACAGGCTTCATAATGAGCTCGCCCGATCTTTCCCTCATGTGAATTCTCCTTGTCTACTACCTAGTACAGCCGTTAAATCTTTTCACTTTTTGAAAGGTAAAGATCCATGCACCTGGTAATCCTGTTGAACGTCGCTACGGCGCGTGGTTGGGAGGAAGCATTTTGGCGAGTTTGGGAACGTTTCATCAACTCTGGATCAGCAAGGAAGAGTGGATGGTAAGTCTGGGTGATGGAATTCCTCGTCCGAATCTCACACGCGACTCCATTGCTAGGAACACGGGAAAGGAATCGTGGCGCAGAGATGCAAGTAGAGTATGGGCACTATATCTACTGTATCTCTATATGTTACTGTAATACGAAGATTCTGTAAAACGATATCTTAAGGCTGAAAACTGGAAATATGAACGCTCGAGAGTGACCGAACGGTCGACTCCGAAGCAGCTGAAACCGTTCGGTAACTTATAAGCATAGCACGGTCGCGTGCAGGAGGTACGGAGATGACGTAACGTTGCTCGCGCATCGAACGACATTGAACGATGTCGTTGTCAGTCATGAACTTCAACGAGCTTGAGGTCGCCAAAAATCGCGACCCTCAGCGTGCTCCTACAATGTTTGCCGAGCTCAACGCCCCAACTTCCTTGCCACGCTGCGCAATGCGGGGCACTTGTGGAAAGAAAGGTGGAATATTTGGGCGGGACCTCCCTTGTCCCTATGATGGGGAACCGGTTCAGCCGACTTCAAGAGAAGTTGACGTCCTGAACTCCATATGCCCTTCTCTTCACGACCCAAATTTACTCGGAACGTGCTGTACAGAACCACAACTCGACGAATTGTCCTCTAATTTTGCTCAGGTTGAGGCCATTCTTGGTCCCTGTCCAGCATGTCGAAATAATTTTCGTGCATTTTTCTGCGAATTCACTTGTTCGCCCTATCAATCCCAGTTCGTCAATATCACATCCACTCAGCAAACGTCGACGGGACAGGAAGGAGTGAAATCATTGGATTTCTATGTTGGAGAACGTTTCAAGAATGGCTTTTGGGATAGTTGTAAAGATGTGAAACTTGGTTCCGCCGGCCAATTCGTTATGGATTTCATATTTGGAGGAGCGAAGAGTGCCGGAGATTTCCTCAAATATTTGGGAGATGAGAAGGATTTAGGGAGTCCATTTCAGATAAATTTTCCAGAGTCACCAGAGACGAATTCTTCCCTCATACAACCGCTGAACGAATCGCCCCGCTCCTGTTCAGACCTTTCAGACCTTTCGAGCCGATGCTCATGCATCGACTGCGCGTCTGTCTGTCCTGCTTTGCCGGTCATCCCACCCCCTTCACAATGCACTATTGGTAACCCCAGTCTGTTTGGCCATACATTGCCCATAACTTGTTTATCCTTCTCATTGGTGTTGTCATATGCTCTCATAGCTATCATTGGATTCGCTATCGGTTTTATTTTACACCGACGAAGTCGTAAGCAAAAATCATTGCTGGGCCTTTCTTTTGACCATACCCTTTCCAACACTACTCCAACTTCCCCAACAGCCGGACGCTTGGGTCATGGACTATTAGGCGCCGCTTCACTTGCGCACGAGGAATCCAGTGGTCGTCGCATACATCTTGACGACTCTTCCCCTACTTCGAATACGCGTCTCAACAATCTTTCTTCAGCCGGCCACAACACTCTGACACCTACCCCTCATCTCCTTGATCCCCTTACATCTTCTCAACCTCGCAGTCACAGGCTTAGTATCTTCCTAAGACGGACTTTTTACAGGTAGGTGTTCTCCCTCATATAGAATTCGAACCCGTCCAACGCGTTCTCTCTCCACCACAGGCTAGGTTTTTTATGCGCCTCGTATCCACTCCTTGTGCTTATCGCCAGTTGTGTCATAATGGGCCTCTTGAACGGGGGTGAGTGACTTCACCGTTGGCTTTTGTTGTGCTTAAATGAAATTTCTATTCTAGTCGGCTGGAAGTTTTTTACAATTGAAACCTCCCCTGTACGGTTATGGGTTGGTCCGGGAAGTGAGAGTAGAATGCAAAAGGAAATGTTCGATGAGTGGTTCGGTCCGTTTTATAGGGTCGAGCAAGTGTTTGTCACCTCAGCTCCGTCTGCCTCCACGCCTTCTTCGCCTGTTCTCTCTTACCCCCATCTCAAATACTGGTTCGACATCGAAGAAGAGATCCGGTCTTTGAGATCTACACCTAATGGGTACACCCTTGACGACGTGTGTTTCAAGCCTACCGAGGAAGCATGTGTGGTTCAAAGCATCAGTGCTTGGTTACCGGATGGATATTTGGACGGTAAGTGTTTTTACGATTTTTTGCCTACGCTCATCTTCCTACGCCGGTATAGAGGATGAGTGGGAAGAACGGGTTCTCGAATGTTCGGCCTCCCCGACCAGTTGTATACCTGAATTTGGGCAACCTCTCCAGGCTGTTAATGTTCTGGGTGGAATACCTAACAAGGCAGACGGGAGTCGAGATGTACGTTGTTTGTTTTCTCAGTCTCTCTGACCTTGACGCTAATCTTCCCATGCAGGTCCTCAATTCTGAAGCCATGGTTATCACATACGTGGTAAGCGACTCGTTAGATCCTGAAGTACAAGGACGGGCAGGAGAGTGGGAAAGAACCTTAAGAGCGTACCTTGTAGAACTTTCTAAACGTATCACCCGTGAAACACGGTGAGTTTATAGATTCTCGTTGGTCACGGCCGTTCGTGTCGACTCATCATGACCTTGAAGCTCCCACGAAGAGGAACTTGAACAACCGGAAGACACAGGACTTCAAATCGCTTGGTCCACAGGTGTCTCACTTGAGGAGGAAATAAATAAATCAACGAACATGGATGTCCGAATTGTTGTTGGGAGCTACCTTGCGATGTTTGTTTATGTCGCGATCGCTTTAGGCAACAACAGCGTTTCGAGTTCACATCGGAAACAACGAAGTTCTAGTTCACTGTTCAGTCGAATCAGGGCATTATTGGGGCGAAGCGCTACCGGACCCACTGATACTAGGTCAATTCACAACACTTCTGGTTCGGTTCCTTTACTATCGGTTTCAACGCTGAGGTCTGTAGTTGTAAACTCCAAAGTCCTGCTGGGATTGTTTGGGATTGCGTTGGTAATTCTGAGCGTAAGCACGAGTGTAGCCTTCTTCAGTTTGTGTGGGGTCAGGGTGACACTCATCATTGCCGGTAAGTTTCCTTCCTCCTTCAAAGTGAGAGGCGAACTTTAGACTCACTGGTCTCTGAAGAGGTCATTCCATTTTTGGTGTTGGCTGTCGGAGTGGACAACGTCTTCATCTTGGTGAATGAACTGGATCGGCAGAATAGCTTACACGGACCTGCAGCATTGGTCGCTTACCGTTCCAAGTGGGTGCCTTGAACGTAAGACACGCCCTGATACTCAGCTTCTTCCTTTCAGCTCCCATCCGTCGTCTAGGTACCCATCGCAATATTCGATCAGGCCAATGAGTCCGACCGGAAGTACAAGAAGGTATGTTCGTATCAATCGTTGATGATTTCGAAGTAATCTGAGTACTGGAATATTTCCTAGATATCCCTCTACGGATGGGGATGACGAAGATACAGCCTCCATGCCGATCTTGCTGACTCCGGAAGAGCGCGTCACACGCACACTAGCTAAGATGGGCCCCTCGATTCTTTTATCGACTATTACGGAAACTACAGCGTTCTTACTGGGAGCTCTGGTACCCATGCCGGCGGTGAAGAATTTCGCTTTATATGCGGGTGGTAGTGTGTTGATCAATGGTGAGCATTATAATTGAAATCATCCAACAGCTCATGTGACGCGTTACAATAAGGTGTGCTGCAAGTGACCGTCCTTGTTAGCGGGCTTGTTCTGGACCTCCGTCGAACTGAGGCCAACCGCGTTGATTGCGTCCCTTGCCTAAAGCTTTCAGGGCGTATTCAACTTCCTCCCGACTCGGACGATGTTCAGCCTCAAAATTCAGGACAAGAATCGTCTAGCCCTTACCTCGGAAATGGCTATACACCCTCAGCCGAAGGTGAAAATATGTTGACTCGGTTCATACGAAGACACTATGCGCCGTGGCTACTGAGATCATGGGTAAAGGCTGGTATTTTAGTGGTCTTCGGAGGTATTTGGATACTGAGGTGGGTACCGTATCTACTCGATTGAACGCACTTTGCTCTGCCTTCTGCCACTTAGTTCAAGAACAAGTGTTGATCTATATGCAGCATAATATCAATTCAGTCCCTCAAATTGGGTCTGGATCAGAGGTTGGCACTACCAAGTGACTCGCACCTTGTGGATTACTTCAACGCTGTCGACAACCTGTTAGAAGTCGGTAAGTGTTTGTTCATACATTGCTCCGACTTCGATTAACACGACGTAAGGCCCCCCGGTCTATTTCGTTGCTCACTCTGTGGATGCAACAGCGCGATCCGGCCAACAGGCCCTTTGCGGGAGGTTCACTACTTGCGAGGAGTTCTCTGTTACAAACGTCCTTGAGGTTGAAAGAAAGCGTGAGAAGGAGAGGACCGACCCTTGGGACCGGTCTTTCATCGCTGAACCCACAGCGAGTTGGATAGATGACTTCCTCGGCTGGCTGAATCCCGAACAGGAAAGTTGTTGCAGAGTATTGAAGAGCGATCCTACAGGTATTTATCATCCCATGCCTACCTATTCACAGTTATCGATGACCACTCCCTGTGAAAGTCTTTTGTACCCCACGAGACCGTGGTCCCAAATGCCAGCCGTGCTTCAAGGATAGACATCCCGGATGGAACATCACAATGAGGGGAATGCCGGAAGGCGAGGAATTCATGCGGTATGAAGAATTTGCCCTGCATCAAGGGCCTGTCTCAACTAACAAATGGTCTCGCATAGATATCTGCGTCAGTGGCTTCAAAGTCCCACAAACGAAGACTGTCCTTTGGCCGGTAAAGCATCATTCGGGACTGCTCTGGCGCTCTCCGGTAGTGATGCGAGTGATCTAATGACTGCTCAAAACTCTAAAGGGACAGTCGTTGCATCGCATTTTCGAACTTTCCACACACCCTTGAGATCCCAGGAGGATTTTATTGACTCTTTCGAGGCCGCGCATAGAATATCCGGCGAGATTGAAAGATTTTTGAAGGAAGCTGGTAAGACTTTTCAGGTCGTCTGCATATACGGGGTCGACTGACAGTCAATACCAAGGCCACCAAATCAGTGTATTCCCGTACTCGCTGCACTATGTGTTCTTCGACCAATACACCCATATCATTAGCATGACGCAAACCGTGTTGGGATTAGGGCTGGCAAGCGTTCTGGTCATCACTTCCGTTTTACTGGGAAGTTTGAGGGTAGGGTTCATCGTAAGTGGTGTTGTTGGGGGTGTTGTGTGCGTCGTGCTTGGGGTGCGTCGATCTTTCTTTGCTTTTACCACCATTTCACGAATGTTTTCATGTTAAGGTAATGTCTGTCTGGGATGTCAGGCTCAATGCCATTTCGCTCGTGAATTTGAGCATTTGTTTGGGAATAGGGGTAGAGTTTTGCGTGCATGTCGCACGGGCATTTGTCAATCCTGGTGGAGGTTATGGGGTTGGCAGCGACAGTGCCTGGGGCGGAGACCATGGTCAAGTATATGATACGACGGAGCTTGATCGGGAAGAACTGGAGAAGAATGCACAGAAGGAGAGAGATGAGAGAATGTGGATGGCGCTAGTTGATGTTGGGCCTTCGGTGAGGTTATCATTGTCGGCTTTTCTGAAACAACTATAAACATTGGCTACCCCAGGTATTGTCGGGAATCACGTTCACTAAACTCATTGGAATGTGTGTGCTTGGACTCACTCGTTCAAAGTTACTTGAGGTTTGTGTTTCTGTAGAACTACGGTCCGTGCACCACGGCTCAAAATGCAACTCTTAGATCTACTACTTCCGGACCTGGCTAACCCTTATAATTTCCGGTGCTCTGCACGGTTTAGTTTTGCTTCCGGTTGTCTTAAGCTGGGCAGGAGGAATGGGTATACCTCTACAAGGACAAGAAGCGGACGAGGAATGGATGGTCCGAGTGATGCATGGGGAGGGAGGGTATGAGTATCAGTGGGTATAGTTTTTGTTCGTTGACCATCTCAGACTTGCTGATTATGTCTCTCAGACCTTTCATGGCGGACGATGATAGCAGTGTCCGAAGTGATTAGGGCCCTACTATTGGAACTCCACGCTAGTATTATGCCCTGTAAATATCTACCCCTAGGTCGTACACGCTTCCTACTTGTCTATTTCTCGCTCACTATGGAGACAAACTTTTTTAATTCATCATCTATCCGAAACACACATGGTATTTGAAACTATTAGTCGTATTTTTCGGCAGGATAGTCGGTGTACCCTGCAGCTTGCTCTTCAATGCTTCCATCGAAACCGTATAGCTTCGTAACATCAGTACGCTCGGGATGCAGAGCCTTGCCATACTGAACTCTCTTGGCCAAATCTGGGTGCCCAACCCATAGGAATCCAAAGACTATCGCGTCAGCTTTCCCATCTAAATTCGGCATTAATAGCTTGGACGGGCAGCAGTAGACGGAAAACCCGACCTATAATGAGTTGTGCACCCTCATTCGGGAAAACTCCACCGTTGACAAAGAAACGAGAGTTTTTAACATAGGACCTGTATGCCTCGACAACATCATGGGGGGTTCCGCGTTTCCGTCCTACATGTGGAAATTCTGTCAAAGATCACAGAAGTGGAGAGGAATGAATAAACCGACCATCCAAAACAGGGTCGCTGGCCTCGGAATACCGCACCAGGCAGACGTATGCTAGGTTGAGTTTGTCTGCTTCGAACAGGAAATGACGATAGGTTTTGAGGGTCTCTACCAATGACATTCTGATCGCCGTTAATAAACATCCAAATGTTAATCGCCTGAAAATGGTCACCCCATATCGTTGTATCCGCCAGTTGGGCTGAGTTTGATCGCGACACGGCCCGAACCAAAAACCTCGCTGAGAGTTTTGAGGCATTCCAGCCCAAATCTGGCCCTGTTCTCGACGCTGCCACCCCATTGGTCGGTACGCTTGTTGGCCGTACTGTCCAGGAATTGATGAACGAGGTATCCGTTCGCACCATGCACTGATGGAGAGAAGTTTATGAACGTATATCAGCAAGAAAGGACATTCCTACACTCAACACCGTCAAACCCAGCTTTCTTTGCATTTATTGCAGCCTCCTTGAACATTTGAACGAACTTCCATGGGTCATCGATTTCAGTTGGTGTAACGTATCCAGGGTTCCCCTCTAGGAAGGAGAATTTCCCTCCACGCGCCGCGAGAGACGAAGGCCCATAGACAGGCTAGTTTCATGGGTTCAAATCATTGTGAATGAACGTGGGATGTGAGAAGAGACGTACCACACCCGCTTTCTTTTGTTGGGGAGCATCAGGGTGACTAAGACGGCCGACTGAAACGAGGTTTTATGATCTCAAGTCTCTCGTTTTGCGCAGAAAACAGAATCTCACGATGCCAAAGCTGTGAGGGAGGTTAGCACTTCGAGTTGTTTCACTGAAGGCGTTGACAGCACTATACCTGAGCAAACATCAGACTTCCCTCCTTATGAACAGCATCGGTGACCTTCTTCCAGCCCTCGACGTGCTCTTGGCTCCAGATTCCAGGTGCAAAGGGCCATTCGGTGCTGGGGAATGTGATTATGAATGTGAATTAGAGTATCGGACAAAAACACCGTAGGTACCCTTGGCGTGCAATCAAAGTTCCTTCAGAAACAATAAGGCCAGCCCCTCCACGAGCACGTTCTGCGTAGTATTCCACGTTTAGGTCGTTAGGAACAGTATCTGGCAATGCACGATTACGCGTCAAAGCAGACATGACCACTCTGTTGGACAAGGTGAGTGGTCCGACCTTGAGAGGTTGGAATAGAGGCGCGACGCCGCCACCATTTGAAGACATATAGCGCGCTCCGAGTCGAGCATATTTAGTGGCTGAACCGCGAGATGTGGTACGAAGAAGAATGTTAATCATGGTGGTCTCTTGGTCGCCCTTCCAAATGCGTAAGTATGAGTATGCATCGCTTGTTCGACCTCAATTGTCGTTGATCTACCCGCTTCCCCATCACCGCCCGAGGCCGTCGCCGATTCTAATATTGCGAGGACAGATTGTATTATTGAAGTCGGGTGTCGTGGCGGCTGTACATGGCACCCTGGTAAGCACCCGTGTACAAGCAAAGCCATGTTCTGCTGATTTTTTCACAGTTTCTGACGCAATTTTTGAACCAGTACTCTGAATCGTTTCTCACGGCTGCTGTCTCACTCGGATTTGCTGAAAGGCAACGAGAAATGTTCTATGCGAAGCGTACAGAGCTGGCCCAGTCCGCCCATGGCCGAATGGTAAACGAATCCAGAACGAGTCCAACAATGTTGCCGAGTTTCCAGCAACACCGAAACGGCCACCTTACATATTGCACTTTCCTGCTGCCAGCCTGGCCTGTTCCTCGGTGTCTTCCCATTCCTCAATAGGTAAATCGATATTGACAGGCTTTGATTACAACAATATTATATGATAAGTATTTTTTGTTTTGGAAATAATCTATCACAATCTGACCAAGAAATTTCAAAGCTTCTTTCGGAGCCAACTAAAGCTCTTTGAGAGCCGTCCAGACGTAGATTTAGCCGTGCCAGTGTTGCCATGGACCGTATTCCTCCTCCGGATAATCGGTATATCCTGCAGCTTGTTCTTCCAGGCTACCATCGAAATCATAGAGCTTGGTTATTTGTGTAGCCTCCGGAAGTAAAGGTTTGCCGTATTGAATTCTTTTTGCCAGATCTGGATGGCCAATATAGAGGAAGCCGAAAACGATAGCGTCGGCTTTTCCATCTGTGGATAGTGTCATTGGGATGGGGAGGAGTATGGGGAATAACCTACTCACCCGCAATGAGTTGTGCGCCTTCGTCCGGTGAAAATCCACCATTTAAGAATAAACGAGACTTTTTGACGTATGGTCTGTACGATTCCAGGACATCATGAGGTATTCCACGCCTTTGGCCTAGTTGCAACAAGTGACGGTCAGAGGAGGATAATTATGTCAGGGTGTCCATAAGCTCACCGTCAATAACAGGGTCTGTTACGTCGGAATATCGCACGAGACAAATGTATGCCAGTTTGAGTTTGTCTACCTCAGAGATGAAATATCGATAGGTCCCGAGGGTCTCTTCCAAAGGCATCCTTTGATGTGTTCCCAATTAATGACTTTCAAATCGTTCCAGGTGAAATGGTCGCAGATACTTACCCCATATCGTTGTATCCACCAGTGGGACTCAGCTTGATGGCGACACGGTCTGCTCCCCAGACCTCAATGAGAACCTTGAGAGCCTCCAGTCCGAATCTGGACCTATTCTTTACACTACCACCCTATTGATCTGTACGTTTGTTGGAAGTACTGTCGAGGAATTGGTGAATGAGGTATCCGTTGGCGCCATGCACTAGTAGAAAGGAGTTCCATGAGTACTAAGCTATTACACTGACAAACAGAACCTATACATTCAACCCCGTCGAAGTTGGCTTCCTTCGCATTTTCGGCGGCTTTCTTGAATAACTTAACGAGCTTCGATGGGTCGTCAGTTTCAGTCGGAGTCACATATCCTGGTTGCCCTTCGATAAAACGGAATTTCCCACCGCGCGCTGAGATGGCAGAGGGTGCATACACCGGCTACGGAACGTGGAAGGCGAGATAAGGAAGGCATTGATCAATCACTACGACTTACCACACCAGTTTTCTTTTGTTCTGGGGCATCTGGGTGGCTTACACGGCCGACTATAATGTCCGAATCAACATGGTTACTTCAATTTCTCAGAATTTAAAGATCTTATGATGCCAGAGCTGCGGAAGGGGTTTTAAGGTTCAAAATTGAAAGGCAGTAGCATACCTGAGCGAATAACAAGCTACCTTCTTCATGAACAGCACTAGTAATCTTTTTCCACCCGTTCACTTGCTCCTCGTTCCATATTCCAGGCGCATAAGGCCATTCAGTCCTGTATAACCGTGAGATTGACAGCAGTGAGCAACTTCAGGAACCTACCCTTGACGAGTAACCAAGACCTCCTCTGAAATGATAAGACCAGCGCCTCCACGAGCACGTTGGCGGTAGTATTCCACGTTCAGGGAGTTGGGAACAGTGTCCGGTGATGACCGATTACGTGTCAAGGCAGACATGACCACTCTGTGGGATAGGGTGAGGGGCCCAAGTTGGAGGGCTTGGAATAGAGTTATGACGCCAACGCTTGGAGACATGTCGCGAGTTTCGAATGGAACTTAAGGTGATTTAGCTGAGAGATGTTGTACGGAGAAGTTTGTAGTGAGAAAAGTCGTGATACTGGCCACCTTTTATACAGTTTCAAGTAGAACTTGCGTGAAATCTCGATCACCTTGATCATGAAGGAAAGTCTTCATTGTGAACTTGTCATCAGCGACAAGTTTCGTTGACCCAATGATTGAAAGCCATTAATCATCAAGCGTGATTTCCTAAGTACGTAGTCTGGACGGCGGTGGGAGAAAGAGACTGAGAACGGTAAATAACTGAATTAGACCGCATGAGAACCACGAACGGTCATTATGAATGTTTGTTATTCAGCAGTGTATGAAGTTCGGCAATTGCAAGGCGGACACGTCGTTGATGTGGATTAGAAGATACTCCTATATAGATCGTGCGGAAAAAGTCAGCTCATGACCGTTGAAGTTGACGTGAAGGAGTTAACCAGGATTCGAGGATGTTTTTATATTTTGCTTTTTGCTTGAAATGAATCTCATTGGCTATGGACGTCACAGCTTCTGTTATGGTCTCACGTGTACGTGTCACAAGTCCTCCTGGCCAGCAACCTACAGCTTCCTCCGGATCCACCAATAGCCGTCTGCTCTTCCCCGAAACCGCCGTATAACCTATCCCAAAAATTACTACAAAATGTCAGACCGCGGAAGGTCAACCTCACCCAAACCTCTTCGGGATATAGATGTCGACATGGACTTGGATAAAAACGATTCAAAGCCCGACGCAAAAGTTGTTATCATAACGAACCTTACGCGGAATGTAGTGGAGAGTCATTTGAGAACTATATTCGGGTTTTATGGGCAGATAATGAAGATTGACTTGCCTCTGTTTGGAAAATGTATGCGTCTTTTGTATCGCTATGGCTGCAGAATTACTGACTTTCCGCTCTAGCGGGACAAAATCGAGGAAAAGCAGCGCTGGAGTTTGCACTGCCTGCAGAGGCTCATAAAGCAGCTTCACATATGAATGGGGGCCAACTAGATGGTGCTATAGTAAAAGTAGAGCTCTCGGATCTACCTGTCCGCTCTCGTTCTCGCTCCCCTAGACCGCGAAATGGCCGGGACCGTCCTCGTTCCCTTTCGCGGTCAATCTCTCGTTCACGGTCGCGCTCTCCACCACCATCCCGATTCCGTAGGAAGGGTAGCGATGATTACAGAGATTCTTATCGTAGCGGACGAGGAGGTGCATTCGGTCGTAGAGGAAGAGGCGGCCGTGGAGGGAGAGATTTTCGTCGCGGTGCAAGTCGTTCTCGGTCCCGTTCACCTGCTCGTGGAGGCAGAGGACTAGGGCCACGAAGACGCTCCCCAAGCTACTCGCGGGGCGGGTATGGGAGGATGCGTCGGTCACGCTCCAGAAGTTACTCAGTACGGTCAAGCCGGTCTCGCTCCCGTACAAGGTCCCGAACAAGGTCGTTTTCGCGGTCGAGGTCGAGGTCGCGCTCGTTGTCGTACTCTTCGTACTCGAGGTATAGTCGCAGCAGAAGTAGGAGTCGAACTCGCAGTCGTTCCAGGACTAGGTCATTAAGTCGCGGAAGGAGGAGTAGGAGTATGAGTCGGGACGATATCAGAGATAGTCGGTCCAGATCTCCTGGGAATTAGCCGCTAGATGTGATACACTGACTATGAATGGGTCTTTTTTTTCGAGGCCTCGTTGTACAACATCCCGTTGGTGACGTCTTGTTGAGTACTTTGGGCTTTGTGCTCAGTCTCAAAGCAACGTCGAACCCGCGATGAGGATTTCTTAGCTTTTATGAACTTATTATTCATACCGGTTCTGCTGTTGCGGTTTCTAAAATGCCTCACCGTGACTAATTTTTGTGCTATGTAGCCACGTGCGATGAGTTAATCGAGTGATGAATGCACTACATAATACCCTCGAACCACATAACATCCACATACTTACTTGAACATGAACCATGTCGTGAATAATCATTCCGCTTCTTCACAGTCCACAACCCTACATTCACCGACTCCGCAATCCCTCGCCTTCCGTACCAAATTGACCGGGCTTGTATCCCCACTGAAACGCATACGCCCTACTGTTCCTTTCTGGCGTCTCCCGGCACATAGAATACCAACCCTTCATTTGTATCGAAGTCTTCTAAGGGTAGCTCCAACAGACAATGTGCGTCGTTATGTGTTACCGATATCGCGTTCACCACGCGTCTTCTGTGGGAGAGGGTTACTGATACAACGTCCTGTCCTCTTTGGCATAGATCAGATTCACTGGAGAGTGAGGAACATATTCAGGCATAATCAACATTTAACAGGTATCGAAGCCACAACCCGAGGGCTTAGGAGTGGCTATAGGGTGCGTATTCCAGTATATTTTTCTTTTTGACGGACATTGAGTATTTATTACATATAGTGGTTAGAAATATTCAAGTCAGCTGCTTCATGCGACAAGAAATCCCAATCTGTTGTCAAGAGATATGACCGGATGATTGGATCCAAAATTGAAAAAGAACATTGGAAAGACCTCATTGGCAAAGAGCTGGTTCGCATGCTTTCTTTTGATTTGTTTATCCGCACTAATGAAGATTATTTTATTTTATTTTTCCCCCAGGAAGAGCAACGACGAGCGAGGAATCGACCCATGCTGACTGGGAGCATAATGCGCGCAACAATTTTTCACCCTGCCATGCCTCGAATGAGACCCCAACCTGAGGAAATCAGCCCAATGATCAGAAAACGTATCCTGCAGAAAATAAGGAGGCTCGATAAACTAAGCACTTGGTCTGAGTACAGAGACATGTCAATACGGGAACGGGAATTCGAAGAAGGTCTATTTGGGAACAATGTTGAGGACCGCGAAGCTGTCTGGGGGGGAAGGACTTATAAGGATTGGAGTATGTTTTCTGTGGCGTTTTGCGTCCGAGAAATGTGACTGATATTATTTCCGGTTGTTTCCCCCCCCAATCTTCTCAAGTCATACCACTGTCAAACAGCTCAGGAAAAATCTACAAGGCCTTAACGCGACAAACGGAGAGGTCCCGAGAACCTGTACCACCCGAGCTGCTGGAACGAGTGAAGGAAGTTCGACGCAGAAAGATTGAGTATCGCACTAGACAGCGAGAGGAGGAGCGTCGTGGTGAGGTAACGGAATCCGTCCTCCGTCGACGACGAAAAGGACTTCCCGGTCATGTTAGAGGGAGGATGACCAAAGAGCAAATCAAACAGGAATTGATCATTCAACGGAGTGTCGCTGAAGTAGGATATGTTGGCCAATTGAAGGTCAACAAGGGGTTCAAACTACGGACCCCGAAGGGAGAAGGCAATTCAGAAGGTAAAACATGGAGCGTTATTGACGGAACCTGGACATCTAAGGAGGAGGAGGACGCTTTGAGGGAAAGAGTGGAGGCTATCATGGAGGAAAATGAGAGGAGACAAGTGCGGACAAGCACTGACGAGACAACTTGATTCCGCGTTGGTTCGTTGACGGCTTGAGTTCGCGAAACCTAAGAGGTCTGCAGGACGGGCTTTCTGAGGACCGTCCCGTTCGTTCTCGGACAGGTTCTCTGAAGCCACTGTTTAAATGGCTTGTCGATTACATCCTCGGACTGCAAAAGAAGGATGCAGGTCTCAAGGGCTACGGGTTTCAGTTCGTCCTCCACTTGCTTAGTTTTCTGAAGATTGCACGATACCTCATTTACTTGCCCGTTCCAAACGTCGTTGGAATCACCTTTTTGAGTGGTAAATCAAAGCTCTTTGAGTCCCCCGAGCGAGGTAGAAGAGTAGCTCCTCTTCGACAGGCTGTGCTCGAAAACTCGCGTTACATAGATACATAGAAACGGGCCCATGGAGCCATAGGGGGAGAGTAACTTTTACCCAAGATCAGAGAGTTCTGTACTTAGCTGAGTAGAGAAGCTCCGTGTTAATAGTCTGCCTCTGAAATACCATGGAGGCTACAGAGCAGACTCCCGAAGAAAGCTTGCTTGTCATTGAGGAGGGTTTTGAACATTCTGGGCAAAGAGCTGCTGCATTTAAAGGGATTGTCAAGAACACTTAAACAGTATTCCATGAAACCGAAGGGTGTAATTGGACATGGTAGCCCCAAGAGTGGCGTGTTTTATTCAACGACCAATTAACGGCTCCCATTATGAGTTGAGATAGGATTCGCCGAAAAGTGACGAAGGTCTAATACTGAACCGCATAGAAACAATTACTCCTCCTCCTGTTGAATATATCTGTGACGAATATCTTTCCACTGTCTCTGTTGGCAAGGTAGGGTGAGCGAGGGTTGTATGTTTGAAGCAAACGATAGACATACCCCTGCGTTCCACCGATCCCAGAAGGAAGTAATTGCAGTGTCAAAACCTATTCCGAATACAAAGGCAGCGGTGAAGATGGAAGTGACATATACACCTGTTGGCAGAAAAATGAGGCGAGTCGGGATATTCAGGGTGTTGAGATCGTACTGTTTCGCTTGGCGAAAGTGTTGTAGAACGTCGTAGAGAGCTTATGAAAAACTGTGAGCTCACCTTGAAGGACCGAGGGAGAGATGGACTTACCGACATGGCGAGAGACGATGGCGAAAACAAGCAAGCGGTGGGTGACGGTGAGAGCGTTCCGCGCCTATCCGAGCCAAACAAAACAACTTCAAATTCACAATTTCTCGCGACTTGACCTGCTCGATACCGACCGCCTTTCTTCCATGTTCGGCCTACAAGCATGGCGTTCCTCTTTACGCTCGATTTACAGGCGTCCTTCCATGGTTGCCTGTTTTTCTCAACGTTCCAAAACACTACCCGGTAAAAACACCGTAGGAGACGCAACCAACGCTATGCTCGACGACCTCGAGGGACGCGAACTGGACCAAGAATTAGAAACAGAAATTCTCGAAAGCACCGTAGAGGGAGAGGAGGCACAATCTGGTCCACCCGTAGGTGGTCAATACCCTAAAGGTATCACACCACAACCCACAACCCCCGCTACAAGCTACGAAAGACCAAGATACCGTCTTCATTGTCATTCGACGCGTAATAATACTATCACCACCTTCACTAGACCTGATGGTGGGACTATAGCTTGGTTTTCTGGTGGCTCTTGCGGGTTCAAGAGAGGGACACGGTCTAGTTACGAAGCTGGGTATCAATGTTCAGTGCGGGTGTTTCAGAAGATTAAGGAGATCAGGTCTGCTGTCGGGCCGATGTATGTAGAGTTATTCTTCAAGGGATTTGGGCAGGGAAGGGAGGCTTTACAGAAGGCACTGTCGACTTCTGAAGGAGATGGAGTCCGTCAGATGGTCATTACCGTCACCGACAGAACACCTATAAAAATCGGGGGAACCAGGTCGAAGAAAGCCAGAAGACTCTGAATTCTTGTACGTCCCTAAAATTCCATCGATACCACTCAGCTCACCCTTTTCCAGCTCTCAAGTTAATACACCTGTCGAGCAATGTTTGTTATCCATTCATTAATCCACCGGAAAGCTCTGCAATCGCTGCACCACCCTGGACAGTCGTGTGTTGTAATATACAGCTCTAGTAATCTACCTCTAGTTTACACACCTACATTCTGCTCTAGGAAACGAAATGAGGGTCGTGAAGGTACTTCCTGTACTCGGGTCGGTCGAGGGATTTCAGTGCAACCCTCTTGTCCATTTCGATATCTTCTATTAGCGCCTCTGTCAAACGAGTTCAGCGAGGGTGAAGGAGGCGGGAACATGGGATGCTCAAACCTCGCGATATGAAATCAAGCTCAGGGCGAATGTATCCCAGAACAACGACCTTGACTTCAATGTCATAGAAATCGCTCTTGAACTTATGCATGATGTGTACCTCCTGCGGAAGATCAGAATTTGAGTAAAGGGGTTAGTATGGCGGGAGATAACGGTAAACGTACTGCTGTTAGGCATTTATTCTTGTAAAATGGATTCCAACCGAGACTCATAACCATCGGCAAAACTTGCCTGTCTTCCTGAGAAAATTCTTGTGTCTCTGGAGGGATTACTTGGGCATATCCATAGTATATGCCCGTCCTCGCTGCCGAACTTAGAGCTGCGATGGATTTATCGGGTAAATTGGCTAGAGAGATGACGGGTCAGCGGTCTCTTATCGAGTGTAGACAGATGTGTTACCTGTGGGGCATCCTAAATCTTTTCCGCCTCTCCCGAAACCCTTCTGGATTGCACCAGCAAGTCGGATTGGAAAGGGTGCTTCTGGGGTTTCAGGCCCAACAATTTCTGGCCGAGAGCGATGACGTTCTTCGGTCTGCACCGGAGCTGAAGGAGGTTGAGGTGTGCCGCCCATTGATGAATATTCAAGAAAAATATCAGAATGAGAGTGAAAAGTGGAAGGTGAAGGAGCTAAGAACGGTTGTGGGAGTCATGTGTAATCCGTGGAACACTGCCTATATCTAACAATACGCGCCGAGTCCACCGCTTGTTCTCTTTCCACCATGTCCATAAACCCGTACCCCATGGTTCCCGCTAGTGCTTTCGCGAACCTGCCTAATGCGACTGCCAGTGTTGCCAGTGTTGCCACTCCGAAACCAACTTTTTATCCAGCTTTTCCTCATCTGCAACAAATGACTTCAGTTCCTAATCAACCTTCCCAAGAACCACCGCGGCCGCCTTCACCCGCTCAACCCGCAGTGACGCCGGCAATCGCGTCTAAATGTGTCAGGAAATTGATTTCCTCTGAGTTGAAGGGTGCTCAATTCGATGGAGCACAAGGTGCGGCGATGGAGAGACTTGAACAAGAAGTGGTCGCGTGTACGCTTTTCTAGTATCGACAACCTTGGATCCCTTCTAAGATGGACCCTTTTTCTAGTCGTCCAGCGACTTTATCATCATGCTCATGAATATGCAGAGCTGTCTAATCGTACAAGACCAGTCGCCACCGATATGTTGCGCACCTGCGATGATTATGGAATATCTACCGAATCGTTGCGTAAAGTGAAGGGAAAGACGTTGAGAAGGAAACGAAGTGAGTTGTCTTCATGAAACATCCTTCTCAGCTTATTGTGACCATTCTTCCATTTTAGAATTGCCCGACAGTGTACGACCTCACGAGCTGACCACACCGGAATCGCGGTCACCCTCCCCAGAGTTACTACCTTCTGACGATGAAGAGATGCAACCGAATATACCAACTACGATCCGGAACTTACCCAATGTATACCCTGCACTTCCTCCAAAACATACGTATCTACAAACACCAGTATGTCTCTATCCTAGCATTTCATTATGGTGTCCGATGTCTTTCTTTCTGCAGATCTCTCCGCCTAAGAGAGCAGCGTTACCGTCTCTCGAAAAGAAACTCAAAACCGCAGGCTTGGTACAAGAATCGTTGAAAAATCTACTATTGGCGACGGAGGATAATTCTAATCAGGAGGATGCCGAGTTGTTGGGACATATCGTGAATTGGGAGGTGAATGTGCGACCTCGCAAGAAATGGAAAGTGGGCAGGGCTTAGTTTCCGAGTGTACAGGCTTTTGTGGTATCAATGGTTCATGTTCCTAGGGGACACGATGGTATACATGAGCTTTTGCACCTGGGGCAACAGCAGCAGCCGCTTTTTTGTCCGCCAGTCGTCGGGATTGCCGCGGACCTACAATAACGGTCATGCCAGTCAACGCATTTTGTGTGTCAGAATTACCTTCATCCCCTCTGCTCAATAAAACACCAGAAACAGGGAGATTTGGATCTACGTTTGCTTCCTCAGGGTTCACACTTGTGCTAACGGCGGTGGTTCCTGCTGCCGCCACGTTCGGAATACGTTTAGGTTTAGGCCTTGGTTTAGGCTGCGAGGCGTGGATGGCCGTAGCCGGAGGTGCATCAATATCCATTTCGACTGATGTAGTCGAGGGGTCGGGGGTAGTCGCTGGTGCCATGTTCGCCTCAGCTTTCCCTTTGCCTTTAGTAGACTGTTTTCTTGCTGGTTTTGAAAGTGATTCCCCTGAAGTAGACAGGTCATCTCCAGCTGGGGGTGGTTGGAGCACAAGAAATTCAGTGGAAGCAGTCTGAGTTTGTGCCGGACGCCTTTTCGAAGCAGACGGAATGGAGGCAGCGGCGGTTGATGATGCACCTTGAGAGGTGGCGGTTGTCCCCTTGGTCTTCTGTAGTGTTGCGTAACGACTTCGGCACTGAGTGAAAACAAAGCTTAGCCAGCCTTTTACGAGCGCTGGAAAGAGGCCCTCACCTGCCCGTGTGTTCGTGTGTTTTGCATATGAGCACTGACCAACTTCCACTTATTCCCATGTATACTAATCCCCTCCAACAGCTTTTGGTCTTCTTCGACATCCCATGTACCGGCTCGCACTCCGGCTGCAGTATTGTTGAGGACTGCGAATCTCTCCCTACATTGTTCATTTGTGCGACCGGGTATAAACCTGGATACCTCCTTCCAAGCGTATCCGTATAGAGCGACTGTTGCGCGGAGTTTTCCGTCTTGCTCTGCCGTCCATTCTGTTCTGTCAATCTTCGGATCGAGATATCTGATGTAACGACCATAACACTGAGATGGAGTACAGTGTTCGGACACGTATGTTGCACCTACGTTGGCGTTAATGCGATTGCAATCGGGAAGGTTACTGTCTGCCTCACAAAGAGCCCAGTTATTGTTCCCATATAACCCTACAGCTTCTATTAGCTTTTCATCAGCCTCTGCAGTCCATATGTGGTGAGGTCGAGCGTTGGCATTTCTCATACAGTCGATAGGAACTCGATTTGTCTGGGAACACAGGCAAATCGTTAGGTCAGTCCCACGCATCGCGTAACTTGTGGATAGTGATAGACAAACCCCAAGAGTCCCAGCAACCTCTATCCAATCCACGGTTCCACGTTTCTGGCAATCTTTGACGATATCGTATAGTTTCTTCAGTTCCGCATCGCTCCATTCAGAATGGTTTAATTTTGGTTGTTTGTGTCCTAACCATTTTACTTTACACTCGTCGGGCATCCTTTTAAAACTCGCAACATCAGATACCTGTTCATATGTGATCAAGACGCCAGAAAGGGGATTGAGAAAACAAAGCGAACCTTTTCGGCCACAACACCCCAGTTGATATTTTCAGCGTCACCGTCCAGGTCGACTGGTTGGGACTTGTTAGGTATCCCAAGGCCACTGAGAATAGCGGTTCAGTAATGGGCCAGAAAAAATGGAATCGAAGTACCGATTTTTGTAGTCGATAGCACGCAATCGTCTGAATTCATCGGAAACCGCGCTAACCAAGATATCCAATTCTTTTCCCTTCACTAAAATCACGGATAATCAAGATAGGCCTTCAGATGAGGACGTGTAGGGCTCACATGGGCGGTATTTTATGCGATTAATATAACGACTCCTGGATGTTGCTTCCTCGTAAAACGGAGACTCCTGCGTATTAGGCGTGAAAAAAAATTGAAATTTTGTGTAATGATGTTTCGCCCACTGTTTTTAGAAGGTCAGTAGGATTTATGGGGCTCTTTGCGGCAACCGCTCCCATAACTTGAATATCCTCATTAACAAGAACGTCCTCCTGTGTTTCGTGTTCTGCCACTTTCTATTAGAGACGGGTCAGATACTAGGAATAGTATGACAGGATACGACGCGCCAAAAGAGAATCAACTTCTTTGAGTTCCTCTGTCAGGCGTTCAGCGTATTTAGTGAGTGCATATTGGTGCGTTTGGTTTGCGTTGAGAGTTCGGGTTATGAGATCGGTGACAGAGGAAGAGCCGTACGACGTCGAGGACGGTGTGTCATTAGCAGTATTCATGACCGAGTCCGGTTGAGTCGCGCGACCCTGAAAACTTGTTCCGCGTCACCACCATGGCAAACGCCTCTGCAAAACGCATAGGTATGGATGTGCTTTCCTCATTCCTCTCATTTCAAGTTTCACTGTTTTACTCTTTCTAGCCAGCCAAAATGAAGCTACAGTTAAAAATCTCAAGCTTGGAATGATTGTTCCAACAATTATTTCCATGATTCTTCGGCTACTCTTCAGACGTGACTCTCTTCCACCCTCCAAGGGCTCTTTGGTGTTATATATCGCGACGTTTCTACCTGCTTTCTTTTTGTCCAATTATCTCATCAAGGTCGGCAGCACGAGACGAGATCCAACGACAGGCACCTTGATTTCTCATGGCGAGGATCTCAACCAACCTGGTGTAACAGAATGGTGCTTTGACGTGCTTTATGTGACTTGTAGGTCTCCAAACATGGAAAGATCTCTGAAATAGCTTTCGATATCCTAAATCTCTCACAGGGACATGTCAGGTTGGGAGTGGGGCATTTGGTGAATGGTTTTGGTGGTTATATATGGTGGTGGGTTATATTGTGCCTCGGTTAACCGCCCACACACTTGCTTTTTCTGACGGCTTCTGGGATATAGATACCTCTCTATGCCCTGTTCAAACTCTGGACGTCCGTTATATCACCGATGTTCTTCTCGCGTACGACCACCTCTCAGGGAGGCGACGGTGGTGCAGAGCACGCGACCAGTAAACGACAAGAGAAGTTGCGCAAAAGGAGCGAACGGAACGATCCCCGAATTCAGACGCAGGTCCGAAAAAAGTAGCTCGACTTCGGTGATTATTGTACACTTAGTCCATCCAATTATGACTCGGAAATGTGGATTTGGCGTCAAATGATCCCTCGGAAGCCTTACTCTTCAATATGAAGGACACGGGATGGTCAGAAGTCTATTTTGTAATGAATTTAGACCTGTAACTTGGGTAAGTTATACGGTCATTTACCGCCCAATGGCGCAAAATGTTTCCGTTTCGAGGCACAGGTATGCCCTGTAGATGTATCTATTAACTAGACAATATAGGGATGTTTTCTTCAAGAGAACGTTAGTGACAGATATGTAGGACTGCTATGTTTTTACAAGCGGTTTCGCGCCAAATGCAATATTTTTACCGTTTACCCTCAACTTCCTCGAGTATACCATTACACCAATGAGTGCTAGGAAGGGTTGGAGGTGCTTTTGAGGTGAGCATGGAAGACGGTCGACAAAGCCATTGGGCGGTAAATGACAACTTGTAGCAAGCAGGTTCGGCAATATCCGAGTAGACCTCTTCTTGCATCGACTCATCTTCCCCCTCAAACTTACACTCTTTACCACCATGAATACTGATTCAAATTCACGCGCAAATTTAGAGAAACACATTGTTTCTGGTGCTTCTTCCTCTTCACAGTCATTCATTCCGTCCCCAATCGTATGTCTATGCTTATCTCTGCTACCCAAGTTCAGACATTTACACGTACAGGCACTCGATACCTTCTCTGGAGCGAATCTCGGAGACATCTCGTCTCAGGTGATCCCGAGCGGATTCCCTATCTCACTTGGACCATCGCTGACGCGCATATACCTAGTCATCCGCTATGGAAGAACAGCTTCCAGGACCTACGGCATCTCCTCAAGTTCAGAGCTCGTCTACTTCGTTTTTTCCGAACTATGTCCTGCTCAAGAACTATTCGAACCTTGCATTGGTACGCAATTTACTCTTGTTCCTGTTAGAGTTAACTGGATCTCGCCAGCTCGGATCACATCGTATTCATGACCAGGAATGCGCTCCTTCAACTCGATCCGAAACATCTGCCACGCCGTTTCATACTTCTCATTACTCTAACTGCTCAAAGACTTTATTCTCTGCCATGTCGTCTACACCCTCGACGGAAGAGATATATCATCGTGACGGCAAAATGCTTCGTTCTGATCCTTCAATCTCGGATCACGATCACTTTGGGAATAACTCTTCACAGAGTCACACAGCAGGCTCTGTGGGAATGACAGATCTCGATGTCCAGACACACGATAATAGTGAAGGGGGTTCTCCGGAAGGCGAAGCAAAGATAACTTCGGGCTCCAAATTCAGCCCTGCTTGTTTCCATTCCGCTCAAGGACAGTCTTCAAATGAAGTGCTTATACCCTCAAATGATTGTCTAGGTAACTCAACACATAGCCTGGGCGGTCCTGCACAAGAAGTTCAAACCACTAGCGAATGTGCTCCAAAAAGCTACCTAGACACCACCCTAAACTCTGCCTCCGAATCTTTCTCCGATACTCTTGATGGCCACCATGCTCAATCTGATTCACGCGATCAACTTGACTCTACAGCTGAAGCCATCAATTTAAATACTTATGAACTCGCTGACGCTGAAACTGATCGCTCTGATCTGCCCAGTTCTTCACCTTTCCTCGAGCCAATTTCTGCTCCTCCGACGTCTAGCCCTCCAATCTTCACTTCCTCTCCGTCCCCATCTCAGACCTCTACTTCTAGTATTCCTGATTTCATGCTTGATTGCGACTCTGTTCGTGGGTCGCTGTAGTATATCTTGTTCTCTTACTAATCATAATTTTAGAACGAAGCTTTGGGTGCAGCGCCGGAAGGACACGAAGCCTCACTATCAGAATATGATTCAGCTTCTGGAGCTTCTTGCTCACCCTCCCATGGGAAAGGACCCATCTCGTTCTCGCTGCCTTCCAGCCCACTTTCCTCCTTACCCTTTGCCCACCTTTGTCAAAGTTCTGCTCGAGAACTTTCCTCTTCTCCATCTCGTGTTTCTATTCCACTCCGTTTGCCAACTTCCGATTCAGTCGAATCAGCTTCCCATGACGAAGATCCTTTCTCTTTCTCATCGTCTTTTAACCCACGATTTCCCCCACCGGTTGCTAGTCCCCGTCGAAATCTCGCTCGGGAGGGGTTTCCCTCTCCGGCTCGGGCTTGTATTCCACCCCAATTGACGCCCCTCGACCCATCAAACTCGCCTCTGCTGAACGCAAGTCCAAGCACAGCGCCTCGCTGGCAAGAGCAAAAGCTTGCATCAAGAACACCATCTGGCTCCTCTAACTCTGGTTTGCTGACCACGGTTCCGCATGTCAAGCTGGCCAACGAAAAGAAAGGCAAGATCCTTGCTATAGGAGTGGATTGTAGATCAGAGGTACCGTTCTTTTGGGCTGCAAGGTCTCGTGCTAACGCGGCCATTGTACATCAGAACGATCTGGATGGTACAGCCATAAGAAGTATGGGCGCTAAAATTGAGACAAAGAACACCATTACCGTGAGCTTTGCCTGGTTCTGTTACTGTACATGATTTCTGACGTTGCACAGGCGCGAATCATAGGGACGCCTACCCCAAAGCGGTCCACCTTCGCCTCGCAGGATAAAGCATTCAAGAAGTTGATTACCCCCTTCCGTTCACCACTCATGAAAGAGACCAAGACGGAGGATTTGGTGCCATCCCGGCCTCCTTCGGTGGTCGTAGAGGCTTTCTCCGCGGCAAACAGAGTGGCTTCTGTCCCTGTAGCTACTGTCAATGTGTCGACAAAATGCCAGAAAATCAGTGGAAAAGAGGAGGCTGTTATCGTGGACGAAAAGAGGCACCGCACAACTCGAGCTGCAGCACAATTTAAATCGCCTTTGACTGCTCAAGCTGCTGCGTCCATCGGGGATACATCAATACGCCTGACCCCAGCAATCCAAGTACTCGAACGAAAGGTTCAACTTCTCAAACGAGCCGTCAAAGTGAAGGCCGATCGAGAAAAAGAAGTGCTCAAGAACCTGATTAAAATCTGGACAGAAGCAGGTCGCGAAGCTTCTTATGAGCTATTTGAGCTAGGGAAAGACAGGGAGGGGAGTGGAAATGCCTGGAGTGGGGGCGTTGTTAGGAAATTTGAGGATAGTTGGCAGTGGAGTACACAAGAGGGTACGAAGCGGCTCAAAGTGGAGGACCAGAGCGGTACTTGGGGCTGGGATACCTCCGCATCCGAAGCAGTATCAGAAGGTGAGGATGAGAGGGTTATAGATGTGGGTGTAGATGAAGAATCGATAAACGATGATGATTACGAGGAAGAGAGATCAGAACCTACGGTTGGGACGATGCTGAGGCAGCTCGGTGCTGATCCTGTCATTCTTGGGTGGAACGATGACGAAGGCACTTTTGTTGACAAATAGACGTTTCGCTTGCTATTGCTCTGTATTACAATGATCATCGAGTGCAATACTTTTATATGAGACCGCCAAAGAAACGTTTCAAAGCGAAAGAATTTCTTGTACGACGGGCTGCAGCTATTCGTTCAGGAATGAGTTTGTGTAGTTCATGAGCAACTTGTAACCGAGGATGGAGATCTTCGAGCTTTGGGAATGGAGGTGTTGTCATTGCGATGTCGGCTTCATGATACGCACGTTGGAGATCTTCCACTGAATCCAACACAACGGTGAGTAAAATCACTTTCAACAATAAGGTATCTCTTACTTGAATGTATTCCATGTCCTGCAAGCTGTTTTCGGTCATCTTCGTTCAGTGATCGTTCCCAGAAGTATGCATTATGAGCTGTTCGATAGTAAGTCAGAGATGAGACCATAACAGACTGTCCTCCTCGCGCACTTTCTACTTGAGAATTTGTGGCGTACTTTTCGAGGATTCCCATAGCGTCTTGCTCATCAGCTTTTATCTGTTCTTTCACGGCTGCGAGTTGTGCTTCAAGTTTCTGTTAATGCTCATACTTTAGACATCATTTACTAATGAGGGTGGAACACAACATGAACGAACTTTGAGAAGCTTCTCATCCCTAGCCTCGCTTGTCGAGCCAGTGAGAGATTTTACGCGTCTATAATGTCGACTTGAAGCGGGTAAGGAGCGTTGAAAAGAGCAAGCAGGTTTGAGAGAACTTCGAAACATCGGGCGAAGTGACAAATGGGCGTTGGTCACCGGTCACCCTGATACCGTTGTTGGGAACTCCATGATCTGTTTCGCGCGCTCTCACTTTCCACTTCACCTCAAAATTCCAACGCAGAAATGGAGACATGAGGTCAATTAAGGCATGTATCTATATATAAAAATTATTTATGACGGACGGCGGTTGATATTGAACACTGAGGCCTCTGTGAGACTGACACTTCATATGATTCTTAGGAATTCCGTCATCCATATAGGCTCCCCAGCCCATGCTAGTGCCTGTAGTGATGAACAGGGTTTGTGAACATTTGTTTAGATATATGGGACTGGGAGCGATGGGTGGTTAAATTAAGTCCAGCAAACGGAAGTTGCAGAGGGTCGCCTCGAGAATTCTTCTGTACCATCATGCTTGAACACTTGGGCCAGTCTCGAGTACAGAAAGGCTGGCGTTCATCCTTTCTCTGAACAAAAACGTGTCAAGAAAGAGCGACAAGGACTCTGGAAGAATAAGCAACTATTAGAACACGAACATTTATTTAAGCAAAAAAAAACATAACATCAGAAGAATTGATCGCAATTGCAGGGAACACCCTCGTCCAATGACAGTGGAAACAAGCAGGAATGTAGGAGGGAAAGCACAAAAAAAACAATCGAGGAACTTAATGACGATGGACCCACCGCATAATCTCCACTCCTTCCATCCATCTGTTAAAATACTAAAATTCTGCTTCGTGAGTGTTTGATTTTCAGGTTTCCTTGCATCGTAAGCCTTAATAAATAGCCCAGGAGTAGCAAAAAAAAGCTCTAAGGTCCCGGTTTTTGAGGTCCAAGAAAGAAAGGGCACTGTTAATCGCTAGTCGGAAGCAGGGCCAGAATCGGTACAGATCCCGGTAACTGTACATTATGGCTTCACTTACCCTTATACTCCATGGTTGAGCTGGTAGAAGTCGTTAAAGGCTTCTGGAGGATGTGGACTAAGAACGAGATGGAGTAGAATCAGCGCGTGCGAAACCGGGAACCATGGTTCTCGGCAACGGTACTCTGATGACATAGCCCGCGGGGCAAAGCGCTGTTTACACACCTAGATCTCACCTTCAAAGCTTTACCCCCGATGTTGGACAATGAAAGACTCAAAATTGTGGCTAAAACTGCTTTGCAGCGACTAGTCACGACAGGAAAATTGTCGATGCCAATTTCCTCCAGAGACCTATTGGTTCGTGTCGTTACTTGCAAACTTCCTCACGACCTCTTTCCAGACACCTCTGTAATTCCCGGATTCCGTCTTACGGATCTCTCTCTTTTTGAAAGCATCCTTGTCAAGATTGCTTGTGATTGGGATGAGGCAGAAATATGTTACACGAAGGACAAGGACGAATTCACTGTAATCGATGTGTTGCTACCGAACGGTCAAGCCGCATCCAATCATTCTGTTTCGTGTTCATCGGGAAATTTCAGGAAGAGGAAACACGTAATAGATGAGGAAGCTGACTCCGCTGCAGGAGACGAACCTGAAGAATTTAGTGGGGAGCAGTTTGAAACGCCTTCGACTGGTCTGTCGCGTCTCAGCAAGGAACAGAGGGAAGTTTATACAATTCTGCAAAAGAGTACAGCGAAGGGTAGGCTCATGGCGGAGCAGGTGAGTTCTTATACTTGTTATATTTAACTGGATCTAATAACCTCATCACGAAAAAGTTTAGATCCCAAGAAGGGGCATTCGAACCTATCTGTCTGCATATAACCAAAGACGAATGCGCAAAAGCTCGTAGACTGGAGCTGCCGTTCTCAATTCTGGCGTCGACCTCTTCTGTACCAGGGAGCATTTGTGATCGGGTCCATTTCAGACCACTCATCCGGCCACACACAGATCCCAGTTTGGGTCATTGTTCCTACCTCAACACATGTTACTCTGAGCCGACATACGCTCAATCTCCTTCAATCCCCCCATTTCCGGGTGCAACGCATGTATTAGCACCTGGTGCTCGAGGTCCTACATCTCTTCCCTCAGGCCTTGGAGCTGGAGGAAGAGGGAAGGAGAAAGCACCTTGTAAATATCTACATTACGAAGTTGATTGGGATGGAAGTGATGGTGATTGGTCGAGGAGTAGAGGTGGAGAGGTTGTCAGGAGGAGGTCGCATAGATTGCCAATTGGGCTGGGTCCCCCTGGCGAAAGTATGAAAATGGTGCGTTAACGATATCTCTGTATCTGTAACTACGCCCTCACTTTTTCTTTCGATTGGAGCTACCATCCCAGTGGATTAATTGCGATTTGAGACGCTTTGACTATTCTGTGCTTGGAAAGTTTCATGTCATTATGGCCGATCCCCCTTGGGATATTCATATGAGTGTGAGTTCAAGGCTGAATGATCGGATACGACGTAGGGGAGAAAGTGCTAACACAATTTGTCTCCCTCTCGTGTTCTCAGTTACCGTATGGTACTATGACCGACGACGAAATGCGTGCTATGCCTATTCCGACATTGCAGGATGAAGGCCTTCTTTTCCTTTGGGTAACAGGACGTGCAATGGAAGTAGGCAGGGAATGTCTTCGTGTCTGGGGTTACACACGTATCGATGAAGTTATCTGGCTAAAGACGAACCAGTTACAGCGTGTGATACGTACTGGTCGGACGGGACATTGGTTAAATCACACAAAGGAACACATGTTAGTTGGCGTCAAGACGAATCTGGATGAGAAAGGGGAATTGATATTTCCGTCTTGGGTTAATCGTGGGTTGGATACGGATGTTATCGTGTCGGAAGTCAGAGAGACGAGTAGAAAGCCCGATGAAGTGTATGGGTTGATTGAGAGAATGTGTCCAGGGGGAAGGAAGGTAGAGATTTTCGGGAGGAAGCACAATACCAGACCTGGGTGCGTATCCTCTGTTTTTAAACTTTCTTTTTCAACTAACGTATTTGTAACCAAGGTGGCTGACGCTAGGAAACCAGCTGGGACCCGACCAGATTTTCGAGGAGAATCTTGCTGTTCGCATTCGAGCTAGGTCAGAATTTCTTCTCGTTTATCTCCTTGCCTGCTTTGCTGACTAGCTTATTACAGGTACCCGGAACGTGTAATGAACCCACCCGTTCAGAATGTACAAGGAAACCCCCCGTACTAAAGCTCATTCATATCAGATGGGACTGTAGCTACATAGATAAAAGGACTGATTGGGTATAGTCGTGTTTTATTACATACATAACTCTATTTTGCTACAAGATTGTATAACAGACGTAGTGTGATCTAGATGATTGCAGGAGAACAATGGAAGTGGAATTAGGTGTAGTACTATACTCTATGGTTCCGTCAGAATCATGAAAAAGCATGATTACGAAAAGACCTCGGTCGAGACTATATCCGGCGGTCTAACTCCTTCACAATGAGATCATTGACTGCCTTGGGGTTGTCAAGGTAAACTGAAAACGCCGCGTTCAGAGAAGGACAGGTTTGCGAAAAGAGATGAAGACCTACCATGATGTCCAGCGTTGTTGATGATGTACATCCTCCCTTGCCCATTCCCAGCTTGTCTCAAAGCCTCCACTGAATCCGCACCACCTTGCGGATCCATCCAATCCTGATCACCGTACACGAAGGTAACGGGAACCTTCAACGGCGCTACCCGATCTACGATGGGCATCCTGGCATGTGCACCGGGCGCGAGTATATGTGATATACAATATTCGCCAGATCCTTTAGCAAGCGTTATGTTGAGGATGTAGTCGTGCATGTCTTTAGTATCTTCCTGCGACAAGCCAGAGAAACGACGGGAGGAGTACTGCACAAGTAGAAGTTAAATTGAGGAAAATCGTGAAACACTGGGCCTGTACGTACCTTGCCAACCAACAATGGGCCCCAAAACAGTGTTGATCGCACCACTTGGAACGGACTCCACCCTTCTTCCCAAAGATACGTGAAAAGCCTCCTCGATCGTGATTGCGTGACTCTGGCTTGTTTTTGACGAGATTCGATCTCGTCAACCTTCTTCCTACTTGCGGCTTGTAAATCATTAGTCGGATTCCCTGATTCGGGAGGATCGAGCTCCTTGGCTGGAACTGTATGGTCCGGCCCTCGATTTATCCCCGCGGGACTCAACAGAATCAATCTGTGGACCCGGGTGGGATACTTGAGTGCATAAACGGTGCTGAAGTACGCTCCGAGAGAATGACCAACCAAAGTCATCTTTTCCAACCCCATCTTCTGTCTCCACTCTTCTAGAGATTCCACAAAGAAAGATTCAGCTTCTTCTACACGAGCTCTGGTGTCTTTACGAGATGCAGATATGGAGAATGGTGGACGGGCAGAACGACCCATGCCTAGCCAATCAACGGCGAAGACGCTTGTATTTCTTCGGCCTGCCCACTGAGCAAGAGTATTGAAGTTCTTGAAGAAGAATCCGAGACCGGCACCGTAACCGTGGAGTAAGACGGCAGGGGGCGGGGAGTTTGGGGTTGGAGGGGAGGTTGATTCGAATGTGACGGTGTTCAAGTATTTCTTAGGTGATGAGGCTAGTTCGACTTTCGAGCTATAAGCAACTACTGGGCCTTCTATGTTTGCGAATGAAGCCGGCTTTTGCGGTCGATAGTAGGAGAGTCGTCTGGAATCAGTTTTTCGGAGGTAAGAAGCTGGTGTCAATGGACTAACATCTTTACTCACCTCAAGAGCCTTTCTTCACTTATAGCCATCTGCTTATCACCAGATGCCCACCTAAGGAAATTTTATTAGAAGAAGCAAGAAAAAGGAAGTAAACTGAGTTTACCATTGCCTGACACTGTCCATAAAGGCATTAGGGATTTCTGATGCAGGAGGAATTGGAGGGAGATGAGATATCACAGGGTTGGAATCCATTCTTTCAAGAATCCTGCGAAGAGGAATAAATAATTGCCTTGAGGTCGTCGTGGTCGTAATTGAAGGGGAGGACTGTAAACCGCCACAGTCCACCCACTTTATTTTAAATAAAGCCACGGGCCACGGGTCCAAGACACGTCATGTCGCCGGCAATTTCATGGTAATTATTCAACCTTAGTCAGCACCACATTGGTCATCCTAACCCTCCAATCTTTCACAGTCGGAAACCAGCCGTTGACATTCAACATCCACACGTAGCCATGTACAACGGTATAGGTCTAACCACCCCTCGTGGAAGGTGACGTTTTCTCAGTACTTTCAATATTTGTCATCTCAATGTATTTACAGCGGTACCAATGGTTATGTTGTGCGCAACCTGTCCACGCTTCGTTCATATGAACCAGCCAAAGATCGAAATGAGGCCTGGGATGCAAAACCTCCGAAACATCGTGAACCAGATGAAGCTATCCTTGAGCATGAAAGGAAACGAAAGGTCGAGGTGAAGTGCTTGGAATTGCAGTTGGAGATGGAGGAGAAAGAGTAAGCTTCTGCTCAGTTTGAAATCAATATCTTTGGCGTTGACAGTGTATTTATAGGATTGACGAGGAAGAGATTGAAAAGCAAGTGGATGCGCTGCGACAAAAGCTTTTAGCACAGCTTCCAACATTTGCGCCTTTAGGAAAATTAAAGCCCTCAGATACGCACGCTATAGCGGCTGCTAAAAAGACAGAACTCGATAAAATGGCAAGGGCCCTTGGGACGAGAGGTGATTACACCGAAGGAGATGCATTTGACAGGGAGAAGCAAGAAGAAAATAGGCTGAAACGAGTGGCTGAACGGGAAGAAAGAGACCGTAGGAGAGAAGAAGACAGAACTAGGATGCAAGAACAAAAAGCTAAATGGGAGGCAGATAAGAAGGAACGGGAGAGATTGCGTAGGAGGCAAGAAGATAGGATGCGTAGAGAACGAGAGGAAAATGATTCGCGAAGAAGGGACAGGGATATGCCTCCTCCACCTTTGCCACCGTCTCGAGGCGGTCGTGATACTGAATATTGGTCAAGACGACCCTCTAGCAGGAGTAGGAGTCCTCCCAGACGTGGAGCAATGTCACGTAGAAGTCCTCCCCGTCGGTCGCCTCCACCTTCTCGTTCGAGACGACGGGATTCACGGTCTCGTTCACCTTCCGCGTCAATATCACCCCCTCCGGAACGTAAGCGCCGTCGTTCTGCATCTCCTCCCGCTCGTGAGCGTCGTTCTCTGAGCCCTCCTCGAAGGCAACATGATTCGACACCCCCATCTAGGAGGCAACGTTCATTATCGCGGTCCATCTCTCCCCGACCAAAATCGCCTTCTCCTGACCCTAGGGATCGCAATGGGGGTCGCCGATCTCCATCCCCGAAAAGAGGCCGTTCTGTTTCCAGTGATTCAGCGATGTCTGTCAGCACCAGGTCAAGCCGTTCAGACTGAGGCTATGATCATTACCTTTACCGTGCTGTTTTTTTTCGCGGCAGTTCTTTTTTCATTCGAGGATGTGGTACATTTTTACACCTTATCAATAACTTGCTGTATGAGCTACGTATGAGAGCTTTATGCTATACGACTGTGCATCGGAAACAACAGGAGACAGAATACAGACAGCAAATAGCCAATGTGCTGCAATTGCTAAAATGACTCATGAATGTTAATGAGGCCTTGAGCTCCTTGAGGACCGGCTTTTAGCGCATGTTAGCTGTTGGGGACTTCAGGCTTAAACCAATCTCCATGAGCAGGTTGAGAAGAAACTCCTTTTCTTCCCAAGTCGTCATTAAGGCTATCAGTACCTCCATGCTTCGTACTGTACCAGTACGACGTCTCACCCAAACCCGCTTCATTGCGTCAGAAGTAAGCTCTCGAAAAATGCCTAATCGTGACCACAACCATTCACAACTCTAAATTCATCCACAGGCTGTTCCCCGCCCTTTCCCAAGCCTTCCTTCTTCTCCTTCTGTCAAATATCAGAAGCCTACCTATTCCTTTCAAGATCAGTCTGACTTTACGAAAGCAGCTCTTAAACGAGCCTCGGACTATATTCTAGGTGTCTATGCAAGGCCTGACTTCGTTCTCTCTCACGGAAAAGGATCATATGTATGGGACACCGAGGGCAGAAAGTTCCTGGACTTCAGTGCTGGGATTGCTGTTAACGCATTGGGGCACAGCGACGAGGGCGTAACAAAGGTATGCTCAATGTCCTTCGGATCGTCAAGGCGTCGAAAAATTTTTCCATCTTCAACTAGACTCTTGCCGAACAATCGGGCAAACTTTTGCATACCAGCAACGTTTACCACCACGAATGGGCCGGAAAGCTTGCTGAGTTACTTGTCAACCTCACACGAACTGAAGGTGGATTAGGATATTCCGCTGGAGATACCAACCCAGCTGTCGCGAACGCCAAGGTGTTTTTCTCCAGCTCTGGAACGGAAGCTAACGAAGGTGCGATCAAAATTGCGCGAAAGGTAGGGAAGGATCGCTGGGCTGCTGCATCTCCTGGAAGGACTCGGGACTCATCCGAGTGCTCAAAAACGCGCATTGTGTCCTTTGAACAGTCGTTTCATGGAAGGAGCACAGGTGCTCTGAGCCTTACAAATACGCCAAAGTATCAAATCCCCTTCAGACCCCTTTTACCGGGGGTTGATGTTGGGAAACTCAACGATTTCGATAATCTCAATTCCCTGATTGGGGAGGATACATGCGCTGTATTCGTTGAACCTATTCAAGGAGAAGGCGGTATAAATGCGGCCTCTATTGAATGGCTTGCAGCTCTGCGGAAGCGGTGTGATGAGGTTGGCGCCGTTCTGGTATTTGATGAAATCCAAGTGGGCATTTTTACCTTTTGATGTCAATCGGACAGACCTTCTAACAATGGAAATGCACACACGGTAGTGCGGACTTTATAGGACAGGCACCCTATGGGCGCACTCGGCTTTTCCGAGGGAATGTCAACCTGATATTGTCACTATGGCCAAACCCTTAGCAAATGGGTATCCCATCGGCGCAGTACTACTGCGGGATGACATTGCTGGGACTATGACAACAGGTAAGAAGTTCAACAGCTACCGTCCATCAATCTGAACGATTACACTAACATCTATTATTTGTGTTACAGGAACTCACGGGACAACGTTTGGTGGCTCTCCTCTAGCCTGTGCAGTGGGGTATCATGTCCTATCGAGACTTTCGGAGAAGCCGTTTGTTTCACATATCGCAGAAACGAGTGCATATCTCATCGGACGGCTGGAGTTATTGTCCAAGTGGTTCCCACAAATTCTGCAACCTGGGGTGCGGGGAAGAGGGCTAATTTTGGGTTTGGGATTTAAGGATGAGAAACATCCCAGCCAACTCGTTAATATGGCCAGAGAAAGAGGCGTATTTATTCTGACTGCGGGAAAGGATGCTGTGAGGTTGGTTCCTAGTCTGACGGTGAACAAGGAAGAGGTAGATGTGGCCGTAGACGTGATGGAAAGTTGCTTGGGGGAGATAAAAGCGTAGATTTCATAAGTACAGGGTTCTATATTTTATTTCAAGTGTAGGTGTCACTTCAGGCTATAGAATCTAGAGTCGGGTCGGATGTCCATGTCAGGAAACTTGGGATGACTGATGGCACCGGCCTAAACGGCCGTATTTAGGAACGGAGGTGGGCCAAGCTTAGCAAAGCCAACGCTCTGATTGGATGATTTATTTCCTAAAAAGGTAATGCGATTACATACATAAGAAATCCAAAAAATTCAGGTGTCGTGTCCTTGCAATTTCTCTTTTCTTTACTGGCAATATGGACAAGTTGTCTTCATTGTCGATTTTCAAGGCTTCTTGCCCCTTCTTGGGCCGAACTAAAACTTCCGCTCTTCGTACCCTATGCACCTCTACATCTCCTCGTTACCCATCCATCTCTCTCCTGACTGAACGGGCCACGAAATGCCCGGTTATGGGCCCAGCATTGAACACTCGTTCCCAGGAGATCGTAGCTGGATATGCGAGCGTTGCCGCTACTTCCGATGTTGAAAAAATTCATCGTGAACAGGGCATTAACGTTCCTGCTGGCGCCACCGTTGAGATGTGCCCCCACGCTTCAGCTGCTCGGGCAGCAGCTCGCATGGCGGCAGATCTCACAGAGGCCGCCAAAACGAAGAACAGTGTCAAACAAACTGCCGAGGATACCGCCAAGGCAGCTCCAACTGGGTGTCCGTTCAGCAGAGGCACAACTGTCCCAGGAGTCGCTCCCAAGCTTCCTGCATTCCACCCTCCCGTGACCAGGAGTGCTAGCCTTCACAATGGCTTCCAATACGAGCAATTCTATGCCACGGAATTGGACAAGAAGCATCAGGATAAATCTTACCGTTACTTCAATAACATCAATCGTCTTGCTGGCAAGTTCCCAGTTGCCCACACCGCGGACGTCCAGGACGAGGTTCAGGTTTGGTGCTCGAATGATTATCTTGGAATGGGTAATAACCCTGTCGTCTTGGAAACTATGCAGTACGTCTCTATGTCTAGTTTCTCTCAAATCGCTAGATCCACTGAATTATTTGAAAATCAGTCGCACATTGGATCGTTATGGTCACGGAGCCGGTGGTACCCGCAATATTGCTGGAAATGGAGCGTTGCATCTCGGTTTAGAACAAGAACTTGCCAACCTCCATCGCAAGGAGGCAGCTCTAGTTTTCTCGTCTTGCTACGTTGCCAATGACGCTACCCTATCCACTCTCGGTTCCAAACTTCCCGGCTGTATCTTGTTCTCCGATAAGATGAATCACGCGTCTATGATCCAAGGCATGCGCCATTCTGGAGCAAAGAAAGTTATTTTCAATCATAACGATTTGGAGGATTTGGAAAACAAGCTCAAGATGTATCCCAAGGACACCCCGAAAATCATTGCGTTCGAGAGCGTTTATTCTATGTGCGGTAGTATTGGACCTATCAAGGATATCTGCGATTTGGCTGAGCAATATGGTGCTTTGACTTTCCTTGACGAGGTGAGGATCTCGCCCGTCTAATATTACTCCGGGATTGCTAAATTTAGAGAAACGATATAGGTTCACGCAGTTGGTTTATACGGTCCTCACGGTGCTGGTGTAGCCGAACATCTTGATTACGAGGCTCAACTTGCTGCGGGACAAAGCCCCGACCCCATTAAGGGTTCGGTCATGGACCGCATTGATATCATTACTGGTAAGCATAGCATTACGCCCGAGATTTGAATCTTCCTAATTCGAGGTCTCAAGGTACCCTCGGTAAAGCGTATGGTGCCGTTGGTGGTTACATTGCTGGTTCGGAGAACTTCGTCGACATGATTAGGTCCTATGCTCCCGGTTTCATCTTCACAACTTCTCTTCCTCCGGCCACAGTCGCTGGTGCTCGTGCCTCCATTGCTTATCAACGCAAATATCTCGGTGACAGACAGTTGAAACAGATCAATGTTCGGGAAGCCAAACGACGGTTCGCTGAATTAGATATCCCAGTCGTGTAGGTTGTCATAACTTTCGTTGTTCCTTCCGCGACTCATCTCTTCGCACAGCCCCGGGCCCTCTCATATTCTTCCCGTCCTTGTCGGCGACGCTGCTCTAGCCAAGGCTGCATCGGACAAACTTCTTTCTGACCACAACATCTACGTCCAGTCTATCAACTACCCAACGGTTGCCGTTGGCGAGGAACGCCTCAGGATCACGGTTACCCCTCGTCACACCTTGGAACAGATGGAGAAACTTGTCAGTGCCGTCGATCAGGTTTTCACTGAACTGAACATCAAACGTTTGGCTGACTGGGAAGCTGTCGGTGGTCGTGCCGGAGTTGGCTTGCCTGGTGCTTCACCAGTCGAACCCATGTGGACCGAGGAACAGCTGGGTTTGACCAACGGAACGAATCCGGTTACTTTACGTGATGGTCAGAAGCCAGTCGTGGATCATTTGGGCGTTCAAGATGCTAGAAAGCGCTTTGATTACCTGTTGGGACCGACTAGCGGACCGGTGCAGGCCCATAGGGTAGTTGACTCCGCCTCTATTAAGTCCAACATCATGTTCAAGACCGGCGCCGCTGTGAAGATGGTACCACAGGACGACATGGTCGTTTCTCAGGATGTGACTGTGACTGCTTAGGGAGGATCAAAGTGTTTTAATAGCTAGATTATGAGTACTGTTAGTGTCTGCTTCGTTAGTGTTAAGGCCTGGTTTAGAGGACGGTTCGCAAACTTTTGACAGGTATCGACGAGTTCCCAAGTCAAACACATTGCAGATGGTTGCGAGCTCCCTGCGCTGAAGCGCTTTACATAAGCCATACACTTTGATCATCCAGGACAACAACAGGGGGACAAGTGCGGAATGCCTTGTGGTACCAGTAGCACAGCTGAGGGACTCCCCCCCCGACTGCCGAAGCCAAAAGCCGTGATATGTAAACTAGAATGGGGCTACCAATCAATTTCATTTCGCTGTGGAGGGCTAAAGGACGTTCAAAAGCTCTGTCGCTCTTTTTCGCTTGACCTCGTCTTGTTGCTGTATTGTGGACGCGTCTGTGCCTTCTTTTTCAGTGGACTGAGCGCCTTGCTCTTCTTGAGAACTGATGATCGACGTGCATGTTTTTATGATGTTCTGTCCTTGAGAAATCAGCACAAGAGGACCTTTAAAATCCAAAAGAAACTTACTTGTCGGGCGCCACCTTGTACGCGAGCAAAATACTTGAGGACAAGAGGAACATGAGGGTCCGGAATCTGTGCAAGCGGATAACTAATTCGACGAAATGTTGAGGTGTGCAATGGATACGTACAGTCTTGTCCGACCAGAAATTTCGTATAAGCCAATTCTGACGAGCCTTGTGAAATTTCCACTTCTTTGGATGCCGAACTTGAGTAAACGCGTAGGAGAGGGCTAACAAATCGCTCAAGTCAATGCCTTGACTTAGCTTAAGGTGAAACGAACCTTTCTGAGCCTGTTCTGACAAAGTCGAGTCTTCTTCGGGATCAGGGAGATCTGATTTCTTTCTGGATTTCTCCTTCGGTGGTTCGGATTCTTCATCGCGTTTCCGTTTCTTCTTTTTTTTGGTTTCCTGAACGTTGTGACCACCATCCGGAGGTTCCGCCTCTGTTTTTTCCTTCTCTTGGCCCTTCTCAGGCTCGACTTTTGACGTTGCACTCTTCAACATCGTGGAATTGGACTTTTTTAAGTAGTGTGAGTGACAGGAATCAGGTTCAGGCGGCAGTCCTCCAGGGCAAACTGATGTTGATCGACGGCTATTTTCCACGGACCGCTTTATAAGCACCCATTTCAATTCTCTCTCTCTTCCATGGGCCTTTCATTATCCTCACTCTTCAACTCTCTCTCTTCCCTGGTAAACTGGAGTAAAGACCAAGATGTCCGTATTTTAATGCTCGGTCTGGACTCTGCTGGAAAGGTACGTCATTTATCCGGTGCGAATTGTCTCCAACTGACTCCCCTTTCCAAAGACGACAATACTGTACAGGTTACAGGTGTGACGAATCCGCTCTCTTCTCATCGGTTATAAAAGAATTTGTGATAATACGACCAGATTGGGGAAGTAGTATCGACAATTCCGAGTGAGTTGACTCAAAGCCTTTCTTCCTGGCATCGGCTGACGAACCGTAGCAATTGGTTTCAACGTCGAGACCGTACAAGTATGTATCTTGCAAGCATCCCAACCCTGATTTGATCAGCTCAATACCTTACGCAGTACAAAAATATCAAATTTCAGGTTTGGGATTTAGGAGGTCAATCAAGTATTCGGTGTGTGATAATGATTCCCTTAGGTCCCTTTCACTCATTGTTGCTACTTCAAGGCCATATTGGCGCTGTTACTTCCCCAACACCTCGGCTATCATATATGTCATCGATTCCTCCGACACAGACCGTCTCAAAACATCACGGACAGAATTATTGACTATGCTTTCGGAAGAGGAGTTGAAAGGAGTACCTCTTCTTGTATTTTGTAATAAACAAGATGTTGAAGGCGCCCTCAAGCCCGAAGTTATTAGTGAAGAGCTGGGTTTGGCAGGTGGAGAGAAGGCAAGGCCGTGGAGCGTGCGAGGCAGTTGTGCGACAAAGGGCGAGGGATTAGAAGAAGGTCTGGACTGGTACGTTCCTCGTTACATACTTCACATCGTCCCCTCATGGCATTCCGTTCAGGCTGGTGAATGCAATACAAAAGACATGATGTGCATGAACCCCCCCCCCATCTCTTTGTCGTTTCTTGTCTCGCTGCTCTTGTGTCGCATATGCTTTCTAATTTTGGAACTTATAACAGTACTATTCGCCTCATTTTTATATTAATTTTTGCGTGACTTATCAATCATCTCTTGGATGGCTTTTACTTCCATTCATATAAGCAGGATGCTCTCGGGATAAACTACAATACGTCGTTTCAACTTCATGAAGCCCAACTCCAGTCCCATTTCCTCTCGATGGGATCTTCAAGGCAAGCCCTGTATACTTCGATGTCAGGCCTCCAAATCCGTACGGTAGACTCATCTGCACATGTCGCTAGCATTCCGTCCGCCCAATCAACTGGACCAATCTCTCCGACCTGTGCACTCAGTTCAATTCCTGGTTCTGCTCGAGACCCCGGTCTCGCCGCGTTTGAAATGTCGAACAAAAACGCGCTTCCCTGCATCCCTGAACTTCCGCTGGCGAGCGACCTTCCACAGGGTGAAATTGATATACCGAGGTAGAATGAAGAGCTTGTCCTTAGGCTCGGATGAGTGTAGCTGATTGGGAGCGCTTCCAAGGTGGAAAATGCGTAGGTATGAATTCGCGAGTCTGCTCCAAGGGCAAATACCAGACCTGACGTGGGCCCAGTCCCAGTTGCGAGACCCAGAATTCCTCTCGCACGTCGCGAGTTGTGAAGGGTGGTCGGATCTATTGGCGAGGAGTGAAGGTATAACGTTCGTCTGTTCTTCGCGGCTTTGTTTTTCTTTGGGTTGGTCATGAACCTGAGATCCCAGCATCGGAGGAGGCTGAATGGGTCGCGTCAGTCCAGTCAGCCGTGGTCATTGAGAGAGTATCTTACCCATCCGCAGACCCGCTGCTAAGAAGTGCCATGTTCTCTGCTTGAACAAGATTGGTCACTGAGTTTTGAGATCCTGTTTTTTTCTTCCTCGATTTGGGATCCAATCCGTCGTGAGCGCCTGAAATTGTCGCGACTGGAGCAACTCCCAAAGCTTCTCTCTGTGGAAGGCGCAGGTCCCAAACGTGTATATCGCCGTCTCGGCCGCCAGTGCTGAGTATCATATCGTTGTAAGAGTCCCAGGCTATGCATTTCACAGAACCAGCGTGTCCTTGTAGAGTGGCTATGAGATTACCTGTAGAAACGTCGAGGATTCGCCCTGAGCGGTCTGCAGAGCATGTTGCGAGAAGCTGGTCGCAGCGATTCCATTTAACGTCGTACACGCCGTTACGGTGGGGTTGAAACGTAGTCCTTTGAGGTTCTGTGCCTCGCGTAATAAGCTATAATTACAAATGGATGGAATCTTTCTGACATACCCACATCCCAATTTAAACGTTTTCGAGTGTCCAGAATGTGAACACTACCGTGTTCGGTCGCGAGAGCAAGATAAGGCCTTCCCCCAGTTTTTGCGCCTTCAAAGATGACATGAGAGTTTGGCCAGAAATGAAAGTCGTAGACCTACTGTGAGAGTATGAGCACGCGTAAGGAGGATTGATGAACCCATCGTCCAATGCATCCCACTTGAACAGGTCTGATTTATTGGAGGAGACGAAGCTTCTCAGTACCGGCGTCGAGGCTTGATACGTTGTTAGCAGGTAGAAAGAGACCGTTCCAGATTTGAACGTACGAAGTAAACCTGCGCAGCCTGGTCTCGGCCCTCCGAGTGTCTTCAACCAACAATTCCTTCGTGCTCGTACCTCAACGCGTGCGTTAAGTTCAGAAGCATCAGTGTCAAACCCTTCCTCCTTACTTGAAGAGTCGATTTTGACGCGTTTCCGTGGAGAACCATCGTCTGTAGATGATCGTTTCGTGCCCACATCCTGGGTTGGGGTAGGAAGATAGGACCATGGGCTAAGGGGTTTGGTAGGTGTCTCGGTTGTCTGTGTCGAGGAATTTTGGTTGGTTCGATTAGTGAGAATATCTCTGTGAGGTTGTACTGGTGAAGAACTGGGACTGGGAAGCATTGTGGGGAGGAAAAGTGAAATCAACGCGCTCACGCGCCACGCGTCATGAGTCCTCAGTATGCCACGTGATCACGAACTTTCCCGAAGAGGTCCGATTCCGAATAATCCGACGAAGAATTTTTTGACCCACCCCACCGTACGCTTCCGTTTAGTCTCGCCAGCTTTACCAAAAAATGTTTCGTGTACCACTACGCTCAATGGCGACAACCGCTAGAAATTCGCTCAAGATTGGCCTTATTCCTGCCGATGGGATAGGCAGAGAGGTCATCCCAGTGCGTATCAAACGTTCGCCATACCTCCTCACAATTCATCCTTTTTAGGCAGCCAAAACCGCAATTGAAGCTGTTAGAAACGATATTCCTTCCCCTCAATTTGTAGATCTCTTGGCCGGATTTGAATTATTTACTCGAACAGGCGAAGCACTTCCGGAAGAGACAGTCGAGTGTGTTTTACTTCCATCACCCATCGTACCTTTCTGAACACGCTCCCAGTTCGCTGAAGAGTGAATGTGACTGTGCTCTCTTTGGCTCGGTCAGGCAAGTGTCGTAAATGTTTGCTCCTTAGCTTGTGTCAATTAAGCTTATTTCCAGCTCTCCTTCGAGAAAGGTGGTGGGATATTCTTCGCCTATTGTCGGGCTACGAAAGAAGTTAGACCTGTATGCGAACATCAGGCCAGTGCTATCTGTGAGTACAGTCACTGCAGAAAACATCGCTTCTCATCACTCACTCCAGATTAGGTCTCTCCCACACCAGAAGAACCCGCAAAGGTCGATATGATTGTCGTCAGAGAAAACACGGAATGTCTGGTGTGTTTCGTGCGTCGATTATCAAGGTTCTGATGTGTGAAGATGTTGCCAGTACATTAAACAAGAGGAAGCAACCATCACGGATCGTGGAAGGGAAGCGCGGGCCACGCGGCTCATAACAGAATACGCATCTTCACGGATAGGTCGTATGGCATTTGAGCTTGCACTTGAGCGCCCCCGCAAGGTGCGGTTTTCCTTACGTCGATGATATCCTGGTCCTTATACTGCACGCGATTTTAGCACGTCACTATCATCCACAAGTCGAATGTTCTATCTGTGACAGATGGTCTGTTCCGTGAAAGTGTACGCGCTGTTCATGCCAATATGTCGAGGTATCAAGACATCACTGTTGGTGAGCAACTTGTGGATAGTGCTGTATACCGGTTCGTTGTTCTCGTTATTCTTCATATAACTTGTCCTAAAACCATTCTCTCAAGGCTTTTCCGTGAGCCAGAGTGCGTACTTGTTAATTTCAGTCGGAATGAATCCATGAACAAAATTTCCTCCCAGAATCTACGATGTAATGGTTGCGCCCAACCTATACGGCGACATTTTATCGTGAGTTACACTGAAACCAAAACCGAAATCAGTCAGACTAACGATCCGTAATAGCGATGCTGCCGCTGCTCTTGTTGGCTCGTTGGGAGTCGTTCCATCCATCAACGCAGGAGATAACTTTGTCATGGGTGAACCGTATGTGTCAATATTGGCTTTGTATACGTTGCACAGAAATCTGATGGTCCTGTTCTGATAGTGTACATGGATCTGCGCCTGACATTGTTGGACAAAATATTGCGAATCCCATTGCATCGATCCGCTCGGCAGCTCTGATGCTGCGACACTTGGGATACACCAGAGGAGCCGATCGCATTGACACTGCTGTTGATGCTGTGATCAGAGAGGGCTCAACGCTCACACCAGATCTTGGCGGAAAAGCTAAAACCAGCGAAGTTGTAGATGCTATCGTCAAGCGAATTTGAAGAAAAGTGCACCTTTTAAATTTTCGGGTTGATTTAAGTACAACGTTTTGTAGAATGATACGGATAGATTTTTGTGCCGAGCGTTATCAGAAACCGAAGTTGTTGAGATACAAGTCCGTGTACTACGCGAAGTTACGTACTTGGGTAGCTGCCCTTGATGCGCTTTGTCTACTAGTACTACTCAACTTCTCTGTCACTTCCATATTTCTGCACCAATCAAATCGGCGCCTTGCAATCTTCATGGCTAAACCTAAGAAAGGGAAACAAAAGAACGAAACGGTTCCCGCTGTTTCGGCTTTGCCTATTCAAGAGCCAATCAGTTATCATCATACATCTCCTGCAAATCCATCTCCAGCACTTCCGCCATTGCCCCCACCAGCACACAGCTGGCCATCTCCCAATCCTGCACCCTTGGAATTCAGTAGGCAGACGAAGATAGATAATGATGATGAGCGGTTACCAATGGGTCAGTCCCACCTTTTTCGTCAGTTGATGGTTGTTGAGGCTCGACCACATTTGGTCTCAATTGACATTGACTTGTTCAATGTATGAGAGCGCCAAATCATGCGACTGATTTTGACGACTTCGTCTCTCTCTCATGAACCGCCAGCGTCTTACTCGTCGTCGTCGTATAGATGGTGTTCTTGAAGAAGGCTGGCCGACCATCAAGAAAGCAGACGCGAAGCCCTCGAACGTGAAGACATCGCCGCACGCGACCGCCAGCCCATGGGGTGGCTCGCAGCAGTTTGATTCTATTCCAAACGCGCAAGCCACTAAAGAAACGCCTATAACGAAAACCACTGCGACTCCTGTGACATCTACAAGAGGACATCCGCATCATCACACCGTAGCAGGAAAGGCCACCACCTGGCAACCAAAGTCGCAATCGAAGGAGCACCATACATGGGATGCAGGTGGTTCAGCATGGCATACATCCGCTCATGATGCTTGGGGCGCGGAGGGTGACTCGGAATCAGAGTCGGAGTCGGAATTTGGTGCCGATGCTGAAGATGGTTGGGGTGCTTGGGATCGACCAGCGCCTGCCGGTAAAGCCCTTAAGCTATCAGCTGCAACAACTCCAGCCGCATCTGCATGGAGAAGTTGGGGGGAAGAAGCGAAGAGAAACTCAAGAGCGAACTCTTTTTTTGCACCCGCTTCGGGATCCAGGAATGACATTTCTAGCCAACAGCGGTCACAGATTTTGGACTCGTTTTTAAATGTGCCTCAGAGCCAGAATGGCTACGTCGCTCAGCATAAACAAGCTCAGACGACTGTTCAACCGGCCACAAAACACTTTCCACATGGTCACACTACTTCGACTCAACAGCATATTGCTTACCGTCACTCCCCCTCCCAAAGGCATTCCATCCAACCGCAATCGAAGCTATTTCCTCATATTCCACCTGAACAACCTTCACAATCTAATTGGTGGCATACTGACGCACAGCAGAATATGAAGCAGGAAACTAAGCCGATCAAGGATGGTCGGAGAGGAAAGCATCAACGGGCGCAATCAGAAAATCATCGGGGATGGGACGAGCTTGGGGGAGGAGGAGGCGGTGGTGGAAACGATTGGTGGACAGCTGCACAAAGTAGAGGGACCGACTCGTATGGTTGGGGTCCTATTCCTGAAGAGGATGAGGAGGATTACGAGGATGCTCGACGAGTTCACTTTTCCCCTAAACCACCCTCCATGAACTTATGGGGTGATGGTGGTAAGTCACCGCTATGGGGCGGAGGAAAGCCAGGCAAAGCTGAACCGATTCATGTATGGGGGACGGATGGGGACGGATGGGTCGGGAAGTCGGATAAGACGAATGGCTGGGGATCGAAGTCTCCGCAGGGGAATAGTTCTTGGGGCGCCTGGGGCGATGATAAGAGTCAATTCGATAGTCCGTGGGGAGTGGGTCTGAAGGATGAGGACGCCCCTTGGCACAGCTTACTAGAGCGTCCGAAAGGAAAAGCTCCTAGTATTTTGAGTGCACGACCACAAGATAGACACAGCGAGACAAGTTATTCGATGCCTTCCAGAACCCTTGCACATGCATATAAAGGAACTACAACGACTTTGCATGCCGCAGGTCCCGAAAGTAGTATTATAGGCGATTTTATGGATGTACCAATATTGGACTCCGGACGCGAGGCACTAGAACCCGTTCAGCGCGCTCTTTTTGGAAAGGGTCGTAGAGCCAGAGAACGTATACACTGGATGTTTCCTCCTGACAAAGACGAGCGTGTGGAGTCTTTGTTGACCTGGATACAAAATCTGTCCTATAGCCTTGCTACTTACGGGGTGGGTAGCCTTTTCTCCTCGGTCGTTATTGACTCATATCTACCCTGCAGGTTCATAAATTTCTACAAACTCGTGAGCGGGGCGCATTGTTTGCGAATGCAGATTTTAGGCTGCCTGGGAAGGAGAGTCTTCCTGCGTTTGATTGGCTTACGTTCGACGAGCTTCGGCGGACTAGGGACAAGATCTTGCAGGAATCAGTCGTTTTCTATGATCCGGCAGTTCTGGTTATTGTTTTTGTGTTTCTGCCTTCGAGCACAGGGAACAGCGTTGCGATGTGGCGGCGGAAAATACCTGTGCCCAACAATACACGCCTATCGTTTCAAGCGCATATTAACCAGGCTTTAGCAGGACTCCGAAGAGATAGTGATTACATCGTCCATGTCGATGAGTAGGCTGAGTTCCACTGATACCTTTGTTTTCATTGGCTCATGGTCTTATTCAGGTTACCAAACGAAATGTCGTCAATCACTAGAAGCAAATCTCTACCGGCCGCCCTTCCCTCTGTCTCCGGAAGAAAGAAGAAAAAACGCAAGTGGTGGCGAGCATTATTTGGTTTATAGATTCAAGCTTTTTTTTGTTGTTTCGGTGGTTTAAATTCTCGTTGCTCTTTCTTGTTCTGTTTTTGCTATCACAATGCTTTCGGTTATGGGTTTTTCAGGCTTTCTGTACTATTTCTAGCGATCTCTTTTTTCGTTAACGTTTTCTGCAACTTTCAATTTATTCGGATTTCGGCCTTCTGGCGAGTGGCAGGTGTGACAAAGCACGATTACACGTGCTTTCCCCTGTCAGCAGACACCTTCCATTCCTCTTCACCTTTACATGGAGTCGCCTCCCGCCACGTCCTCCCCAGTATCTCGAGAATCACAGCCCTCCTCAATATCTACTCATGAAGCGAGCAATCGTCGATCGTATCCTGCTATCGTTCATTTCACCGTTGTGGCGGCAGTCATCCTTCCGCTGGCGTTCGTGCCATACATCTTCACCAGGCGCCAGTTGTCAGCTTTGCATGGACACATTAGGCATCTAGAGGTCGGCAATGGATTGCTCCGGAAGGATCTCAATTCAGTTTCCTCCGAACTTGGGAGAGTAAGGGATGATGTTCGAAGGATGAGAGGGTTGCTTCACGAGGTGATGGAGGAAACCGAGGGATTACGAACGGATGTCAGGCAGGGGGAGGCTACGCAAAAGGCAGTGGATGATGCGACACGAAGCGAGCTACAAAGACTTTTGGTGGCGGCTCGCGTTTCTCGGTGCGTCTGGAGTGTTACTTGACGTTCGTGATAAGTACTGATCTACCGAGCAGATTGCACGGGGAATCGCTGCGTGCCTTGGGTCTGTCTCTTGCTGAGATAGCTGCCTTTATGCACGAGAATGAATTACGGATGCCATTAATTGGGAAGCGAGGAGATGGTTCTCGTGTAGATAAAGTTCGGTCCGTTGCCTTGAGGTTGCAGAATTCGCCCTGTGGTCCCGAGGTGTGTAATTCGACATTGCTCATGAAGTTTTCGACTGACCTTTGATAAAGTTTGTTACCAATAAGGAAGAAAGCGAGAATGGAGCAACATGAAATTGGGAAAAGCCTTTCACAAATAATTCTGCTATGTCTGCACAGTTGTATGATTATTGCAAGGAAATGTATGATTACAGGATCCAGTGTTGTTTCGATACAAAGTGAATACAAAAATAAATATGAATATCGAATACTGGTACGCGACCTTCAAGAAGTGGAGTGCAAATGTGAACTCAATCACCGAATCCATCAAAAGCAAAACCTGAACTCAGCTTAACATGCTGCACGACATCCTCTAACTCTGCACAATCACCTCCATCCATTGTCGGCACCAGCGGGGGTGGTCCTAATTCTTCTCGAGGTCTGGGGCTTAGAAAATCGAGGCACCGTTTCTGGCATCCCCGCCATCGAATGGGTACCAATCCAAGATTGGGCACTCGTGCGATTGTGTGTTCCCAAGTGAAGCGCTCCTCTGCTGGAACAACGAACGCCAATCTCCGCCCCTCATGCCTGGGTGAAATGCACATCCCTTTGCCGGTGACACGCTGATATTCTGCATCGTAAGTGGTCAAGGAGTTTAAACGTTCCTTATGATATGCCTCGAAATCAGTGAACGTCTGAGATCCAGTAGGGAGTGAGGAGGAGCTTTGGGAGTTTCCCGGTGGATTTTCGGTAGACTCGACAAAAACGGAGCCGTAATGGGTGACATCAAGGACATCTCGAACCTGAATTGGAAGCGTTCGCCGAAACACCTTCTTTGTGCCTGGGGCACCCGTTATTTCTTCGCCCTCGCTCAATGGGAGTACGTATGCTTCCTTCAAGAGGCACGTTGTTTGATTGGAAGAATCAGAAATGGGAGACAGCAGTTTCCGAAGGCACAGCTCGAAAAGTGGGATTGGACCGCAAAAGATTGGTATAGTTGATGAACATGGTTTGGGTTCTTCTTGCATTCTGTGTCGTGATTTGGACCGGAAGAAGGAGCGAGTCCGTGATAATGTGTCGCGAGGTGCAGGAAGGAAAGGATTTGGATATACCTGAAGCTGTTTGAGCTTCAGCTGCATGATCTCGGATGGGAGAAACTGTAACTTGTTGTTAGACAAGTTGAGGACCTCCAGACTAGATAGTTGCCCAATTTCCGGTGGCAGAACCTTCAGCTTATTGAATCCTAAGTAACTTCTCAGTCAATAAACTACCTTGATGGTAGGAACAATGACTCACTCAAGGACAACACTGTTAACCTCTGCAGAGCGAATAGCTCCTGAGGAAGACATTTGATATCATTCGCGCCTAACATAAGCCGAATCTCCTCGGGTGGAAATCCCCAGTGTTCGGTAGCGATACTCTTTGATTTGTTAAAAGACTTGGATCTTCCAAAGTTTTCCATCTGACGTATTTGCGCATTCGACGGGACGTATAACATATTCAACTCGATTATCGATTGAGAGGGAATACTGGTAAGGGATTTGTTTCTGCATACAGGCACGAATTAGTAGATATGCACACAATGAGATTCAAGAAACCATATAATTACTCGAGGTCCACATGGCCATGACCTTTGTCAATCGCACACGCGACCGCGTCGTCCCAGATTTGCTCCTCTGAACGCGTGCTGGCGACGACGTCCTTCGCGATGGAATCGCTTTGTGAAGTGATGCGAGACCTCTTCAAATCTGGACGAGGAGAAGGCGATAACGGCCTTGAACGTTTCTTTTCGTAGATACGAGGTGATTTCGTTGTTTTCGCTGAGCCAGCGTACGGATCACTGGCACAAAGGTGATCGTCCAGCTGGAGATAGCTCGTTGTGGGCGATGAAGGAGGTGAAGAGTCCACGTATGTACTTGGCGAGGATGCTGGGGATGAAGGAGGAGGAGAATCGTAAGGGTACATGGAAGTAAGAGGTCGATGTTCAACAAACGACGCGACGCGCTTTGGATCTGCTTGGACGCCGCGCGCTTGAATCGGCGCTTGAAACTTCAATGATGTAAGGTTGCAGTAGCACGTGGTCGTCCTTGAACTCGTTGCAGCAAACGGACTGCCTTGAGGGCGACAGTTGCTGCTTGCAACGCACACGCATGCCTTAAATTCCTGCCCACCCCACCTCATCCTCATGTTATTCCTCTTTCTTTCTTAATCTTATCTGAATACACTCGCTCGATTATTCACATTCTCGTCTACTCCCCGATCTTATTCGCCTCGTTCGAGAGGTCTCAAAATGGCTTCCGAAGAACTTACCTCTTCGGGTACCCCCATTTCCCTAGAAACCACCCCCGAAGCTATTGATGCAATGCCCTTGGACTCTACTTCTGATCATGATCCAAAAACTCCCCTGGCAAAGGAGGAAACTCTCGAATCACATGAAGTCATCGAATTACAAACCTTCATCGAGCGGAAGGCATGGATAGAAGAGAAAATCAGCGTAAGTAACGGTAACACCACTAGTTCTAAACTCACTGTATCTCAAGCTCTTGGAAACGATGCCTTCAATTGAGGTCTTCGTTGGACTGGACGCGGTCAAAGCGTCCGCAGAACAAGTACCCGGACTGCCTACGCGTGAAGAGTTACAGCACTGGATCGCTGAACACGATATGATAGAGAAGGAGACGGAGATTTTTGATACGGGAGAACTTAAAAAGTTACGAAATTTCACGAGAGGTATGTTGCATACAGCTTACCCTCCGACGCGGTAACCCGACCAATTCTAGCTGCTACACAACGCAATTTATCTCCCGAAGATACGGACTTAATTGAACTTACCCTGACGACAATTTATGAGCTGGACAAATTACTCCACCTTTTGCGGGATCGCTCCGAAAATCTAGAGCTCCTTGGGATTCGGATTACATGGGAGGAACATCGAATTAGCAGCTGGAAGGATCGCAGAAACATACTTGAAGACCTCAATGTATTTTTGGAAACTCGCGCACAATTCTCTCCGTCTACTTATGACACCGCCCCAAAACCTGAATCGCCTGGCTCCCTCCTACGTCGTGGTTCGGTCGCCTCCGTCACGTCTGTTGCATCCACGTCCTCCGATGCCTCCCTCAACCATCCAGGGCTATCAAGAAGTACACGCTTCAAGCTCGCCGAGCTTCTGTCGCGGGATGGAGCTTTACTCGGTGGGCGAGTAACTTCTTTGAAACATGGCAGTGTCACTGCTGCAGGGAAAGCATTGGATAGATTGATTGACCAAAGTCGAAAACCTGTTCCGGAGGATCTGTTGGATGAACAGGATCGTTTGGAAGATAAATGCATCAACGAGATGGAAAATATAGGCAAATTCGTTATGAATGTAATCATGCAGTGGAGAAAGTATGAGACTTTCTCAATATTCCATCTGTGTGCTAATTGTCCATTTAGGGCAGATGAAATTTATGTCGAAACGCTCAAAGACCTTGGCGCCGCTCAAACGTTGTTGGAGGAAATTGAGGTAGCAAAACTTCAACATCCCACCAGTCGTTCAAGCTCCAATTTTACGTCTCGTGCAGACGGCCTGATCAAACGACTTCTACTGAGAGGCAATCCATCTTCGCCTAACTCCTCCTTCCCACGTCCTATACATCCTCTGTCTCCTTCACAACAGCCATTTAACGAGGCTCTTGCTCAGTCCCTCTCAGCGGATATCCTCTTCGCCACTAATGTGGCGAAGGAAGCCGAAGCGGCTGCCAAAGAGTACAGGGACAAATATCAGGCTGTCAAACGTGTAGAATCACTCAGGGATGAGGCGGTTGGTTTATCGAAGACCTTTGCTACCGTCATCGACCGTCTACAGAATGGCGTACCTGCAGGGGAAGAAGGGGATGGCTCGACGCCGTCTTTATTGTCAATAGATTGCTTGGATCCCACAAAACACTCTGTCTTCCTTGCCTTGCTTCCGTCTATGTTAGAGGACATTGAGAAAGCGGATACCGCTGCCGACACCTTATTGCGAACACTCCCCGCCGCTTTAACGCGGATAGATTTTCCTGGAGTCCAACCCGAATTCCGCACAAGTGCATCCTCGGAGGTTCGTCGACTTGGTGAGTTACGTACAGATGCACGACGTATACGTGCCGAAATTTCCAGCAGGGCGAGTAGATTACGGGAGGCGAGGAAGATCTGGTCTGCGATGGAAATCGGTTTGAAAGATCTGGAATCCATACGTCGAGAAGTGGTCGATGTTATGGAAAGCGTTCGATGGCGCCAAGAAACCACTATCAAGAATGGTGCCCCTCCTACTCCGGAAAGTCCCTCATCTCAACCTTTACCTCTGTCATCAGGAGAAACACATGATTCCCAATTTAGGACACGGATGTCCGAGTTGGAGGTCCAGCTTGAGGAGAAGGTGTATAAACCCCTGGCTGTTCTCTTGCATACATTGGAAGATCCTTTGAAAGAGTCTCTGTCCCAGACTGCTGAAGGATTACGATCGCACTTTTATCGCATACAACAAGCGATCGATTTACTTCAGTCCATTCGTAAGCAGTCGCATGCGATGACTGGGATACGGGACGAGTCGAATGAGCTTCAACTCAAGGTCGAGAATATGATTGTTCGTTACGAGAACGCAATCCGAGAGGTGCTGGACAACGTCTCAGAAAACAACATAATGGAAGACCTTCAGGATGAGAGCGAGGGCTTGAGGACCGTCGCCTTCGCCTTCATGGAAGGTTTGGGACGTCGCCTTCCGCTTGTCGCTCCACACCCACATAAGCGTTCCTTTGTCAAACGCTCCCTTTCTTCTCTTGAATTGAAGACCAGCCTCTCGACCTCCCAACAAATCGAGCTTCCGTTTGAAGTCCCATCTTTGGACGATGCGGTACGAACCGATTGTAACGCATATTCCGTGAGGGTCAACGGCCAGATCAGGACCCTCGAGCAAACTATATCTCATCTCCAAGTTGCGATGGTAGCACGGGATGTGGATAAAGATCGATCATCCGTGCTGCAGGCCTTGAATCACGCCGATAAAGACCTCTCTGCTTTGAAGGATACTTTCTCCGCCATCACGGGTCAAACAGATGCACTTCAAGCTTTCGAAGCTCTCCTTATTACCATCGATTCTTCAATGTCATCACACCATGCGGAAACACAACGCCTTTTGACCGCCCATCGATGTACTTATGTGCACATGGAAGATGTCTGCAAGAGCCATGGGTCCAATTTTCAGGACTCCTTACTGATTTCACTGGGGAAGCAATTGGAAGAGGCAGAGAAGTGGTTTACTACATGGGAATCAGACGTTAAGGCATTCCGCAGTCTGGTATCGGAGAAGCAGCACGAGGAAATTAAAAGGCTTGAGGCTGAACGCCTCGCAGAAGAACAATACCTCCAGTCTGAAAGAGAACGAGCTGCGGCCGAAGAAGCAGAGAAACTCCGACTGGGGAAAGAGAGGGAAGAGGAAGAAAGGCGCAGACGTGAAAAGGAGGAAAGAATTCAAGAGCAGCCCCGTCTTGAAAAAGAACAAGTCGAGCTCGCCGAGAAGGAACGCCTCGAGCGTGAAGCAGCTGAGAGAGCTAGGTTGGAAGAGGAGGAGCGTCGTTTAGAAGCTGGAAGACAACGTATAGCATCAGAACAAGCTGAGAAGACCAGGCTAGAACAGGAACGTCTGGAAATCGAGGCAAGATTGAAAACAGCTGAGGTTCAACTAGCTGAAGAGCGTCGAGCCTATGCGGAGAAGGAAAAACTGGCAAAGGAAGAGGAGGAGAAACGCAAAAGGTTGGCCGAAGAGGAGAGGCTTCTCGAAGAAGGTAAGTACATAGACAGAATCACGCTCACCGTCAGTTCTAATGTAAGGACCACAGACGTGTTTGGGCTACAGACCTTACCTGATGGACCATCCTCCTTGACGCAGGAGATGATGGACCTTCTTGCACAGGTGGCACAATTTCGTAAACGCCTCCGTTCGCTCAACATAAAGGAGGTCGTGCGACCTTCCGCTCGGTCCAGTTCTCTTCCTAACTTGAACTTTACACAAAAGCTCCGGGACCAGTTTCGACTTGTCGAGACCGACATGAAGCGTCTACCAGAAATGGTGGAGGTTGCGTCTGTCAATCTCCAACTGAGGTCTTGCAGAACTGAAGTGGAAGCGGTACGAGAAATGTTAGCTCGACTAAACGCATTGTCCTTGTTCTCCGACGCCCTGGCTAAATGTGATGCTGCCCTGAGTGACTTGTTGGAACATATTGATAGCTATCCATCTGCACCACTCGGCCCCTTGTCCTCCTCGTACACCAGCCCTTCGCATCTATCTGCTGAGGCTCAGCTTTCCGGACGACTGGACTATACAAGGTCACTTATTGACAAACTATCGGTGTCATTCGAGGCTGTCTCCGATGACCGCCGAGCTATTGTGGAGAGAGATCGGGTTCTGCAGACCTGGAGTGAATTGGAAGAAATGGGGAATGATCGTGTGAGTGGACGAAGGTCTCGGCCCAGCAGCGTCGCTAGCTCTTCTCAGAACAATTCAGGGCGCAATAGTCGGTCGTCGATTAGCAGTGTCCGAGCTCGGAAAACCAACGGTTACGCCACTTTATCTGCATCTTCAAGTAAGGTTAATATCCCCAAAGGTCGGTTGAGGCCACCCACCGTCGGTGCTAGGCGAGCATTCTCGGGCTCCGATGAACCTGCGGAACGTTCATCAAGTCGTACATCCGTGAGGTCCTCCATGACACAGCGATCCACGTCGGGGAGCTCCTTGTATGGATCAACATTCGCCTCCAGACAGCGTACGACTAGTCTCACGCCAATAGCCGCGACTCCTCCTACCCGCGTACATGTCCGTTCACAAACATTAACATCGCAGAAAAACCGTAGTGAATCCCCTACAGTTTCCGATGCCCCCTCAGCGCCTCATAGCCACTCTGGACGCTTGTCAACTTCGACGTCAAGCTGGTCTCGTGCTCCTCGATTATCCTTTGGTACGTTGCCTCGGTCGGCATCGAAGAAACCTATGACGCCTAGGAAAACGTACGTTGCCAATCCCAAGAGCAAACTTGATGTTGCCGTGGGGCAAGTAGTTAATAACCTCCCCGTTGGCATTAATATCGAGGGAGTGGCCGGTAGTTGGAAAGATCAAAGCGGGAAATACTGGATTGGTGATAAGGACCCAAAACTGTGTTTTTGTCGAATTCTCCGTTCCCAGACGGTGATGGTCCGTGTAGGGGGAGGTTGGTCCGAACTTTCAAAGTGAGTTTGTACGTTTTGGGCTTCTTTATATCTGCTCAACGGTTGTACAGGTTCATTAGGGACCACTTCGCTGACAGCTTCAGGCTTCTCAATGAATCCTCTCTTCCTTCACGCGAGGAAAAATGGATAAGCTCTGCAACCCTCCTAGAAGCCGTTACCACCTCTCCTCCTAGGGCACCACGTACCCCAGAGCCTAAAGAATTCCCGCCCCTTCTCCCATCCTTTGCTCTACAAACGCCTTCCGGGCAGAGTCCTCGGTCGTTACTTTCTACACCGTCGACAAAAGGCTCCCCATTGACACCACTACAGTTCATGCGTCGCGCTGAACCTGATGCCCCGCTCCTCAGACCCGAAACCCCATCAAAACCACCCGGTAGTTCCCGGACTCACATTATACCGTCGACACCTGGGAGACAGGGTGTATGGCGACCATGATATTCATCACACTCTATCATTCTCTATCTACTTGCTGTGCTAATTTTATAGGCTGGAAAGACAGTTTCACGCACTGTATTCATACGATAAAGGTCTGCTCGTTTATTTAATTCGTACGTATCTTGACCGGACAGCACCCTCTAATATTCATGATACATACTTTCAGAACTTAGATAACTTGTATCACTCTTTTAGATTTTACGATTCGTCGCGTGGTTCAGACAGGTTCAGGCTCACAGGGTAAATCACGTAATCATCTCTTCTCTCTAACGTTCACGACCGTCAGCGCGTCAGCACGGAGCAACTTGTGGTCACCGTCAGGCATTAGCGGAGGATGTCAGAGGAATCAAGCAACCAGGTTGACTGTACTGTTTCATTTTTCTCTAATATCCTCACGCCTGGATCATCCTTCCACCCAACATTCCTGCTTATCCTTGATGCTGCGTTCATTGGACTATTTTTCATCCTCCTTGGACTGCTCTTCGCGACGCATGGGAATATTCATATCATTTTCCTGATACTTGTTGAGCTATGCTTGTGGGCGAGCGTAAAATGGTCTGTGAAAATACCAATGCAATGAAATTCTAAAATCTAACTTTGGTACAGGTTCGTTTATGAACTGAAGAAAATTCCAACCGATGAGAAGCAACAAGAGTTGGACTCGAAAAAAAATACGTAGTTTACCGTCTTCCCTTGTCGCTATCTTCATACCATTTCTTCATTCGTTTCGCGCTTCCTTGCGCCAGCGTGAACACTGCACCTCTCAGCTACTCACTTAGGTCAGGAAGGGTTATTTGACTTACATTCTCGTTCTGTGACATCCAAACCCTCACGAAATGCTTGTGCTGAATCTCCTGTAGGACCGCCTCCCCCTCCCACCGGACCCAACGCTGCAAAGTGTTGAGCTTGATCAATGACCTCTACGAGACGACCTTTGAACGTCTGTACCGCCATGTCAATGCATCATTCAAACTTTCACGCGTTCATCGACTCACGCTTGTCAACATCTCCGACATTTCCTTTCCTTGTTCATCACTCAGTCTATGTACAAGAGGTCAGAGACGATACGTGGAAATAATGCAAAAAACGTTACATTTCCATGATTGTTCTCCCGAACCCGTACCATAAACCTCCTGCTCCGACTAAATTTGACAGCCTGACGCTGCGCGGTTCTGCTCGAAGCGCGTTTCGCACTTTGGGACTAAACGGTTGGGGAATGTTGAAGTCTGCGTATCCCCTATGAAACATGTCGATCCAACAAAAATTACACTCGTGTAATATTGCGGACCCACGAGTAAACGATCGGGTAGACCATCCAAACTGGAATCTGTCGTTTTGTGTTGGGTGTTATCTAACCCCACTTGGCGCGTCAGAATATTTCGTAGTGCGTTTAGATCGCCATGACATTCATCTTACATCGTTTTCCGAGCCCCCACCGAGATGCCCCATGTCAGGAATGGATTGTGTGAATGTTAGTTGCAATTTCTGGATTTTCGTGTTGAACTGCCCGAATCCCTTTGACATAGAGAATAAATCCGTACTTGATTTTCAGCGAGTATGGCATCGATCGAGAAATAATCGTTGTTATCCATCTGGTAGGTGAACAAGAAAGATTTGAACGCGTCGCGGTCGAGAGGAAAGGTAGACGCGTGAGAACACGCATCCTCACTGTCTATGGCAGCAACCATGGCACTCCCGAGATGCCTCACCCAAACCATACTATCATCCAGAATCTCTCTGTCACTTCCCCATAGAACACTTCGTGTCGTCCACCACCGTCAACCATTACTACCACATGTACATGTACGGTCCTTTACACTCACCTCACGAAGACAGGCATCCGAAAATGCTGAACTCCAGGAGCTGTACGATAAGCTGAGCCAAACTACAGTCTACAAGAAGCTCTTGGGCTCCGCAGAAGCGATTGAGGCTCTTAAGAGCTTTGGAGAGGCGATGAAAGGTCAAGGTGTGTTGTGCAAACTTCCGTTAGTTGATCAATCCAAGCTGAAGTTTTCGATTCATTCGACAGGGATCGACTTGACGAAACCTCCCTCCCCAATGCAAATGCTGAAGTTGTCGATGAATAAGGAAGTCCGTGAAGCAGGAATGCGTATGAACGCAGAGTTTGCCAAAGCTGGGATAGATCTTTCGGACAAGGTACGTATGGTGAATGCATAGTCCTGCGATATGCATGTTTAATAGAAGACTCCTAGACTGTCTTGGAAGAAGTTATGTCGGCTATGAAGAAATGAAAGGTTGCCCTCGTTATTTGTCCTGCTTCCACCCTCTCCTCCAAGTGGCCTCACCGAACCTATAAAATTATCAATATCCGCATCCTTGAGCGATATGTCTCTCTAACTGGACAGAAATGTCAGACGACGCATGGCATTCAGAAATAGGTATATGCTTATACGTACATGTCATTGGACGAATTACATACCTATACGGTGCTTTTCTGAAGTTGGCTGCTTACACTGAGCAAGGCTGAGCGCTGAACGTTGAACATCCACCCACCATCGACGCGCGCGTGAGGTTGATAATTCAGAAACGCGTTTTGCCTTTTGACTCCCATCAACTCTCGATTCTCGAATTACGGTGAATATATCTATAATGGATTTCCAGCCCATAGCATCGACTTCAGCATCAACTTTTCATTTTCCTACATCGGATCCAGACTCCAATCCAAACTTAGCACCAGAAACACACATTCCTTCAACCGCTTTTTACTCCATCGAATATCCAGGATATGTGAAACCCTCCTCTGTCCCCGCTGCAGTTCAAAACCTAGGTGGTGCTTCATCTCTCGAAGCTGCTTTTCTTAGACGAGGCACGTCTAAATCAGAGCAGAAAATGTTGGTAGAGCTCAAGCTGAGGCCCGGGAATCCTTTCGCTCATCCGGTTCCTGGAGAAGTGGTCAATAATAACTGTATTCTTTTACAAGTCACGAAAAGAAAAAGGAAGAGACGTGAATCCGAAGCGGGGAGCGGATACCAGACGCGTGATGAAATTGGAGAATATAAAGTAGAACCGATGGGGGTACTTCCGAAAACGATTCGGTTTCGGAGTACGTTTCATTCATTCGGGTGGCGCAAAATCTAATCAAGGGTTATAGGTATGGTGGATTATCAATACCAACCACAAGCCGATGATCCAGTGGCTGAGCTGCGTCGTGCTATGGATAAAGTAGACGGTGCGAATGCTTAGACCCGTAAGATTGGGGAGCTCACTTTGTTCCAGTTGAAGGCATCTGTTCATACAAAGCGCCAACGGAAAAGGAAGACTACTTGATCCAAGTGGAGACGGCGACTATGCCAACTCCAGTTGACCATGAATTCGCAATGAACGTCGATCCCCGACTGATGACAGAGGAGGAACGAACCGCGGCAGCTCAAAATGTCATTTCACAACCCATCCTGAAAAGCAATTTGAGGTTATTTCCTCCTCCACTTTTCAGTCGGCAGACCATCGCTCAGGGATATAAGTAAGTCGGCCGCCATTCACGTTCATTCGCCGGGCATTATAATCATGAAAGTTATAAATCGAACCCTGCTTCGATGGTCTCTACAATTGTAGATGAAGAGAATGGCGAGGAAAAGAAACGGTTGATTAACCGAATGCGATGGAAAGGGTATGGGCCGGCTGCAATTACTTACCATGAACAAGTGGTACGTCTGTGTGCTCGACATTGGCGATCTCACCCCCTTATTGACATTTTTGCTCAGGTACCGGATCGACCGCCTCAGAATGTTGAGGATGCTCGAAACCAGGTTGATGCTAATATCGTAAAGCATATCGAATCTGTGAGAAACATCACTTTTTGTTTCAATATCAAAGCTATTCACCTCTTATCTGGAAAGTTTTTCGAAGATCGTCCCATTTGGACCCGGATGTCACTTTTCAATCAAATCACACCTGCCATGGCGAGGGAGGTGCACAAGTGAGTATTCAGTCAGAACCCACCTCATACTGATAGGGTACCCTGAAACCCGGATAGCTCGAAAATAATCCTACCTCTCGTTTGTTACGTCTTCCAAGATGGGCCTTGGAGAGATACACTCGTCAGATTTTCATATGATCCACGATCTGACCCTGAAGCTCGTTTGTGAGAAGCTCTGCCAGCTCGTTTTCATCTTTCTTGAACAACTAATTTGGATGCCGCGTTGAAGTTACCAACGACTGTACTTCAGAAACGCGAACCATCCCATCAGCAGACCTTCCGTCATGACGCGACGTCAAGAACGTGCAGCGGGGAATATGTTGGATCTCACTGATTCAGATGAGCGAAGGTTGGAAAGTGATTCTCTGGTGACCCTACCTCCCCCATGTCACTCACTTGTACCTTGAAACGTCTCACAGGAACTCGCATATGTTCGATGGTCGAACTTTGACAAAAGAAACAGCTGCATTTCAACTTTGTGATATCAGCGATCCAATGCTGAAAGGAATGATTGAGTCTACCGAGGACTTGCGCGAGACCTGCGATGTAGGTTATTGACTGCTTTGTGGTACCGTAAACCTCACTTTTGCATCTCATCTAAGGAACGGGACGGATGGTATTCAACCCACGCATATGAGCGAATCAAGGTCGTTTTGCGCCTCAAGTTCTTTTCTCTTCTCGATGGTCGCGTGGCTACAGACGAAGAATGCCAGGAGGCTCTCGAAGTTTCCGAAAACTCCACGTCGAGGACTAATCCACTTGGACTGGTGAAGCAGCGTGTTGGAAAGCATAACATGGCCAAAGGGGCTTTGAGACCCGAAGATGCTGCGGTGCGTTTTCAATTTCCTCTGTTTTACAAAAACAATCGTTTCAATCCTTCGTTTCCATGTGTAGATGTTCAGGTTACGTGCAGCTTTGGATCGGGAAAGAAAGTCCGCGCGTCAATGAATTACCTGTTCATGATGTTTGGCCTGACGGTCAATTCTGCGCGTTGGCTGAATCACCCTCCAGTGTCGCGTTATTGGTGTTTTTGGGATCTTCGTATTATAGCGAATAATGACACCATAGCGAAATGCATACACATATCATAGCATGACCCTCCGTTTCGAAACTACGCAAACGGGCGGCGGGCGTTCATGTCCCAAGACTTTACTCATACACTGAACGAAGGCCTAAGATATATCACGACGCAGCCGCTTTATGTTCTTGCCGTGCTAGGCGCTGAACGATACAATAGATTAGTCCAGAAGCACAACGGTAAAGAATACTGGCACGCACAGATCCGACCAAAGCGAAACGAGCATTACGACGGAACTAAAGTAGGAGTGAGATGATTGTTTCAATCTTGCTTGGATCTATCTGTAGCAAACCTTGGGATCAACCTAACCATTTCATATCGAATGAGCTTAAAAACGTTGAGGAAGTGAGAATATGGGGACGTACACCCTTTAATGAAACTGTACGGGTAGATTTGGGTTTCTTGATGCCATTCTTGTGAGCCTTTTTGTTCTGGTTATGATTGGTATGGCTATTAGGGGGACATTAGGGTTGTAGAGCCTATTAGCACTTTGTAGAACGCACTTCTTAGATTTGGCCATGGCTTTGTCGTAGGTGGTCTTGAGGGCTGCTAGGCGTTCACCGATATGGAAAGTTTGTCGTAGCGGAGCAGCACTGCCACAATGGTTGTGGCTTGAGAAACTGTACAGTTATCCGTAAAAGGGAAATGAGATAATAAGGTAGATACATGAATAGACTGGGTAGTAGTCTGAATAGAGTTTCAATCACGAGCCATCCGATTGGCGGTTAGGTTAAATCCGAAATGTTAGTCATCGGCCGATGCGATATCTATGTCCGTGGGCTTGGTATATAAAAAGCCCCACAAACGGCTGATTATCATTATACGTCTTCTTATGTCTACACCTACTAAATCACCTCGTACTCTCTACGATAAAATTTGGGATGATCATGTCGTGTATGTTGCCTTCTACTCTTCATTCTTGTCTACCCACTCGTTCTTTCCAGTGAAGTAAACGACGACGGCCTGGCATTGCTGTATATCGATCGGTAATCGATGCCTTTTCCCAATGCGCTATAGATCCGGGACTCATATCTCAAAGTCATCTAGTCCATGAAGTCACTAGCCCTCAAGCTTTCGAAGGATTGTAAGCCACAATCTCTTCACGTCTATCAGAATGAGACACTAGAGGACATCGTGACAGACGAAGTGCTGAAAGACCTGTTCGCCGTCCAGATTGTACATTGGCAACTGTAGATCACAACGTTCCGTTAGCTATCTCCTCAGCTTCTCAGTACCACCTACCTCTGACGCTACTTATCCAGGACCGCGTCTCGCAAAGGCTTCACCAACGTTGAATCTTTCATCGCCGAACCTGATTCTCGAGCTCAATGCATAGCACTTGAAGAAAATGTGAAAGAGTTCGGTGTCACGTACTTTGGAATGACTGATAAACGTCAAGGTAATGCCCGGTTATCTCCAGCTGCGATCATCTGACCATTATGATGATAGGAATCGTTCACATCATTGGACCTGAACAAGGATTCACTGTACGTCCCTCATGCATAATCGTTCTATTTACTTCTTATGATATTCGTAGCTTCCCGGTATCACCTGTGTGTGTGGTGACTCTCATACGTCCAGTGAGTTTCAAACTCATAATCACTTGCAAGATTCTGATTCTCAGCCAATAGCACACGGGGCATTTGGCTCATTGGCCTTTGGTATCGGTACATCGGAAGTTGAACATGTTCTTGCAACCCAGACCCTTTTACAGAAAAAGGGCAAGAACATGCGTATCACCGTCGATGGCAAACTTCACGAAGGAGTTACTTCCAAGGATGTCATTTTGCACATTATTGGCCGTATTGGGACTGCTGGTGGAACAGGTGCAGTCATCGAGTACGCTGGGTCTGTCATCCGCGGATTCAGTATGGAGGCCAGGATGAGTATGTGTAACATGAGTATTGAAGCAGGTGCTCGTGCTGGTATGGTAGCACCCGACGAGATCACCTTTGCTTACCTTCGTGATCGTCCTCTTTCTCCACGGAGAGGCGAGGCATGGGATCGCGCAGAAGCTTATTGGCGAACCCTCAAATCTGACGAGGGAGCCAAGTTCGACGTTGAAGTGAAGATTGACGCTGCCGAGATTATACCTACTGTAACATGGGGAACGTCCCCAGAGGATGTGGTTGCGATCACAGGCGTCGTTCCCGATCCCAACTCTTTCTCGAATCCTGTCAAGCGTACCTCGGCAGAGCGTGCTCTGAAGTACATGGGATTGACTCCAAACACGCCAATGGAGGAGATCAAGATCGATAAGGTGTTCATCGGATCGTGCACCAACAGCCGAATCGAAGATTTGCGTTCGGCAGCTAGAGTCGTCATCGCTGCTGGTCCCAACGCCAAAGTCGCCCCTGGGGTCTATGCCATGATCGTCCCAGGTTCGGGCTTGATCAAAAAACATGCAGAAGCGGAGGGGCTAGACGCAGTTTTCAAGAGAGCAGGGTTCGATTGGAGAGAGGCTGGCTGTTCAATGTGTTTAGGAATGAATCCAGATCAACTGTCTCCCGGTGAACGTTGCGCGAGTACGAGTAATCGTAATTTCGAGGGACGACAGGGATCTGGAGGGCGGACCCATTTACTCAGTCCCGGAATGGCTGCTGCTGCCGCTATGACTGGCAAGTTGACGGATGTGCGCAAATACCTCGGGGCAGCTGCCGATGCTATTATCGCTGCTGGCCCGAAGCTGAAGCTTCACAGTGCTTTCGATTTTATGGACGACCCCGTCCTACCATCTCCCGCCCCTACACAAACCACGACATCTTCTTCCGGTACAGCTTTACCCTCTGAAGCTCCCAGTTCGGTCGAGAAATTTATCATTGTCAAAGGCATCGCAGCTCCTCTTCATATCGAGAACGTTGACACCGACATGATCATCCCGAAACAATTCTTGAAGACGTTGAAACGGACTGGTCTCAAGGATGCCTTGTTCTTCACCCTTCGAAAAGACCCTAAAACTGGGGCAGATACAGACTTTGTTCTCAACCGTGCCCCGTATGACCAGGCAAAAATTCTCGTTTGCACTGGCAAGAACTTTGGATGCGGTAGCTCTCGAGAACATGCTCCGTGGAGTTTGTAAGTGACGTTGACCTTAGCCACGTTTATTTCAAGTCTGAAGTGGTCATGCATAGGAAAGATTTTGGAATCCGCTGCGTTATTGCTCCTAGCTTCGCCGACATCTTCCGTAGCAATTCGATGCAAAATGGGATGCTTCCTGTAGTGCTAAGTCAGGAGGAATGTCAGGTTCTGGCTGCGGACGCGGAAGCCGGTGAGGAGCTCGAGGTGGATCTCGAGAAACAGGAAGTTCGTCGTGCGAATGGGAAGCCGGCCATTTCTTTTACTACGGATCCGTTCCGCAGGCATTGCCTATTGAATGGACTGGATGATATTGCTCTGACGATGCAAAAAGTGCAGAGAATTGAGAGTTTTGAGCAGAGACGAAGTGAGACATGGCCATGGTTGGATGGGTTTGGATATGTGAAGGGTGGTAAAATACCCGTGGCTCCAATGCAGAGCTCTAAAAAGGTAGACTGGTGAAGTTAGTAGTTTTGTATATGAATTACGCACCCGATTGTATGAATCATTTCCGACATTAGACCCTGTCGCGGTTGAAATGAGGCATGAATCGTGGGCGCCAAAGTCAGGCGAGCCACTGCAGCGTGGAAATGGTCCTTTTTATATCCCAACCTACTCCTTTGACCATTCAACCATTATCACACCCTCTGTCTCCACGACAATCACTCTATTATGGCTCCTACCGTAGCCTCAGCCACACGTCCCTCCGAGACCTCAGCAGAGAAGACAGTCACCATTATACAAAATCAAGCACCGAGACAGTCGAAGCCCCTTGGGCCTCCTCACACGAAGGCTCTAAATTCCACTTCTCAGCAGACACAGCAGAAGAAACCTCATCGTAAACCAATTATTGACTGGTTTCAACGCAAGCTAGGAGGTACCGCAAAAGGGAAGCGAACAGTGGACGAGAGCCTTTCAAAAGGGAACGGACGTGGTTTAGGTGCGCAAAGAGCAGGAATTCGTGTTGTGTCTTCCCCTGTTACTGGTCCTGGTGGAAGACAACAGGCAAAACTGGATGCCATGGGTGCATCAGCAACTGCGCGACGGAAAACAGTTTCACTCAATGAGGATAATGGCATTGCAACGGCCCAGCATACCCGTCACTCCGATGACGACCGCGATGAAAGCAGTTCTATCAACGAATCCCTAGTTCAGGAATCAGTCTGGGGTCCCAATAGCGTGCAAGAAGCCGATGAAGATGCTTCTCTCCGTCCGCTTCCTCCCAGTTCGCCGCCTTCACCTTCACCTTCCCGTTCCTCTTCATCATATCTCTCTGATCCTCGCACTTTCAAGAGCATTGCTGCAAGCACAAAACCAACAACGCTGCTGAGCATCGATTTACATGGGAATGGTGGTATGGCACATATTGCACAGGCACCCTATACTCCAACTCGCTTCTCACATGCACGTTCATCTTCCACTACGACCAGTCCGACTACCTTGATCACCGGCGCTGCGCCTCCCTCTCCCCAAACATCTTCCCGACCATCGTCTGTACAAGACATCTTGAATACAACTAGCGCCACTGCACCGACCTCCAATACTCTAATTGTACAGGCGCCTTTGCATACCACACATCACCCTCGTAACAATCCACGTCCGTTGTCCCCTCCCATGGATGACGCTTCAGTATTGACTTTAGCATCCTCGGCGTATGCTAATCCCGGCTTACGCGTGGATGGATCAGGTATGCCAGGGTGGAGCTCAACACCTTCTGCGATTGGTGGCGGTGGTGATTCGGTGTCGCATTTTGGAGTTATGATCGACGCAGATGCGGAGAGTACCAGTCAACTTGTCATTGATGATGAAAGGTTAGATGATCGAGATGCTGATGCTAGTCTCCGAGCGCTGCGCCCGCGCAGTACGAGAAGAGGCAGCTGGGAAAGTGAGGTTAGTCGGTGGAGCGCAAGAATTCAGGTCACTGGTCCTCCTTCGCTTGGGAGAGAGAGGAGTCTTTGGACAACAAACAGCATTAGGACTGGTGCCTTCAGTGGAGAGAACGTGGACATCGACAACGACAGGGCTGACAGTGTGATAGGTGAAGTGAATGCGGACAATATGGAAGAGAAGGAGAATCGAAAAGAGGATCATGTTGAAGATGACGCTTCTCCTCTTCTTCTTGAAGAAGCCAATTTCACTACGCCAAACGCCCCGGTTGGAGTCGCTGGCAATGGGAACGGCAACGGCGATGATAATAAAGCAACAGTGGCGAACGAAGAAACTTCATTACTAGTGGATCCTCACAAGGAGGAAACCATCGAGCGGTCTGTCGACCAAAGGAACATGGTAGAAACAAAAGAACGACAACAAGAAGACAGAGAGGATGAAGAAAGAGAGCAGATGGAAGAGAAAGGTCGATTTGCGAATCATGTAGAGCCAAATGGAATGAAGCCTACTCCAGAGGCTCAAGTTAACCCTTCATCAGCGACTGCAGAGAGCTCACAGAACGACGGTCCTCAATCGGGAGGCGAAAGCTCCGAGCAAACGAGTTCTATAGTCACCAAATAGTTGGACCTTGTCTTGTCATTCAGTGTATTTCTATCATACATTATCTACTGGTCGATTTTCTTTACAGTTTATTTGCAATCATTTAGTAATTCAAATCTTGCTTTGACCATGTCACGTTGAAAATATTTCGGGAAGGTCATGCGAACCCTCAAACGAGAGCGCGGTCCCGTGGTCTAGGAATCTAGGAACGACGCATATGGCGGCTGGCCTTATAAAGACCCAAGCATCACAGGTTCTATGTTTTTTTCCCCACTTCAGTCCGACTTGCCTTCCCTCAGGCTGCTCGTTCAGAGGATTGTTAACATGAAATTCCGACTTTCGTCCGCATTTACCACCGTTGCTGTCGTGCTCGGGGCCTCTGCGCGATGTCCAGATTATGCTTCATATTCATCGGTGCGTCCACGGGCCAATGAACTACGTCTACTTACAGCCTGTTTAGATTTCTCAAGGAAACCCTTCAAATGGAACTCTGGGTCTCCCATACATGCGACCTGCACCCCCTTGCCGGACCTTCAACAGTACTGCTGTGGAGGTGAATATAAGTTATTTCCTGCAGAGAACTAGAAGACTCAGGTTCCCATCACCCATAGAAAGTCATTGTAGATATGAAAGCGCGTCTTAAGGACCCAGATGTTGCTCGCTTATTCGAAAATACCTTCCCCAACACTCTCGGTAACTTGACGCTTTCTGTCGCGGTATTAGCCTGTTAATATACCTCTAGATACGACGGTGAAATACTTTAGCAAGGTGTGTCCGGCTACGGTCAAACCTTTCTTGTCGTCTTTCTGATCGACCCTCAGGAGCAAAATCTCGCATTTATCATCACGGGTGTAAGCGATAGGTCTTACACTTGATGGAGAAGCAGCGCTAACCTTCAGAATTTCATGTAGGATATCACGTATGTCCATAAAAAGCCACTGTTGCAGTGATTTGACTGAAAAATAATCAAGGGCACAATGGCTCCGGGACACCGCGAACCAAGTATTCTTCGACATCCTGTCCTTCAGTAATCTGTTACTAAATTCCTGCTGTAGTTTGCCCACTATCACAGCCTACTTGGCGTCGATCCCGAACTTGCTACTTTAGTCAAGGCCGTAATCAATAACGAAGCTCGATACGTAGCTGAGTATCCATATTGTTGAGTCTTTTCTCTCACGTCTTGGCAGAAAGCACTTCCTGACGTCCCTTTTTACAAAAATAGGTGGGGCATTCCAACCCCCTCGCGAAAGTGGTTTAGCTCCCACCCACAATGACTGGGCAGATAATGTTCTCGTGAACCCGTATGTGATCCGCAATAGTCCTGTTTTCCATTCATACAAGTGATTGCTTCCAGACCTGTGGACAACCGAACCGTGTTCGAGTGTAAGTATGAAATTGACTCACTTTGTGGATTCCTCAAGTTGTCGAGATCCTACTATAACGCGACAAGTGATACTTCGTTTATGAATGACAACTGTGGGTCCCCGAGTTCTGCCGTTTTGAAACTCAAGCATGAAACTCTGGGAAGGGTTCGCTGCTATTGACCAGATATTCCGAGTGATCGATGAGCAGTCCCAAGGCACATTCGATGAGAACTTCAACTTCATCTCTTACTACAGCTGGACCGGTCAGGCCGGAGCTCTGTCTCCGATGGTGAACAATGCCGGAAACGGTGAGCCCAAAGCTTTCACAGGCTTAGTGAGCTGCATACTTCTGAATTCTCAAGTACAGCGAATTTTACTCAACCTTTGTTCAATAGGTTGGAACTCACCACAGGCCCTCAGATGATCTTAGTACTTTCGGTCAGCTCCTTTTATCAAAGTTAGGCGAACACTTTTGACGTAGCGATAGCTTTCCTTACACCGGCGAACGCGATGTTGAGCGTTGAGCTCACCCATCTGGCCGCAATCCTTGATGCGACCGGAAAAGCTCGGAATATCAGTCAATCAGCCAAAGAATGGAGCGCAAGAATACATGACGCTATCTGGAATACGACTGTAGGTCTCGTTCTAGTAATTTCAGCACCTTTTTCAATATACTAAAACACCCTCAAGGTTCTTGACAACATATTTGCCTACGAGACGAACGGTAAAGTCAGGAGTTGAAATCGCGGAACCTTGACTCAAGTTATTGGTCCTTAGGGTTCGGGGGACGTTATGTCATGGACGATGCCAATGTTCCTGTGAGTCCTCTTTGGTCGCTCAAAGTTCATGAGACTGAGAAACTGCTCCCCAGTCTCTTCTATCCCTGCCGTATCTCGGATTCCTTGACAAGAGTGACCCTACTTATGTTGCGACGAAGAAAATTCTGTTATCCAATAAAAATCCATACTTTGCAAAGGGTGCGAGTTTCAGCGGTGTTGGGTACGTGTTGAGACTGATCTCTCCGCTGACACTAATCTTGAATTTTTTCAATCCAGAGGTCCCCATGTGTCTCCATGGAACCCATGGTGAGATCGATTGTATTGTGAAGGAGTTGAACTGACCCCTAGTTGCTCGTTTCTAGGCCTATGTCTCTGGTTTCAACGATCTACGGAACAGACGATGACGAAGAAATCCTTCAGTCATTGTATTTAATCGTCAACGTCAGTCTTGTAAAACTATCAGAACTATTTATCGTGACATTTCTTTCTCCTCGTAGAATACTGCTGGATTGGGACTTATTCACGAGTCTCAATCAATCTACGATTCCAGCTACACACGACCATGGTTCGCGTGGGCCAACAGCTACTTTGCCGAGTATGGTTTCTCTTTTGTTCCACAAGATGAAATTGATGAATGTTGGCAGAATGATCCTGGATCTCGCTCAAAGAAAGCCGTCGCTGATTTTGAAGGATGGGGAAAGTTACACTCCTGGGGTATAGATTTTTGCTGCGGAGAACATTGCCTTGATGTCACTATTCAAATGCGCGAATACAAAACAATACAATGTACCTAGTACCGTCCTTCTATCAACTCGATTTTGTACAATTATCATTTTTGAGACCTGTGGCCTGAGGTGGTGAAATAGCGTGCCACATTTCAGACCCATCGGACCACGAGCCGCCCGGAGTGATCAATTTACGTGGTAAAACAATGGCAAAGTCCTTCGCTTCTTAATGAATGAAGGGCAACCGCTTAGCGCTCCCAGTAAGTTATGGCCCTTCCCACAGTTCAGAGTCGTCTCAAAAAGCTTCGTTCGAAGTCTTCTAGTACCCCTACTTCAGCCACTCCTTCAAGATCCCCTTCCCCGAGTTGTGGCAATACGATGCCCGCCCCCACATCTACCAATGGTCGCGAAATTGGAACTCTCATTGTAGTCGTTCTGAAAGCTGTATTTACTACCTCGTCCTTCATTCTTAAGCTTGGTTATTAAAGTGGCTTGTTTTAGAATCATCTTCCAAACAAAAGAAACATAGGGAAACAAGATCCTTATTGTGTAGTCACCATTAATGGGAAGAAACAGCGGACGAAGGCGATTAAGAAGGGCGGCCAACATCCGGAATGGGATGAGGAGCTACGATTCAAGATATACGAAGATATAGAGGGGCCATCGCAAAACGGAACCCCCCCACCACTACCACCAAAGGATGGCAAGTCACTGGAAAGAATACAGGGAGGAGCGACGATGAAAGTGGCTTGTTTTGCCGACGATCTGAGAGAACCTGATTTCATTGGTGATACGGATGTGGACTTGACAGAGGTTTTGACGAGGGGGGAGACCGATGGTGCGTGTAGACCCCCTATGATTTTTAGATAGCTTCTGACCGAAGCATTCAGAGTGGTTCACGTTGATGCACAAAGAACGATTCGCGGGTAAGGTATATCTGGAGTTAACCTTTTGGTCCAATGTTGGTCCCCATTCAATCATTGAAAACATCTTCTATGTTTCTCAACCTCGTTGACAACAGGAACCACCGCCACAGAAGAAAGTCGTGCCTACACCTGTAGTAAATAAGGAACACTACGCAGGTCCAGGCGTGTTTGTACCAGCGGGTGGCGAATCTCAACCTACTCAGCCTAGAATCGTATCATCCAGCGCTATTCATGATCACCATCGTCGGCTTTCAGAGTCCATAAGACCTACCACTTCCATGCTCGACTTGTACCAAGCTCCTTACGAACGAAACCGTAAATCTGCCATCGAGAGTCTCAACCACAGTTTCGGAGACCTTGCGGTTGGAGATCCCATACGAAGCGAGACCTATCCAGTACGTTCATGTTTCTGAATGACCTTTCCTCCGAAGACTGATCTGTTCCCAGCCTATACATCACGGGTACAGACCTCCTTCTCCTGGATTCTCTGCGTTTTCATCCCAGCCTTCCAATGTTTACGACCCTAGTATGTCAAACACAGGATCGGGATATACGTATGACAGGCCTGTGACTCCGAACGGACCGTCTTTCCGTCCTAGGACAAGTCTTTCCGGTCAACAGGCTCCATATCCGCCTCAAACACCCTACCAACCGGAATATGAATCCTCTCCATCCGGCTATCGACCTCCACCTCCAGTGCGAGCACCCAGATACAGCATTCCGGCAACGTCGTCTGGATTTGTACCGTTACCCAGCTCTTCGTCATTCAGCACGCACCCTTCGGAACCTTCTGGATTTGCCTTACCTGTATCTCACACCCCTGCACCCTATACCTCACAAATCAACTCCATTTCGTACCCTCCACCTATTTCACACACCCCCCTTCCAACATCGTATTCTGTCCCTCCTTCATCTGGCTTCTACGACAATAGGCCCGGCACTATTCCCCCTTCTGACACTCAATATAATTCTTCTCACCTACATCCCTTTGGGTCATCAGCAGTATCATTTCCCCCTGTTTCGGCTACTCCGTTATCTTACGGAGGCTATTCCTCTGGCCCTGGACAAGAAATACCGGCAACGCCGTCCAATAATTCTCTTTCGTCTAGTACTGGACCTGGAGGTTCCAGACCATTACCTCTTCCGCAAGGTCCAAGTTATAACAACTTACCCCCCTCTAACAGTCAGCCTCTCGGCAACTATAGTCCTTCAAGGGTGAATGGGCTTGTCCCGCCGCCAATACCTTTCCCATCAGTTCCACCTCCTCCTCCCTTAACGTCCTCTCATTCTGGAAGTCCGCTTTCCCATTCTCCCCAGTCAAATTCTTCCCAGCCGCCTCCTTCGGAATTTCAGCAGAATGCGCTTCCTGGACCTCCACCATTACCACCCCCACCCTCACAACATAACCCTCGTACCCCACATCGACGTGCCAGTCTACCAGTTCCACCTAGCCACAGCAATTTCCAACCGTTGCCGGCGCCTCCTCAATTCCCAGATTATCAAAACATACCGCCTCCTCCATTACCTCCTTCACAGTCGGGGCCAATGTATCATCCAGGCCCACCTCCGAAACCTCCCGCACCTTTGGATGGATATTCGCAACCTCCAACCTCTATTTCTTATGCGGGATATTGATTGACGTTTCCTTTCCTCATCAATTTTCTTCGTCACGACTCGTTTGATGTTCTACTACAATCCGCGTTTGCCCTCATCGGACTGATTCTTGTGCATTCTTGACCTGTGTTACTCGCAAATCACATACTCATCCTACAATGAACGTTATTGCAATGATTATAATAATCTTATATAGTTAAATAGAATGACTGTTCATCGCATTACCCATCTAGCCTGGGCGAACGGAAGATATCAGCTGCGACCTCTTGGATAAGATTCGACGTGCTCTGCTTATCGAGAGGTAAGGTGAGACGTTGGAGGGATGGTAGATCTGAGCTACAAAACCTGATATGATCCTTCTGTCGAAATAACGTGTCAACTAAGAACACATTTCTCGACGGTTTATCCCTCGTTCATTTCCGACTGCCTCTGTTCTCTTTCATTTCTCCATTTCGTGATTTCAGTTTCTGTGGGGATGATTCCACGCTGAGCCAACTCGAGGCGAGCCTGCCTTCTTATTGTGTTCTCTTCTAGTCTTCTTTTACTCTCGTGAGCCAGTAAAGCGCGTTCAGCCCCAAACGTTAGACCCGCCATAGCGACTGAAAGAGAGAGAAGTGAATAAGTGTGTAATGAGTTCGGAATCAGATAGAAAATACAAACATCCTGACACAACGAAAGCCTTGAATGGTGCTCGTAGTTTACGGAAGGTTGGCCAAGTGTAATGGAGAATGATCGTCAGACCGATTCCAACAGCAGAGGCCCTCGCTGCTCCCTTTTTCGAATGAGACTAGAAAAGGAATTTTGATAGGAAAAGCTCACTTCCAAGCCCGCTTTGACTTGTATTTGGTATGCTTGATTCGCATCTTCTTCGCGGCGTGAACGTGTAGACATTGAATTGAGAGGCAGGCGCCCCGAAACTCGGCTGAATTTTTTCTGCACGTTCCAACCACTGCAGGGCACTTGATGCCTAGGCCTTACAGCTGCGGAAACAATTCTGGCTCTCTTGATGATCCCATCATCATAGACTCCGACGACGAACGCCCCTCCAATTTATCGACTCTCAATCTACCCCCTCGTTGGCACCGAACGCAGCACTCGTGCGACAATATTGAAATTCCTCAGGTGGAACAACGGGAGCTGGCAATTGACATCAAATTTACGCTGTTCAACAAAGAAGCCACATTGATCACTTCTGCCACCGCTTTACTGAAAGGGCTACCTGTCGGAGTCACATCTAATGAATTATCTACATTCCTTGCCACGCATGGACTTTCTCAACTGTGAGTATTTTCAGCATGAAGAATACATTGCTTTTTTATTTGAAATGGACCTTAGTACTCAGAGCGTGACTCTGTACACAACAGCTTGTGTAGCCGTCATTCAGTTCTATCGCTTCGAGTCCATAGAATTTGCACGTCAAGTTTTGAAGCGAGTGAACTCTCCCTTCCCTCAGCGATATACAAATACCCCGTTATTCTTGGAACAACTGGAGAAGCTCAATGTTTACACGGAGGCAGTGAACAGAGACTCGACCTCTTGCGGAGCTGCTGACCGGGTTCAAGTTTTGCCTCCCAGTCGGCCTTACGGAAAAGTGGACGATATCTACAAAAATCTCGATATGGAAAATCTTTCTGATAGCGATGGTCTCTCATTGGAGAGCACGGACATTCCTTTACCTGCTCCAGGGTGCTATCCAAACTCCGATGATACTGTGACACAACCAAGACTTTTAGTCTGCTCAGACTCATCATCAGGATCGGATTCTTCGGTATCGGACGTTGGAATGGCTGATGATCGTTCTTCAATAAGCCATCGCAAAGGACCTCTCCGAAGCGGTCCAAAGTCTTTTCCGAAAGATAATCATACTCGTGGACCGTTTGCAGACTCCGCTGCAAACGCAGTCACGACCGGAAGGCAGTCGATCAGGTCTAGCGTCGTCGAGTTCTTCACTTCGAGTCCCGAAAGTGCAGCATGGCCGAGCAAGGCGCGTGCTTATCCCTACATCTGCTGGCCTTCCGATGGTCACGGTCTCAATGCGGGCTGACTTTCAATTCTTCGATATCCAACGTCGGTCCGTAAAAGATCTATGAAAGCCCTTCTTCCCTTCAGAAGAACTGACGATAAATTAATGTCACCCAGGACCCGCTTATCTACAAGGTCAATGCCAGCTTTCCTCGTAGAGGAAAGCTTCCATGTCGAAGATGCCATAATTGTAGGTGACACGGTCGTGGTGGGATATGACAGGGCTCCTTCTCAGGTCACTTTACTCAAGTTGGATGCTGGTTCCGACGACCAGATAGAGAGGTCCGAGCTTCCTCACAAGCCCCACGCTACAAGCTTAACCAGATTCAATGCGTCGGGCAGGGGCATCAGTTGCCTAGCCCCAGATGTCTCTGGCGATTCCTTCTGTAGTGGGGGATACGATCGAACTATTCAGCATTGGTCTCTGGAGACTGGAAGTTCTGATAAAATAACTACCCTAAATGCTGCGCCAAACTCGATCGCTTGTCGTGAGAAAGAAATTCTCGCAGGTGTGGGGAAGACGATCGAAATCTTTGATATCGAACACATACACGCCAAACCACGCCGATTCAACTTGAGTAATGTAATACATCATGTGCATGTACATCCTACTGCTAAAAGCATATCTTTGGTCGAGGTAAGACTGCGCGCTCCGTCCTTGAGGCTGTTTCCATTTGGCTGAAATGCCTCGCCCACCCCTAGGTCGACCACCTTGATCACCAGGTTTTGCTGTATGACTGCCGGAAAAACAACTACGGCCGTCACGCAGACTGCGTGTTAAGCCACCATTCTGAGAGAAAGTGTTCCAGATACCATCGAGGTAGTGTACTCCACTCATACTTTGTACGGGGGTACTCTGACGACACCATATGCTTGTGGGATTTCCGAAATCCAAAGGTAATCTCATCCCAGCTCTGCCAATTGACTGTACAACATCGTAGTGATCATTTGCCCTTGCAGGTACCTATCGCCAAAGAACGGCACAATGCAAAAGCAGTTCATACGACCTTCACCGACGCTGTTATAGTTGCATTTGGCGGTGAACATGTTTCATTCCTAGATCTCGATCTGAATATATTATGACTTGGTAGAAAAGCAAAGACGTTGATCTAGTTCATTATATGGTTCTATTCCATGAGCAAACCGTACGAGTGTCTACCACGCATAATTCATTTCTGTGACCAACCGCCGAGCTCTATCGCGAATGCGACAGCAAGTTTGGAGAACTCGAGCATATGGTCGAAGCTAAATTCATCCGAAATATCGATCCGACTAAAATTTCGTCAATTTAGCTTGATGCCTTGTCGATAGAAGGTAATAAACATACTCATTCGTGGAGTGAATATTTTGATTGGAGTTCTCGAACGCGCTTTCTGCGGCGATCGGAACAAAGTGATTAGCGGGAAACCGACTCCGAAGTAGAACCCTAACATACCGATGGTGAAGACACTAGGATAGCCAGCTTTCCTCCATGAGGCACTATTTTGGCCGATCATTAGCATGTGTTCGCCGGGGTGAGGTTAAGATATTGTGCTCACTGGTCACTGCAGGCGTAGCCGCATTTAGTCTTTGAGCGTCATGATAGATGTTAGCCCATATCGGTGTCCTCAGACGTGCAATCTACCGACCTCCACGTAAGGAATATTGAGGTACAACTTCACAAGCTTCTTGTTAAACTCGGTCAAACTGAGATGAAGATATTAATATCCTTTATGCGGATTACAAAAGGTCAGCTCACCCCTCATCTGTATAATCCGTAATGATGCCGACTTCTTCTCTTGTGCCACGCTGCAGGCGAGATGAGCCATAGGTAATAAACCAACACGGTCTCACTTACTTTGACCCACGCAGTCATGTCAAACTTCATATGGAGTAGATTAGTTGTTTTTTTTTACAGCGGGGAGAACTCCAACCTGGCTCATGGCAATAACGTTCTTGGCCTGTCTTTCGTACTCCGAAGCAACGGCTTGAGAGCCGAGAAGTCCACCCTCCTGTTCATACAGGATCAACAATGATTGTGCGAAGGAGAACCACATTTTTACCTCTGCAGAATACCAATGAAATTCAACAGACTTCTCAGGGCGGAAGTTGGCAGCCAACAAGGCACGATATGATTCCAAGATTGTTACGGTCCCGGATCCATCATCTAAAAAAGGCATTGAGTACTCTACCACTAGTAGGCTGAGTGCACAAACCGTCAGCTCCTGTCAAGAAATGCTCTCAGAATCAGAAAAAATGTTTTCTGGAGGGTAGCGTACCAGGTGCGGGCAAGAAGGGCCACATATTCGTACTATAGGTTATAAGCGAACAGAATAGGTGTCAAGTACGGGAGCGACTGACCTGTCTTGGTGGGCAGATATCACGACGATGTCGCCGGGATCAACTGAACCCTCAATTTTGGCGATCTATGATATTTGTGATAGGCTTCGAAAGGAACGAAGAGCTGAACATGCCCTACTATAGTGTTCTGGCCCCATGAATGTTTGAATTCGTCGATGTTGATATACTGCCGCAGAGATTTTGAGGCTGACGATTCCGTGACCTGTAATAAAACGTTGTGAGATCCCAGTAGAGCTAGGGTCTATGCATCCCACCTCTCTAACTCGGGATAAGAGCCATTGTTGGCTTTGCCGACCATCCTGCGGAGATATTGAAGCCGACGGCCATCATCAGAACGGGGGAAATGATGTACCTTACTCCGGTAATCTGAAGGTATGTCTTTAATAAGTGATCCCAAGAAAGATGAAGACGCATACATCTTGTTCGAAAACTGGTAAATTTCTCCAGGTTCTCCTGGGGACCTTTGGTTGACAGAGTCTTCAAGACAGGTTTGACCTTCTCTGTGGCGTTTGGCGAGGGGAACGAAGCTTTTGACATTGCATGTCAAAATGATGCAAATTTCGTGTAGCGCAAGAAACACACCCTTCGTCTCCCTGAGAAGGCGGGAATAACCACTTGATCCCAGTTCCATAGTATCAGTTCTGATAAGAAAGGAATAGTTAGATAGTTGACATGTATAATGTGGAAGTAAAGCTCACATGTCGAAGAATTTGACGCCATTCGCTTTCAGGTCAATCTATAGACATCTGAACAAGATTCTGAAGCTATTTCTCATAGTCAGGTCATACCTTCTCCCGCTCTGATACCCAGACTGGAGAATGGGAGTCGCTCAGCTGGATAAGACGCGGTGCTTCTAAATCCAAGGAGAAACCATCCTGGGATCCAAGTGGAACTTGACCTTGTTGGTCGTACCCAAATGGTGATGCTTGAATAATTCCGAGGAAAGGTAGAAGAATGAGTAACTTCATGGTGGTGGTTGGGGTAAGGGAGAGGGAGAGATAGGTACAGCTCAACCAGCTCAACGCGGGAACGAGTTGTCACAAACACGTGTGTTTACTTGTTTCTGCGTCGTTCACCCATCTCTCGCTTAAAAATGTCCAAACAGGCAGCAAGGAATCAGGTCGTAGTGTGTATTCGCTCTATGAATCTAATTGTTTTACAACTCAAGTGCATATAACAGAGATTGCTCATAGCTGCAGGAAAGGCAGCACCCACACCACCTGTCGGTCCAGCCCTTGGTGCACGAGGAGTCAAATCCATGGATTTCTGCAAGGAATTCAATGCGAGGACAGCGCAAATTGAGCCAGGCGTGCCAACTCCCACCTTAATTACTGTTCGTCCGGATCGTTCTTTCACTTTCATCACCAAAACCCCTCCTACAAGCTATTTCCTCAAAAAAGCTGCTGGCCTCGAGAAAGGAACCGGCAAACCAGGTCATGACATTCTAGGGACTATCAGTCTCAAACATGTCTATGAGATCGCAACAATCAAGGCAAAAGACGAACACATGAGCCATCTATCGCTCGAAAATATTGCAAGGATGGTCGTTGGAAGTGCTAGGTCGCTTGGGTTGCAGGTCGTTCCGTGAAATTTAGGCATCCTGAGAGACGGTATGACTTTATTTCCTCGAAGTATTCCTAATTTTCTGACTTGTTCGCAGCGTCTGACATTCTTGTATCTGCGGTCGTCCTTGTATGATTTCGGACGAGAGAAACATACGGGCTCTCTACGTGCCAGCGGTGATGCTGTTCAGTAGGTTATAGATAGCGATTAGACTTTGTCGACTGCCAGTCGCCACTTGTAAGTGGTTCCAATAATATTATCTATCACCTTTCCGTTGTCCCTCAGCACGTCCCTTGCGGCCAAGATTTCTTGTGCAGATCTGTGTCAAATTACCCCTGCATGAAGAGGTGATTGTTGATACATCGTAAATCTGCCTTTGTTTCTAATTAACCCTTCAGCTGAATCCAGCAGCGTTGTATAGCTAAACCCCGGTTTCGGGAGATGAGCCAATGTTATATGCCAGAGTTGCCTAAAGCAGGGTACCCCGTGCTGCACGATCAAAGGAATTATCTTGTTTAGAATTTTTTCTCGAAGAGCTGATTGTGGCAAAACGCAGCTCGAGGCAGCTTTCCCAGACGTACGCGATGACATGGCCCATGGGTGATCGCCACTTGCCGAAACACCAACTCGTGTCGATCGAGATGAGCTCCCGGAAACTTGCTCCAAAGACCGCGTTTTCAGTCTTCTAAAACACGTTGAAGGCAGTCGCGTTCAGCGTTGTCGCACTGTAGGCCACGTTTCGATCACAGAAAGATTTTTCCAATTCCACCAAGGTTCCCGCATATAAAATCCCCACTGGAAGTCCGGTCCTGTTTCTATATCATCCCTCGAACTCTTCTCTTCTTCTCCCAAACATGGCTGCTGCTGCCCCCGATGACATCTTGTCTTGGACCAACCAGGACCCTCGCGAAAGCCAACTTTTTAATTCTTGGGGTGTTCTTTACCGTTTTCAGGTTGCGCATCATTCCCTCCCCTTGTCCCTTCGTATGTTTATCTCTGATTTCTTCAGACTGTCGTCAACGCCAACGGCACGAGTGTGACTACTCTGTGGCGTGCCATTCGAGCCACCAAAGAGGATCGAGTTGCCAAACTAGAGTGGGCTTCTAATGGCGGCCTCGGTCGCATCGTAATGGGCAAGGTCGGTTACTCCCCTCTCCCTCTCCCTCATCGTTGTCATAACCCGACTTTCCTTTATTCATCCAGAGCACTCTCCCGATGGCTGATCTCGTAAGGAGAGACCCTCAAATCCTCGTATGTCATTTATCTCTATGAGATGGTACGACCCCATCAATCCCTTGTTCCCTCCAGGGTTGTCGCGTTTTCAACGGCCCCGACGGTCAGCTCTATCGGTGGCGAGTCGCGAACAACGGCAGCGACATACTGGTGGGTAGTGAGAAGTTTATCCCTCAAGACCAATCACCGATGTTCTCGTCACAGCTGCAAGATCAAAATAACAACGTCCTAGCCTTTTACCGACCGACACGACCGACCCGTTATCAGATTGGTGACGTTTACGGTGAACTCCACTTTATACGATCCGCTGGTGCAGGAACGGTGGTAAGTCGTGCTCTTGATGATTTTCTTTCTCCCCTGGCTTATACCGACGCGATAAGATGCACCCCCCGATCATGGACATGGTCACAGTGACTGCAATGCTTTATCGATTTTGTGCAATGTTCAATCTCTAAAAGTTCTCGAGACACTGTTTTAACCGTAAATTACACTCGCCCAGTGCCATGTATACCAGACGCATCTCCTGTATAGTATCACTCGCATTAAACTTACACAATCCACCTAAAAGTAAACAGACTGAAAATGTTTTCTAATATGGTCAGCGATCTCAGATTCATGAAGAACTATGATGCCTTCCGCTCAACCATCGATAAGTCCAGGGGTCGGGAAAATAGGTGGTTTGATATTAATTCATATTACGGGCACGAGTGAGTACACGCCCAATGGAAATCACTCATTCATATCGGCTTTTCATGAGAGATTTCATCTCGGTACAGACATATGTTGCTTTCGCCACGATGCAGAACTTGTTCCGGTTTGTAGGTACACTCGCAGGGCCATCTTTGTCACCAGACCTCGCCTCGTTTTCAGAGTTTGGCCTGACCATTCATCCTGACGCCATCTAGAACTTCATCTATCGTCCTTACCACCCACTCTGTCCCCTCATCACTTGCAAGCCATGCGTCTTCCTCACTCTGGTTCTCCGTATATCGCGCCTTGAGAAGACCGAAGACATGACTCGTGAGTTGAGGAACGACACGTTCCTCCGCACGTAAGCAAGCAATACCAACGACAGAGCCGAGTGCCCTGCTTAAATTACCCTGATCGAGGTCGTCAATAGAGCTGGTGTCGGTGAATGCCTTTGCCTTTCCGGGCAATGGCGCAAGGACAGCCCCGTAGCTCTCTATTATGAAAGCTTTGGACGAAAGAGTAAGTATCTCATCAGACAACTACATCTAACTGAAGGGGGAGAAAATTCTGACTTTAATCAGACGACGAGTTTCGAAGGTTCATCTCAAGCAGGGCATGAAGATAATTTAATGGGGGAGAACTCACAGATGAAATCTGGGTGATAAGAGCCAAGTTTGTCATGGAGTTTCTGGGCATGAGGCGTGTAAATTGACTCCCAGAGAGCTTGTCCCCGCACGAGAGTTGATTCGATGTTGTCGGGCTTAGAAATTCTGGCCAGGTCAAGTTCCCAGAACCCCGACAAGTAAGTCAATTTTTTGATGGGGATTTTGATTAGAACGAGGTTGAGTAGCCAATTGGATTGGAGAAAATGATACGCACCTCCTGGACTGTTTTCTGAGGGCAGTCTTTACGTCGTCATCAAGCGCTTCGTTCAGCGCCGCAAGCGAAAGAATGACCTGGGAGATTTCCGAACTTAGCAGATAAAGGATCAAAGGAGGTAAAGTACGTACGCGAGGAACGCCTACGAAGATCGTACTTTTCAGTGCAGCTTCTCTCATGATAGCTGCTCTATTCACGGCTTCAAAAAGAGCTGTACGAGACGAATTACTATCCTGAACGTCTGAACGCGTCACGAATCGGTACAATTCCCCGAAGGCGGGAGGGCGATTTGCTGTCAATACAGCGGAAGCCTTTGATTCAAATCTCGATTAGAGCAATGATATAGATACTTTGGAATACCCGACCGTTAAAACGAGCCATCCGGTCTCTGCTTTCTTGCTCCTGGCATCCAAGAAAGTCTTTGTGAGAACCCGATGAAAGTGGGGAAGTGGTGGACTTGATAATGGATGGGGATTACGAAGTGTCAGAAGCTGCTTTATTGGTTGAGGGAGGTGCTTGACCATGGGATTGAGTTACTGAAGATTCTGATACGACGGAGGGAACCAGCCACAGAGCTGTCAAGTGAAAGTCAGTACTGTAGAAAGCTAGGCTCGGTTAGCGCCGGTTAAAAGTCCGGATCCGCGAGTCACCACTACCACCACCATCACGAATCCAATTCGACTCCCACACAATGTTCACACATGATATCTCTCGGGAAGCATCGTGGACAGTAATACACACGGGTGAGCGTATGTTGTCGACGGCAGAAACTTGGGAGTAGGTTGTGAGTACATTCTGAACTTGGAGCCAGCTGACTTTTCTCTGTATTTCATATAACTGATTTACCCTGTTACAGTTGAAGGCACAATGACGAATTTCCGTTCCCACCGAAGCGCCAAATGCGAAGGAAACACATCCTTATTAATAGTATCTCCTCCAGGTCAGAACTCGATTCGCGAGCAGCCAACAGCTCCCGTACATACAAGGTTTCCGATGCAGATATATTTGGATGGAATCAATATGAAAATGCCAACTTATGATGGGCTCAATGGTGTATTTGGAGAGAGCGATGGCTTGAAGCTAGTTGCGTAAAGTCGTAGCCAGTTCACTCGACACTTAATCCGAGCTCATTCAAGCTATCGCGTTTTTCAGCGAGTCCACGACATCGGACTAGGTTTCCAGCTTTTAATATGGTCGAACACTGAATCACTATACACCTTCTTCAAGTTTTTCAACATCCCGAGATTTCCCATCGTGATTTGGCTTTCGTCCCCACGATTTACAAGTCTCCGTTGTTGTCGACATGAACGGGAGCGATAGTCATGGTCAGGAGCATACTGGGTCGCCTGTGAACCATCAGACGGGGATGGGCTACAATGAGCATGCAGCATGTTTTTACTCGGGCTTTTCTTCGACCGCTTATTTCACTTACAAATATTCTGTGGACTCCTGGTACGAGCACGAGCACGAGGTACTCATTCAAGTCCAACGGTTCTACCGTCTCGCTTCTCGACCCATCTGCTTCAAATCTTCATAAGTGATCGGGAAGACCTTCGTTTGGGGTACGAGACTCAAGTACCGATAACGAGGTGTCGCTTGCCTGTACATCCTTTTGTTAGTCAAGAGGCCCCACTTCTCCCATTGCCTACGCAATCACGGACACCACTACCGCCTTGATCTCCGTGGTGTACGCTACTGTGTTCACGCTACTCTCGTTTTTCTTTCGCTCTCATCTCGAACTGGCAAAGCCGGAGGTCAGGATAAATTTAGTTTCAATTGCTGCGTATGAATACACGGTAATCCAACCCCTATCGCCGAATGAGATTCGGTACCTTCCGTACAAAAATCTCATCTCGTTCAGCTTGAAAACCGCCAATTCCCGTCGACCGTTCAGCCCCGAACATATGTGTGTGTGTGACGCCCAATACGTATTCAAAATGAAAACTGACGTTTGTTCCCTCCAGGCTCTTTCCTAGGAACAAAGTACCTAGAAGAAATGACCCCCATTCAACGGCCGCGTAATTATGCACGTATGTATGCTTTAAGTACGTTTTGCAAAGTGCCCTGCGCCACACCGCCGCTGACGGGACCCCGCTGGGTGCACGTAGCGGCTGCTGTATCACGCTAAAGGATATAAGTATTCCTGGTAGAAATTTGATATGTGGCGTCTCTGTCCCCATGTTTGAAGGGAAACGCAGTATCTCGCGTTGGTGCCTTATATACGTGCCTTCTCCCGCGGCGAGTGAGAAGCGGTTCATTATTGTGCTTCACTAGAAATATAGCAACCATGTGTTTCAAGCCGGCTGTTATTACGCTAAAAAGATCAATGCTAATAGCGTGGCTACTCTAGCGACGTGAATGTCCAGCAGTAACGTATAAGGTCAGACAGTACACCAAAAAGCAAGAGATAGTCGGATGGGAATAAAAGTGTGTGTGGTAAGCGCGCAGCGGATACAAGTATACAAGGGGAGGGTATAAGGAAGCACGGTGATCAAATACTGTAACTCGACAGCCCGAGGAAGGTCTGCCCGAGAGCATTCGGCGTGCCGTCACCATTCATGAGCTGGTTGTCCGTGTTCACATTCACCATGTCATGCATAGCACCTACGGCGCAGATGTTAGTCACATCCTCCTCGAAAGTTGTCCGGGAGTATCAGCTCACCGAACCAGCAATATTGTTGGACCCAGTCAGTATTCTCAGCAAAGGTCTTGACCTTCTTCATGAAAGTCGTCACATCATCGGGAGAGCATTGAGGTCCATTGTTGAAGTTCTAAAATTGTAACGGTAACATCAGGAACCGATGATCATGATCAGTCGCGAATTGAAGGAGTTGAGCTCGGGAACATACCTGGCAAGCATACTCGGTCAACCAGATTGGTTTGTTGAAAGTGTTATGGAAATCCGTAATATAATTAATGAGGCCTTCTGGGGAGGTATCGTAGTAGTGGACAGCTACGGCATCAAACTGTCGATGATCGGGTGGTCAGTCAAGCAAAATCAGCGAACAGTTTCCTGATTCTGATACATACAGTGCAATCATCACAAGCTTTGAAGAAATCAGACAACCATGGTTTACTCTGAGGGGCCGAGGTGACAGCGGGGGAAACGAGCTTGAAACCTTGACCTGCATATGGCTGAATATGCTGCTTCCAAAGGTCGGCGGCATGCTGAGGAGTCAGGTTGGACTGTCCATCCATCTCTGGTCTAGAAAATGTTAAGCTCTTGATGTGTGGATGGTGAGTACCTTGAAACTCACTCATTGAAACCAAGGATGTGGTCAGCGCTGCCTTGCTTGACATTGGCGTGGAAGTCGTCGATCTGATTTTCACCCCACAGCATAGGAGCAGGTTTGTAACCATGGAGGTCTGTAGGTGTAAACGGACTCCAAGTATAGATACTTGTGATTCATGAATGAGTGGTACGGGACTTGAAAGAATGATATAGACTCACTAGCCGCTTTGAGGAGTCTGGAAGTTGGCAAGGGCAGGATCGTTGCCGTTGGGCCATGCAAGACAGACTTTGCCATTACCTGAGCCTTGGCCCCCACTGTTACTGTTACCCCCTCCATTATTGCTGTTTCCACCACCGCTATTGTTGCCGCCGTCATTACCACCACCGTTGTTGTTGGGACTGTTACCGCCGTTATCGTTGCTTCCGTTGGAGCCACCGCTGTTACTGCCGGCATCATTACCGCCGCCGGTATTATTTCCGCCATTATTGTTACCACCGTTGTTGTTGTTGGCATCATTACCGCTGTTGGTGGTGCTGTTTCCGCCGTTTTGAGGCCGGGACCTGCATGCGCGTTTAGCGGGTCGAGAACGCTTCCTCTTGGCTATAGCATCATGAGATCTGTGCGAAATGGCATGTCCCTTCGAAGCGGGCCCATGACCAGAGAGGGCGTCGACAGGCTCAACACCGAAAGAGACAACAGAGACGGCGATAGTGGCGAGAGCAATGAGATTCACTACTTTGAGGGGGGCCATTGAGAAAAGGAGGGAGGGTGAATACGGAAAAGTAGCGAATGTCGTTCAAGAAAGAGTGGAAAAAAGCTGGTTGAGAGTGTGAGAGGTTGAGAGCTCTGGTTTTAATCTTGGCCGTGATCGTCCAAATATAGCTGACACACGTTGTGGAGGGAGAAGGGCGCTCCCACGCACCGTAAAGGGGAGTGAGCTGTTCGTTTCCATCGTTTTTTAGGAGGTCTCTGGATCATGTGACTGCCGGTGACGTTGTCGGTCGAGGCTGGTCGGCCTGTTCAGGTTGCTCCAATTACGTGGTTGATATGTAGGCTGATGTGTTTGTTCATATTTGTTCACCAACAATAGATATTCATGTCGGTTAAGAAATCAGCTTTTTTCTTCAACCTCCAAGTTTGACACGCAAAACCGGTTCATCCAGTTCATCCCCCCGTTCATCCAACGAAAAAAAGCTCAGTTCCTCACCCACCAGCATCATGGCCGAAGCCCCTGCCACTCAAGTCACCCAAAATGGCGCGTCCGCTACGCAGGTCGAAGAAACCCCCGGATTCAAGGCGAGTCTCTTTCACATCTACTATCCATCACATCGTCTTACACTATCCATACATCTCTTCCACAGGTCTTCGCGGGTAATCTTGCGTACAGTACTACGGATGAGGGGCTTAAGGCTTTCTTTGCGCCCGTTGAGAAGGACATGTACGTGGCAATTTTTTTTTGCACAGCTTTCGATATTTGTTTTTCATGATTCAATTGCCACAGTCTCTCCGCCCAAGTCATCTTGAGGGGCACTCGCTCTGCGGGTTATGGGTTTGTCGCTCTCTCTAGCGCAGAGGCTGCTCAAAAGGCTGTCGAGGCCCTTGACAAGAAGGAGCTTGATGGTCGTCAGGTAGTTGTCGAGATTGCCAAACCGGCTGACCAGAAGGACAAAGAGAAGAAGGAGAGGAAGCCTAAGAGAAGACCCGGTAGGCGTGGCAGCAAAGCTGTCCCCGGTGAGGTCTCAGAGGCAGAGGCCAATGGCGACGCCACCAAGCCTGAAGATGCTACTGAGGAAACCGGTGAGGCGGCCAAGCCCAAGAAGAAGAAGAAGAAGCCCTCTGTGAGTTCCTTTTCCCTCTTATACTCTTATCGACAATCTTATCTAGTTTGTAGCGCAAGGCCAAGAAACCCAAGGCTGAAGGCGAGGCCTCCGATGTCGCTGCTCCTGTCGCTGAAGGCGAGGGAACAGAGAAGAAGCAGCCTCGTCCTCGAAAGGCTCGCGCTGCTCGTCCCCCTCGCCCTGCTGGTGAGGACCCCGAAGGCGAGCCATCCAAGACCATGCTTTTCGTCGCTAACCTCGGCTTCAACATTGACGACGCTGGCCTTGCTGCCCTATTCACTGACGTCGGTATCACTGTCAACTCCGCTCGTATTGTCCGCAGAAGCTGGGGTCGTCCTAGGCGAAGCAAAGGCTACGGCTTTGTCGACGTCGGCAGCGAAGAACAGCAGAAGAAGGCGATTGAGCTTCTTCAGGGCAAAGACGTTGGTGGTAGACCCATTGCCGTCAAGATCGCCGTCAACACCCCTCAGGACGAAGCCAAGGAAGGGGAGGCCCCCCCTGATGCTATGCCTGCTGCTGCTACCGCTGCTACCCCCGCTGCTGCTGCCCCCACTGCTGCAGCTGCTTAATGATTTTAATGATAATGGCTGATCCTCCCCTGTCACTCCTACACAATTCCTCGTTTACAAACGTTTCCCTGGTTCCCATGCTGTTCAGTTTCTTCCTATAACAGTGCATCTGCTTTTCCTCTCCTGATATTGAAGAGGTTCGGCAGTACAAACGTTGCTTATGTTCATGTCCACTTGTCCTCGAGGAATCGAGTTTTCTCGTTCTGATGTCTTTATTATTCATAGCTTGTGTTATTTACCACGTACACACCTTTAAGTACGCCAACACCGCTATGTATATTTCAAAAACCTTGAAACTTATTGTTCGACTTGTTCGACTAAGAAATCTAACACATTCAAGTTCGACAAGGTTCCTGATACAGATTGCGGCCCCCTATGGTCACGGCTGCTTCCACAGATCACGACGTCATGGACGCGACTACAATGTCTGATGAAGACGATTACCTCTCTGACAAGTTTCTGGTAGAGTCTACTGCTCAGCCTTCACGCCCAACAACCTACACCCAAATACGCAAAAATGCCCACAAACGCGCTGAGCTCAAGAATGAACAAAATCGTAAGAAGAGTCAGAGGGAGGTCCGGGAGGAGGCGTTGAATAAGAGCTTGTTCGAGAGAGCTAAAGAGGAGGAACCTTCGAGCGGAGGGAACAAAGCATTGACGATGATGATGAAGATGGGCTTTAAACCTGGACAATCACTTGGGAAGGTTGATGATGAAGAGGACTCATTGCAGGTTCAGAATCAGGAGGCATGCTTGCACGAAGCTCGACGATCCAAATCAGAGGTTGAACCGTCGGCGGAAGACATATCTGAACCTCAGACCAGGATATCCTATGATCTGGTGTCGCCACTGAAAACGATGGCGACAGCCACTGCTCAGAAGGAGGCAAACTCTGGTCATCGGACTGAGCCTATTCCACTCCATGAATGGTCTGGTACGTTTTGCCACTTTTACCCGCTCTCTTACCCTGTGTCTGGTGGTTCCAACTTAACGGTTTTCATGGTTTCTAGGGCGACAAGGTATTGGTACGTCTAAAAAATTGAAGCGGGGTGCTCCCTCAACGTCCGAGGAACGGGTAGCCAAGATGGCAAAGATGGAAGAAGATGCGGTAAATGCACAAGACGATTTCCGTGCCAGGACGCGGATGGAGTATCTAGAAAGACGAGCTGAGGGACGATTAGGTGAGTTGAAGAGGACAGTGTGGCGTGTTTACGCTCTGGTTTTTCAAATTTCTTATTTGTACTTATACTAATATTCTATCATCAGGCCCTGCACAACGGACATGTGTCACTTTGGATGAAAAGGCTGGGAAGAAGGTCAGTCAACAACTTGTCTTGAAACCTCGACACATCTTTCATCCTCTTCACCCGTCATCGTCACTGCTTTTTTACTTGACAATCTATGAATCCACGACCCACGGTTCGCTCATGTCTTTCCGCAGTTTAATGTCTTGTGGTTAAACCCCGGAAACCCGGATTCATTCCCTCCGGTGCTCATTCGTTCCTTGGACACGCGCAGTTCCTTCAATTCGGGTCAGACATCAAGTACACGAGCTCAAAACGACTCGGACCCGATCAGGCGTCTTCAAAAAGAAATGGGATCAGATTCGCTTTCGAGTGTCTCTCATGACTACGACAACCCGCTTGGCGAACTGAATCAGACCGAAACCACCATTGACTCGGAGTTTTCGCAGAACGTACTTGACGAAGCGAGTCAATTTCTTCGTCTCCAGGTTCGGCTGCGCTTTCTGTTGCTTATTACACTGATCAATGGACCTTATTTCCGTTCCTCCCGTTTCTTTTTTTTTTTTCACCAGGCACGAGATCGTTTAGAGTTGGTTCTGACGTATCTTCGGGATGAATACGCGTACTGCTTTTGGTGTGGTACAGAGTATGAAGATGATGAGGAGATGGAGGAAAAGTGTCCCGGCGTTGATGAAGATTCTCATGATTAACATCACTGGCAAGTGGCGCGCACGAGATATTCATTTTGTTAGCTCGCGTCTCCCTGTCACCCTACGCACCCGTGCAACGGCTTACCGAACTCTACCGTATTTTTGGCTCGTTATGAAGATGAAATTAGGCGTATGTACGGTATGTCTCAGTCTGTTACTACAGCACACAGGTTGCCTTGGTGCCTTGAATCAGGAACATCTCCCTTTGTTCACCGTTACTCAAAAGCTGTTCCTGACACTGAGATTGGATTGAATTGTCATTGAGACAGAAACGTACTGTTCATGCGTACCGTGCGGTAGAGATGATTTGGCAACCCCGATAAGAGACAAGGAAAGGTTTACATTCACCATGGAGACCCGGAGAGAAAAATAGAAAAACGACAAGAATGATTGAGCAAATGATTGGTAAGTACATGGAGTTTGCTTGTCCGTGGTAAGCGGTTGGAGTGATATCAACAGACGATGTGGGGGGTATAGTATGGTTTCTATAGTACACAAAGAAAGGTATAGCGGTAAACTAAAAAACAGGGAGTAAAGACAGTGTGCCGTATACGTATATAAAACTGGTTACGAGGCGGACGGTGCCGGAAGTAAGGTGTAGAAAAAAGGTAAAATTAAATATTCATACAACTTGCACGACGGGATGCTTGGAATACTGAGTGGTTGTATTCTGGAACCTGGGAGATGTGGAGATACGAATGCCCGTGTGGAAGCGAGGAGATGAGCCCGTCGTCGACGGGTCTTCTGAAAGTGACTTTGCAGTATGTTTGGGTGACGAAGTGCCAGTGGACGCCGGTCGAACCGAGAACTCTTCCATCTCGGAATCAGGAGTTATTGGGAATGAATCCGATCCTGAAGACTGGGGAAGGAAAGCTGGTAAGGTCGGTAGGGTGAATGGCATTGGGTAAGAAGGAGGTTCTGAGCTTTCTCGCGAGAATGTCGGGGATGTCGGGGACGTTAATGGCGTTTTTCGACGTACATAGCTGGAGATAGGAGTATTGGCAGCTAAATCGGTAGATGACCCAAAGACGTTGATCGTCAACCTATTACTGGTGGATTTTCTGCGACGGAATCGTGGGGATGAAGAAGGGCGTGGTGAGCCAGCCTACCGGCGCTGTCATTAGAAAAAGAGTCAAGCTTTCTGAATACAACAGAAAACTCACCCGTTGGGACATCTCAGACGAAGACGAAGACACGGAGGACACACTACCCCGTCGCGCAGATCGATTTGATGAAGTCTATGGGGAATGAGAAGCTGTGATGGCATTCGGAAAGAATTACTCACGAGCGTCGGTGAATATGGGTTGTACCTGGCGGTGCGACTGCGGGTAGCCTGATCCCTCAGGGAAGGACTTGACCGCGATCTTGTGGGCGAGGAAGCAGGTAGAGACAGGCGTTCCGTTCGAGGAGACGAAGGTTGAGATGAGGAGGAGGAGGAGGGAGTGGTTTGAGACGACTTGTTGTCCTGGGTATCTATTCCGAGGGTCGTCATGAGCTCAACGAAAGAAGGGAGTGTAGTCATCCTGAAGGAAGGAAGTTGAGGGCAGCTAGGAACCCGGTGGAAAAAATTGAGAAGGAAGGGGACGGAGACCTTGGGAGATGTTGCCCGTGAATGTGAAAGTATTTATGTCTACTTAGCTGCCTTAGAAACCAAAACGCACGGCAACAGAGTGATCATGGAACCCTCCAGTACAGGACAGGACTCCAAGTCCGAAAGGCATCAATAGTCGTCGGCAAGGTGATCTTGTTGGTGATCATTCGGGTAAAGCCCATGCTAAGCTGATTCATAGCACCATAGAAAGAAAAACGTAAAGAAACTACAGAAACCCTTAGAAATATCCAGACAGAACCTTTGGGCAAACCGGAGATCATTCAAAAGTGAAAGAGAAGGTATACTAGAAAGCTTACCCCCCATTTTGTGCACTCATCACCCAGACATGTCAACGTCGCTGAAAATGGGCTGTACAGACATCTGATAACAAGTAGCGGGCAAATAGACCAAGAGGAGTATCGCCACAGGTTACCGGATTCTCGTGTAACGTGGAACAGGTAACCCTGGAAGCAATGCTCACCGTGATGTAACAAGTTGGCGAAACAGAGGTCCACATAATAATTCAATTCGATTTTCCACGACCTGGCTCATGAGCATTCCCTATCACACTTTGAACACAAGTATCTATGAGGACTCAAAGTGATCTAGTGCGGCGTGAAATGCGACCACTGCAGGCAACCATTCCCACTGTTCTGATGTGTAGTCTGTTGACAACAATCCTTGCTTCGCTTCCATGACTTTCGGGAATCACACCACATCGTTTCCACGCCTCCCCCAAGTCACCACTCCCCCATACGTACAAACCAGATATTGAGAAAGCAGGTTACCACAAATCGATCTAGTTGTGGCTCAACCTTGGTAGAAACCATGAGAGTAGAATCATCCTGAGTCCAATTAGCAACGCCTCTTCCTCGCATATCGACACACTGTGCAGTGGCATCAACGTCGGGGAGCAAGAACGCTAACGGAAAGATCTTTGCCATTTTCTGCCTTCTTCCATTTATATTCAGAATTTCCCGCTTTGAATCGGCGCAGACTACATCATGAAATTCGAACATCAGTTCAAAATAGATACAGCGTCAGTGATTAATGATCGTCGACGACAAACGTACCGGCTGCTCGACTTTTTTGGCTTCCTCAAATCCCGGATGTGCACCTATGGTGAGGTCACGGGTGAAAACGACCGTTACTATCAATTACCTGGATAGTTGATGTACATTCTTGCCTCATCGACGCCAAAGGCAACGGTGGCGTTATGATTCGAGAGCCAGGCAATTTCTCCAGCTGTTTCATAAAGACCTGTAATAGAATTCAGACGCTGGAAGTTCGTTGTTCCCGCGTGGAAACCTGTGACTGGATGGCGGAACTTGTCGCAAGGGTGAATTATTAAATCGCCATATTCCGGGAGTGACTTACGCGATAGAGTTCTATCACATCTTCATCGGACGATGCATCTGGAACTCTCGAAACCTTGAAAGTTCGCAGGTCCTGGTCGGAATCATCAGAAAAAGACAGCTTGAGGGTGATTGTACTCGAAGCCATGAGGAGTGAAGGCATCTCCTCCCAGCCGTGGTTATGTCTTTATTCATGAAAAAGATGAACAAGACGCTTCCAAAGTTCAGGATACTTGTGGACTTTCGACGCAATGTACCAAATTAGGAGTTCTCGGATTCTCCGGGGGCTACCCGAATCGATAGAGCGTGATCCTCTGTGGGCACTTGGGATTTTGAAACTGGATTAGAAAAATATATCATAAATACAAGATGCTAGACGCAAGGAGAACGTTTTCTTACCCGCGGTCGCTGGCGGAGGAGTGCGTCAGTAAAAAAAACGCGTGCCGTGTGTGCCGGGGGCTGTGAACACCGATTTGAAATTAACACGTGATGTTTACAGTCAATGTTTGACTCAGCCAACTTTGTTTCGGTTCGTAATCCTTTTCAACTCATACCCAAATAATGCCCGAATCCTCTGAGCGTAGCCTTTCCAAAGATATTGATGTGAGCTTATCCCTATTGCTATTTTTTTTTTTCGTCAATAATCTAATCTTTTCTCATAGTCTGACCCGGAATCTCCTGAGACTCAGTCAGCTCCTGGCAAGCCAGGTAGGAAGAAGAACCCAAAGTGTGTAATGTGAAAACTGTCAGATCACCACCCTGCTTACGTCGCTTGTGTTAGCTCGCAAGCTGCTCGAAGAGACCAGAATCGTATAGCACAGCGAGAATTTCGGCTCAGAAAGCAACAAAGAGTGAGTTGTTCGCTATTGTACTAAATGAATTACTTCTAAATAGTGCTTCCTTGCCGATCCGAGTAGATTCGTGACCTTGAAGCCCGGGTTGAAATTCTTTCAGGCGGCAAAGATGAAGCTATGGGAGAGATGCGGAATATACTCAAAGGTATTGAAGCCTGCTCGTCGTCACGCCCATCTCTGATGTATGAACAGACTTGATGCAAGAAAATCAAACTCTAAGGAACCTGTTGCGCAGTCTCAGTGGCTTCATCGGTGATGGCGCTGGCGGACTTTTAACAAAACTTGGCTGGGACATGTCAGATTTCAACAACTTCATCAACAGGACGGAAACAGATACTGCCTGGGAAGGTTATCAAAGACGAAAGAAGGCCGCAGCATCGGCTGAAGTCTTGTTGAACCCTGGTCAGAAACGCGCGGCGGAAGAAGACCTCTCAAGTTCCAAAAAGCCCCGCACTAGCGATGGAAGCGAAACCTTTTCCATGTTACTCCCCATGGGCTCCGCCACGTCCAATACGACGATGTACTCTTCTCGGCCTCATGAAGGACCTGGAATGTTTTCAGATGTTTTGAGAAATGGGGCACCTGGTACTTCACCTATGTTTATGCAGCAGCCCTCGGGACCTGCCAATTCTTCTCCTCAGTTTGCCACTCCTACTGCAACCCAGAGTTACCAGACTGGCTACTCACCCAGCGGTTCCATGGGGATCGACAATTCTTTGCCGCCTATGAACTATTCTTCTGCTTCCCCCCCTGTTTCGACGCTTCCCTCGAGGTCTACGACGCAGCCTCAGCCTGCCACCCCGGATCATTTCGACGACGATGAAGATCCCAACAAGAATGAGGCCTATAAATTGATTCAGTAAGTCGGTTTTCCAAGACTCGACACTCGCGTTAATTATTCATTCCAGTTATCATTTGGACAATTTCAAGCGGAATAGCGCATACTGTTTGCCCTCTTCACTTAGGCCCACGCTTGTTCAGAGGTGTGATTTATTCCTCTCAACAGAATTCGACTCATGGCTAACGTTATCTAACTTATACCTAGAACCGTCCCTCATGGTAAGTATATCCATTGTTAACCTTTTGATGAATATCATCCTAATGCCAAAGTAGAGAGCGTAATTGACCGCATTCTTCATCCCGAAGTACGCGATCGAATGATTTTGTATCGAAGTAAGTAAAATTCGTTCCTGATGTTATTGCTTATGTCTTGACGACGCACTAGACCGATTTGACTTGGTCGACTGCTTGCTTGACTATCGTAATAATGTAACTATCCATGGAGACGATGTCTTGGCTCACAGCAACTGGGAGATTGGAGAGAAATGGCTTCGTAAATATGGGTATGGATTGCTCGTCTCAGGTATTCTTGCGACGATTTATCGTTTCTTTCCAGGTATCTGGTTGACCCTGCTACACTGAACATAATGAATCGATGGAGACGCGAAAGAGGAGAGCCAGAAATACGACTGTCTGATCTCGCAAACTCAGAAACTACGCCAGGAGCTTCATAATCATTGGAGAGATAGATAGCTAACATATATATACTGTATTCTATTTAGGGGCGTGTTTCGTGAAATTGTCTACTCTCAACTTCCCCTAGCCCTAAGTAATGCTCAGACGACACGATAGAGTCTAAGCGTTTCATTCATGGTTCAGAACTGTCGGCTTTTCCGCCCAACTTCGATCACCCCATCTGTGGTGCACCTATGTGGACCAGTACAGTACTACCAAGAAGCCTTTTTTACGCCAGGAATCTCTCCTGCTAATGCTTTCAAACGAAATTGGAACTGGTGAAGAGTATAAAAGCCTCATCAGTTACGGTCAAAAAAAAAGGCATACTACCCACCCTGCACAATGCGAATTCACTCAAAATCCCCCTTCCTCTACCAGAATCTGCACACCGGTTTTTTACGGTCGTCGGTCGAGTGTACCGCCCAAAAGTGTTCAATTGGAGCTGAGCCTGGTGTCGAATCTGGGGAGGGAGAGTTTGGTTACGTGCGACGTAGAGGTAGGCTCTTCGGGCTACTTCATTCTGGAGGACGCCATGTCGTGCTTTGATATCTCGAGCAACCCGGATTTTTAGAGGAGGCATGAGGGTGAGATGAAAGGTCGCCGGTCACGTTTTGAAGTGAAGCGCGTTTGAGGTTCGGAAGAATCCGCGCCGCGACGAAGAAAAAATTTCCAACCTCTCACTCTCACCACCACCCACCTAACCTATCTTCCGCGAAGAATTTAAACAGGCTCCTCAAGGAGAGAATCCTTGAGCAGTAGATAATGGGAATTTAGATTACAAGTGCGTCTCTCTCTTCAGGATAGATTTTTTGTACTTAGCCTACTTCGAGTGCAGCAACCTAGAAATGACCTTTTATACCAAAGCTCAACGACTTGCGCAAGGTCGTCCATTCGTCTCGTCTCTTTTCGGAATTACTTTCGTCGCGTCGGTCCTTACTGTCTCCGCATCCAATATCCTTCCGTGTCCTGCTAGACCCCAGAAAAATCGCCTCGCTGATACCAATACCGAGAGCCAGGAGAGCAGTCATCGTTTTATGGGCGGGGAGGTCGTCGTCGTTCCCAACAATCAGAAGCGGACTCGGAGGTGGATTGAGGAAAAGTATCCGGGTGGATAAAGGAGCAATTCTTTTGCGCGCGATTGTATGTGTCAGTTGAACCACCGGTTTCATCTGTTTCTGTGTTCCTCACTAAATCGCCTTGTTAGATACGTTCAATCATTTAAGAGAAATCTACACTCCAGAAGAAAATCAGGCCCTATACATAGCTATCCAGCCTCTAGGAGCCCTTCGGGTCAAATAATAGACCCTGACTTATCATGGGCACGTACGCATGAAGTTGCTATCATTTCTCTTGTCATCGTTCGAATACACTGTTATGTCGTGTAAAGTGCTGATTGGAATCAATATTAGACTTTGTCAAATGTATTTTTGGTTTAGGTCGGTGGGCTAATTATGCATAGGCGACCTTGAGAGATTTACTGGGTATCAGTTTATCCAAGAGCGCTTACACTCCAACGAGCTCGACCCTCAGGCCTCAGCTATCGAACCTCCTTATAGAAACCTGTAGATTTGGAGCGAAGGGCTTTCATTGTTATGCTCAAAGTCTTGCTAGCTATGTTTCGTCGTACAAATACACTGGTTATGCCGTCGTACAGTGTTGATGCGGTGGATAGTCCCTAAAATGAATCTGGTCTAATTTGTGCATAGGCAGACGTTGTAATGAATTGAGGTGGAATAAATAATCGAACGTTACATCGTTCGTTTAATCCTCACTGCTGTTTTCGACGCGCGGTTCCGGCGTTCCACTTGAACCGGAAATCAGTGTCAGTCTTTGAGCGTGTGCAAGCCGGAGAAATCTTCCTTACGGTAGTATGCTTTCTTGGATTGGTATACAGCATAGGAAGGCTAGAAAATTCCATGCGGCTTGACAAATGAACACTACTCTGAGTGCATCCGCATAAGAACTGATAGCTGCTTGTTTTAAATCCGGTGGTAAAGTGGTTATCATTGAGGTAGAATGCCTGGAAAATAATTCGACACTCAATTCTCCATGCGATTCGGGGAAAAATTCTCTTACTGAATTTTATATATGAGCTGTGTATCCGGGGTAAAAGCAAGAAGGTACCGGCGTTAGCAAACAGAGTGGAAACGCGGGGTCTGGGGTTAAGAACTCACCTCCGCTGAACCAGGACCTTGAATTCTCTCTCGTAGTTTGTGAAGTAGCACTGCCTGCAAGGTGGCACCACTCAGGCTCACACCCAACACCTGACCCGTAGTTCTGAAGAGATATGTAACTTGACCCAGGCCATCAGAACGACAATGGAAGTTTCCAGGTATCAACACTCACTTCCGGTGGCCACCGCCATATCATGTTTCTCGACCCCCGCAATCATCGCCTATATGGATGAATGCACACATCAGCGACTGTAACGGGAGTAGCATAAAAAACAGTCCCATACAATCAGGGTACATGTGATAAGACTAGCCATGCCGAAACCTTGCGGGACGATGTCAAACCACAAGTGGAATGTCGAGGTGTTTCGATTCCAAAACACTATTGAAACGGTTGCGACAAGAGCCGAAAGTGCTGAGCACAAGGTGAGGGTGTATAGTTTACCGGTACGCCTCATTACCCTGTTTCATGTATTGAGTCTGTGATACTGGAGGAAGGCGGAGGAGGTGACCAGGCTTACCATCCTGCAAAGACACTACCAGTAGATATTGCAACCTGTCATGGAATGAAACATTTCAACGACCTGTTAAACGAGGTAGAGAACGTACGGAATGCGGTAAAAGGTGGAGTCCTGTCAATACGCTTTAGTCAAAGGTTCTGAAAACCGAATAATCAAACGAGGACCGAACCTGAGTCTGCGGATGAATACAGGCATACGGCTGAGAAATACTAAGGTAATTCCCTTAAGTTTCGGAGACTAAATGTCAAGTGATAGGTCATACCAACGGAATGTTATACAACTGCAGCGGCAAATGAAGAGGTCAGTTGACGTAGTGAAGAGACTCAAAGAGTGAAACATACCACTGAAAACGCCGCCATACTCCCGAAGAGGTTTGACATAGCGACTGCGAGAGGCGTCCTCTGTTTTATGAGCCGAAGAGGCATAACGGGATATGGAGCCAACCAGGTTTCCGTGAAAACGAAGAGAGCGCCAAAGACGACACTCGTCATGAACAATCCGTAGATAATAGGATGACTCCATGGAAGTTCTTCTGTGGTTTTGAGGCTGAAACCCAAGAGCAAAGAACCGACCGTCGCAACCAGAGTAAGGGAGCCCAGAAAGTCGATGCGCCTCAATTTTTCACGTAGGGAAAGGTCCTGTACCTCGGAAGGTAGCTTGATGTTGACCTTCCAAATAACAAGTGTAAAACTGAATAACAGAACGGGCGCCTGTCGAACCGTTAGCTTAGATGTACTACTTTGTTCTTCAAATTCACCTGGAAAAAAAAGGCGGATTTCCTTGGAAGGAATCAGTGACCGGAACATAGAACAAGGAGTCTAGTTACCATCCAAAGTTATCATTAATCCAACCACCTAAGGGTCCCCCCAATCCAGCACCCAGTCCATACAGTCTGTAATGCAATGAAGCGAGGTCGCATTGGGATATCAGGGATCACGTACATATTTGCCATTCCCTGATACAATCCTCGTTGGTTTCTGTCATGGGTGATTGGTCGTACTTGGGTTAGGACGTGTGAAGTGAGATGTGAACTCACAAGGGAATAAAGTCGGTGACGACGATACTAGAGACTGTTTTCTTCCGCATCAGTAGGAACTTGGGATGGAGAAACCCAGAGTCACCTGTCATTACACTAAGGCACCAGTAAGAACGGGAAGATGATCAGAAATGTACATGGAAAACTGACCCTCCTCCACCCATTCCAGCCAACGCGCGTGCCGCAATAAGAGCTTCCATTGACGGTGCAAGACCACAGAGAATAGTCCCGGACCCTGAGGATCGAGGTATTCAGAGTCGGAAATGGTTGATGTTGTGGGATTCGTACCGAAAAGGGTGAGCGCTAGGAGCATGGCGCCTTTCCGGCCCATAATATCGGACAGACGACCTGTAAAGACGCGGTAGCAGTAGAAGTGGCGCACGTTGAAGCCAGGTGGGGAATCGCGTACCATAAAGTGGTGTAAAACAACAGACCGACAAGAGGTAGGACGTGCCAATATATGACGCCTGATTACTCTTTTTGAAATCGCTACCAATGGGCGCGAGTAAAGTGGCTGCTACAGTGCCTATTAAAATTGAACGCCATCATCAGAAGGCAGAAGTTTGAAGAGCAATCGATACACACCGTCCAGAGCTCCTAGAAAGACAGCACTCCACAAACCAGCCAGAATCCAGCATGTCTGGAGTCTAGTAAAACTGTTGAGAGGTGGGGGGGTAGGTTCATCTTGGTATCCGACGATGGTTGACTCCTCTGAAAGGCTTGAACGTTCGGAATCGAGTGTTGAATGATAGATCCGGGTGGGTGACGGTGAGAGGTCGGTCGAGGACGCTCCAAGTAAAGGTCTCCTCTCCGGGGTCATCAATGCGAGAGAGAAACCTGAATAAAACTGTCGGGTAATCCACGATCGGGAAAGGGGACGGTGGTCAGCGCGCACGGAGTTCGCCTTCCAGGCCTTCTTATTTATTTTTTCCAGTTCGTCACTCCGCACAGGCACTGACAAGTACTTGACAAATTGAGCAGGCCCACGGTCGATTAGATACGCGTCCAAGGGAACTATTCAGGCCATATCGGGGCTATATGTGTAGACGTGGAACGCGAGCCGCGGCTTGGGAAGTGAGGTGAGCTGAGAGAATTGCCAACTGACCTCAACTGACTTGGTTGTTTTTCTGTCATTTTCCGTATTCATCGGTACCATCGGTCCAAAAATCAAAATCTATTTCCGGCCGGTTGATTGGCCCGAATTGCCCTTTTGGCGCTCTCAAGCCTCTCAACGACGTCACCTCCACTTCTTCGCCGTCCTCAACGACTCTCAAGCCAACGTCGACACTGTCCACGTCTATCTCATCCAATATCTTAATCAATTTATCGGTATTCTACCGACTTTTCTGACAGTCACGCTCTAATTCAGGGTCGTTAGGAGTGCCTTTTTGTAAACTACACTAAAGCCAGTTTCAACTGTAGCTGGGCGGGATCACGATAATTATGCAGGGATATATACCGACGGGAAAGGAACACCAGTTTGAAGGTACGCGATTTACAAATAAAATACATGGCTGAAAATATCGTTTACTAGCCTTTGTTCCGTGTCTTTCGCTGTCAAACCTCTTCAAGAAGAAGAAGAAGGAAAATTCTATGCTGAAAGGAAATGTCAGCACCCTCTGCTTTGACAAGGATGACGTTCATTCTATTCTTCATCGCAAAACATTTGTTGCTACACAACAAACACGTCCGGAAGCCGGGCAGCGTTGACCACGTTACGGCGCATGTTCATGACCTCAATTCACGGTCACCGCCAAGATCCAGAATGTAAGGGGCGAATGAAAGTACATGGCGACCTTCTCCTTTGTCTGGTTGTGCGTCTTTACGAATCTTTTGGTGTGGAAGGTATAACCAGGTACAGCATATTCCTGGCAACTACGCGTCAAGCTTTCTCAGGCTACCGTTGGTGAATCTCAAGGCTAAAGCCGTCAGCACCCCACTCCGAGTCGCTGCCCCGAGTCTCTCGCCATCTATTTGTATTGTCGTCGCCTGCCATTCCTTAGAGGCTCACGGGTTGCTCGTGGCACCCATCTTGACCTAGAAAAGGTTAAAATGCAAACCTCGTCTCCTGGCGTTAATGGCACCGTTATTTGAGGGACACGAGCCTCTATCGGCTTGAGGACGCGAAAGACCTGACAACGGGACGGACTTCCGACATAAATCTCCTTCCTCCCGGACGCTTAGTCTTTATCCTCGATACCGCGGGAAGCTGTAGATCCATTTCCTCAACAGTCTCCAGCACTTCTACCTGTTGCAGACCTCGATAATACTCTCCCTTCCTCAGTACCTCCGTTTCCAGTGGAATCAACACACATTGTCGATCTCTCTTCCCCGCAAACACTCGCCTCCGGGGGGACCACCGATTAAGTAGTTGACTACCGAGCGGGAGCCTTGCGGCGAGACGCTACTCCAGGGTTACGCGTACGATACCGGCCGTTGGCCGGTACACTTCTCCCGCTATCGCATCGATAAGGACATCGGAGGGGGTGGTACGTCGACAGTGACCGATCCATTCCTGACATAAACTGAAGTTGTCCGGCCCAGTCAACTTATTTGCGCAGCTTGATGAAAGGATAGGAAGACTCAGCAGACCTTTTAATTGCAGTTTGGTGAATTCCTACGGAGTTGTCTGGAGAAGGAGGATCTCCGTCTGTCTGACTCTTCTCGCTCCAGCCGTGGAGTAGGCCGTATATTCGTTGTCTCTTTTCTCACAATGCAAAGGGCGTTACTTGCAGGAAGTCATGTTTCCAAAAACGCAGAAATAGCTGTGACCTGCCTCTTGTCGGTGTCCGAGGGAAAACTTGGACGTAGAGGGTCTGCTCGGCAATTTAACCTCAACAAAATCTGATGGTATTGAAGTCCTACAGACTTCAAGCTTCAGATTTTCCCTATCTCTTAAAATAACTTGCTCGAATAACTTGCTCGTCGCCAGTGATGCTCACGCCAACCCCACTCTCCCTCTCATGCCATTCGGAGTTCATCTCGCTTAAACAACTACCTGTCCAACTTTTCTTGGTACTGCAAGGTAAAGTGAAAACTAAGGGGGAAGTTTGCAACGGACACGGACTGCAGTAGGGGCCGGGCATCGTAGCTTCGGCGTGCGCAGTGATAGAGGTAATGTCGGTGAGCAAATTCTAGGTTAGGAAATGACCGTGACTTCATGCCCACGAGGGCTCCCTTTGTTGAATGTTATACCTCACGGGGTTATGGGGATAGTGATAGAGCTCGAAGCGAGAGCCGTACGCGGAGGGTTGGACTGAAAACCTTCCATGACTACAAAGATCGACAATCGCGTGTAGAAAGCACGGAGAGTTCGGTACGGAATGGCTTGAATTCATATCCAAAATCCTGGATATTTGTTCCTCTCGCTGATCTTTGTTCCGACGCCCGATTCTCTCGTAGCTGAAATGCAAATGGATGATTCTTTTTCATCGGCGATTTTGCAGGTACTGTTATAATCATACATATGTCATAGTCCGTACTCAGTGGTCGCACAAGACCTCCAGTTAGATTGGGGTCGGAAATTGTTATGAATTGGAGCTGGCGAATGATCCAGTAATTTAGTTAGACTTAGTCGGACGCTGATACTATATGTTTGCAATGACCTCGGAGAGTGTGTCCCGATGCGGAATGTCATTACCCTGAACATCAGAGTAAATTCGTGGAACGAATCTGGATCCTTGATGTATACTTGTAAACGACACATGCAAAGTAGAGGAGTCATGCACTGAGTTACCTTGGGATTACCCCACATACCGAAAGAGACAGAGTCTAACCTCTTCAAAGTAAGTCAGGTGTTATCTGAAATACCTTGCGAGTACGTTCAAATGTTTGACCGCACTGAGCAAATCAGTGGCCCATTCTTTTCAGCACCATGTACTAGTATTATTCAAGGCAACAGAGCAGGAGTGGATGGCTTTGGGTTTTGGTCTCTCGAGACATCATTTACAGGAGTCCAGGTCCCACCAAGACCGTCGCGGTGAGGAACTGGACGCGGGCCTCGTGAGGTTGGAAGTGAACAGACGACGGATGGCTCTGGTCACAGGCGAGCAGGCGATACAAGGACCATGAAGCTCAACACTAGGACGTAAGCACAGTCCACTGATCAGCATATTTTTGGGAGCTCGCGAAGGGAAAAATTTGTATCCTCCCAGGGCTTTTCAGTACAAGGGGGTTGTACGCAGTGGCGTCCAACACGCACCTCCTCCCTATTGCACGTCCTCCGTACGACTATGCATCAAACCTGGCACCAGATACTTGCCAGAGATCGACTTGCATCATGGTATGGAACTTTGAATCTCGAACGTAGAAGGCGACATTGTGCATGCTTCTGCGACACGATTGACGGACGCATCGATCGTAGGGCATAAGGAACTACGAACTGACGACGCCCAAGGTAACACCCGCGGACCAGATAAAATGGACGACAAAGAATCTGGTGTTCTCGTTGTAGTACAATGCTAGCCCCGGAGCTAGTAATATGCTTATAGACTTTGGGTGAGATGGAAATCGTGCGCCTATGGATGAAAATATCGAGCAGTGCAGGCTCGCACTTGATGTGAGTTTTGTCTAGTTTGAAAAGTGGCTAGATTCCTGATCATCTCTGGAAAGCGATATCACCACCGGCAGCGTTGGTAAGCGAGCCCCAGTCTAGATTATGGTCAGCATGTGGATAGAGGCGCGCAATTGAATGGCGCCCGGAAAAGAATTCTTCGTCGCTTTTTGTTCGTCGTTGAGGTTCCTAGAGCCCATCGATTCCAGGTTCTAGCATCAGATATTAAAGGACAGTGGCAGGTCTAAAAGTCGGTGCTTATTGTGATATCCCAGAGGAACAAGAAAAGGGAGTTTGACAAGTTTTCTGGAAAAACAGAGTGAATAACGAAATATTTGTAAGCACACGATATGTTACATCCTGAGAAACTCTAGGAGTTGCGTTCCTGGACCGAGGACCATTCGAAGGGTCGTCCTCAGCAACGTCTCAACGTCTCTCTTCACCGTCTTCATCATCTCCTATGGAGTCTCCACTATCGTCACCGACGTCCTCAGCGGCACCGGCGCAATCACCTTCGTGGAAGTCTGTGTTTCGGTTCGCAAACTCCTCTAAGAAATTCTCAACCGGGGCTGGTATCTCTTCTAATTCCACACTGACCCTCGACACCGCTTTACATTCTAACAGTCCGACTCCTACGACATTAATGACACCAGTGACGCCTTCTTGGGAACAAGGATCATCCTATTACTCAAACTCGAACTCGAATTCGACAGCTAGTAGCACTGATTCGGCGGGTGGTGGTGGGTCAGTAGGAACACCCTCCCAGACGACTCCAGCAAGGTCGATTTCGAGTAGTAGACTTAATCCAGTCGCTGGAAGTGGAAACAGATTGCTCGCACAACGTTCGGTCGATGCACTCAACCAAGTGTCACCCCCGCCACCCCAGCGACAACGAACCAAGTCTGAGAAACAGCGACCATCTAGTGCACGGCGTGTGTTTTCGAACACAACCAAATTCAATCAGCCTCATCCCTCCCCTCTCACTGTAAACCCAGGTTTCCTCACCGCCGACCCTTCCATCTCTTCCTTTCCTCAACACCCACAATCACCCAGCACATCACGACCAAACCCACTATCACCGAAATTTGTGAGTGCTTCAGCATCTCGTTTTATCAGACGCGTTGCATCAGCACCCAATGCAAAAGGACTCTTTTCCAAATCAAACCAGCATCATAATCACCCACACCTACCTCAAATCCCCTCGCAACAGCAAGCCACCACGAAAAATGGTCTACTCGCAGCACCAGATAGTCTAGGCATGCATCCTCCCTTGCCTTCATCAATGGAAGGTGCAGATTCACTAGAAACAGACTCCTCCGGTGACTATGGCTCAAGTCCAAGAAAAGGAGCTGGAGGAAAAGGAAAGTTACCAAATTCTGGTATCGGGAAGGTAGCGTTTCGGAGGACTTATTCTAGCAACTCGATCAAAATCAGAGAAGTGAGTCATCTGCATCTATGCAAGCTCGCACCCGTTCCACTTTTGCGCATCTTTTCCATTAACTGGGAAGGTCCTACTCCCTTTTTCAGTTTGAACCCTTGACCCCTCTTTCTAACTATTTGCTGAATTGGTCTTGTATACTTAGGTCGAAGTCGGCCCCTCGTCCTTCCTCAAAATCAAAATGCTCGGCAAGGGTGATGTCGGAAAAGTGTACCTCGTGCGGGAGAAGAAGAGCGATAAGCTTTTCGCGATGAAGGGTGAGATTCTAATCATTCGTGTCTACTCGAATTTATTGACAAGCCCCATCTATTCTCTACCCCCATGTAGTTCTTTCCAAATCGGAGATGATTCGGAGGAAGAAGATTCATCGTGCACTCACTGAACAAGAAATCCTCGCCTCTGCAAATCATCCATTTATCGTGACACTTTACCACAGTTTCCAGTCTCAGTCTTATCTGTACTTCTGCATGGAGTACTGCATGGGTAAGTGACCTGTGCAGCTTTTAGATGCGATGGAAATTCATCACTCGTCCTCAGGCGGTGAATTCTTCCGCGCACTGCAAATGAGACCCGGGAAGTGTTTGGATGAGAGTGGAAGTAGGTTTTATGCGGCGGAAGTTGTAGCTGCACTGGAATACCTTCATTTGATGGGCTGGGTGTATCGAGATCTAAAGCCGGAAAGTAAGCCATTGCCATTACTGTGGCTCTTGTAGGAGTTGACCTGATTGGGTTGCAGATATCCTGCTTCACGAAAGTGGACATATAATGCTGTCGGATTTCGATTTGGCGAAGCAGACGACAGAGCCTGCAGGGTTGCCGGCGATATCACGCTCCGAGATGAATGGTGTAGGTGTGGATTGAGACTATCGTTTTCGTGTTTTGACTCGATTTCCCTCGACGTCAGGTTCCTCTCATCAACACTATGTCGTGTACGGCAAACTTTAGAACAAATTCATTTGTTGGGACAGAAGGTACGGCTTGCTTTGCCCACTTTTTTTTTGGTGATGTCATCCGCGTTGCATCACGCCTTTGCCTGAACAACTGAGATTTCTACTTTTAAGTCTTTTGATGCTCCTTTCTTGATATCTTCCACTTGATCCTGCCGTTGATCATGCTGTATATTCTTCGGTGATCTTGGTCTTTTCGGAGTTCTCTTTCAATTCAATCACTGACATAAGTTTTCCGCTGACACAACCTATCCTCCCCACACAGAATACATCGCCCCGGAAGTGATTGCGGCTCAGGGGCATACCGCTGCTGTAGATTGGTGGACTTTGGGAATTTTGATATACGAGATGATCGTAAGTGTTATTGCAGGTCCTTCTAAGCCGTGCGCTGATCAGGATCTTCACTTATCTTTCTATTTTCTTTCGTTCCCCACTATGCCTTGCGGTGCTGATCCTTGTTTTATCTTTTGGCGGTGTCCCACGTTTTGGTGTTCTCCTAACCTCCCCTCATTCTGTTTCTTCACATTCCGCGCAATCCTTCTGATTGGTGATCAATGATACAAAAAATAATATGATCACTTCAAATCACCTTGATCCAAACAAACCCACGGACTGTTGGCGTCAATCTGGAAAAAAATGTGGTCAATCAAATTTCATTGGACGCCACAACGATATTACGCAGTACGCAACGACACCGTTCAAGGGGACGGAGCGGAACGACACCTTCAATAACATACGTATGATGCCGGTACATTTCAAGGATAGTCTCAAAGTGTCTGGGTGAGTGCTTGCTTTCGATTGCCACACTTTACCGAGTCGTTTGTTCTTGTCGTTCGAGACTTCGTTTGAAAGTGTTGTAGGCATGGCATGCGTGTATTCTTTCGCGCGACGCCGTGCGAGGATTCTTTCTGTAGAGGGAGATTGCTGCCAAAATTTCAGCTTGGGTGCCAGCGCATAAGGGCTAGCACCCCAGCGTTTTGCCTGCCTATACAGGGTCCCTCCGCAGATAGCTTGCTTGGATGGATGCAGTTTGACGTGATCCGCTCTCAGTTTTCCTCCTCTCTCCTGCTGGTTCATTTTTTCTCTGTTTGTGTGTGTGCCTCATGGTTCTGATGGGGACGGACTTTATTTAGAGCGTGCAAAGATTGCATTACGAGATTGCTGGACAAGAACGAGGTGACACGGTTGGGGAGCCGGAGTGGGGCAAGCGAGGTGAAGCAACACAAGTGGTTTTCGAAGGTGAACTGGGGGCTGTTAAGGAATGGGAAGCCACCGGTGAGTACAATACGTCCCCGCACGACGGGAGCCCTCTTCTCGACCACTGCCACCCTGGCGATGCTTTTTTCGTCGAGTTGTTCATATGTTGAGATGGCGGTGGAGAGAAGACACCTGGAAGGGGGTCTCTCGTCCAAATAAAGACTCGGATATTACCGGAGATATCTGCTAACTTTTATTCCTTTTTATATTTATTTCGTAGATCGTACCGTCACGAGAAGGGGTGAACTTTCGACAGATGAAGGAGAGCCACTCGTTGCACTTGGAAGGGGAAGGAGAAAACGAAGAGATTGATGAGCGTAGTGATCTGTTTGAAGCATTTTCTAGTGTCACCTTACACCACGATGGCGAGACGTAGTGCGCTGTAGATATTTTGTAGGATTATTGGATCAGATTGGACTCATGGAACATCACCGTGTGGGGACCTCGGCGCCGAGGCGGCGTTTGATTGGAACTGGATAGATCTGAGATGGATCGAGGATATTATGTAAGTCTTGCATAAGGGATTCCTCGAGATTACGTATGCACGGAAGGCCTCCCCATTTCCACCGCTGCAATGCCAACCCACGAAACCGCTCAAATTTATTATTATAATTATATTATTTCTTATATCTATATAATCTATATTCGTCCAGTACTCTATGCCTCCTCCTCCTCGCCATGGCTGACCTCTACCCTTCAACAACAAGTTCCCCTTATCCGTCCCTTGATACCGTTCAGAATCATCCAAAAGCAGAGTCAAAGCCTCAAGCAACCTTCTTGACCAAGCTCTACGCCCTACTCGAACGCCCGGAGAACCACCATATGATCAGATGGGACCCGCAGGGTGAACACATCATTGTAGAACGTCCAGAGCAGCTCGCGTTACATGTTCTTCCATCCATATATCGCCAGTCTAGATTCGCAAGTTTTTCACGTCAGTTGAACGTGAGTATATCAGTGTGTACTGGCCGCTCTTTTCAACTCAAGATGTACCTAGATCTATGGTTTCATGCGTAAAGTAAACCTCCGGAATGTCGACCCAGCTATAGACGATCCCGATGCTAGTACTTGGTCTCATCCTACTCTGAATCGACATTCCCCACCCGAGGTTGTTGCCAATTTCAAGCGTCGCGTCCCTCCAAGGTTACCTAAACCCCGCAAACGCGACTTACATGAATCACAGCTCATTCCTCCTCCTAGGTCTGCAATTCCCTCCGGTGGCCCTCCTTCACCGACAAAACTGAACGGAATCCCACCACCGCCTCTAGTTGGTCGAGCCAGAGGATTTTCTGCCCCTGGATCGTTTACTCCGGCATGGGCTTCTGCCGCGGGCGCACAGTCTAATGGGTTTCCCCGGAGTTCGATACCACCCTTGACTGTCCCAGGTGCTTCCGATCCTCCTTCTCATTCTTACGCCGACGATCCCGCTTCTCCAACTTCATCTTCTTACTCGTCACATTACTCCCATCAAAATCATTACCCTTCGAACCCTTACCCCGATGTCTCCTCCCATCAATGGTTCGGTTCTCCGACCGGCAGTTCCTCTTCTAACAGTCTCTCTTCGTTACTGAACCCGAGCACACGTCCCACCCCCACTATCAACACTTCCGTCAATGGCAGCGGGAGTAGTGGTGGCTACGTCTCCCCGTACTCGTCGATACCACTTCACGGACACGGACACCACCACCACGGCGGCTCCGATCATAGTAGTTCGGCTGCGTCTCCTCTCTCACCTGACGCTCATAGCCGCCCTCACACAAGTTACTCGATGAGCCAGATGGGATACGGAAGTGAGGACTCTGGATATGCGCCTGGCCCACCTACTTCTGCAGGTGGTTCATCCCGCCCGAACAGCAGTCATCGACAGCTGAGTCCTTCGCCACGTCCGCCTTCATCTAACCGAGGCTCGCCTTATCATACCTCGTCGTCTATGACACACTCACACTCTGCGAGTTCGTCATTTCGTAATGGTCATGGAAGAGTGAGGAGGCATTCGCAGGCGATTAGTCCGTACCCGCTCCCATATGATCATTCACATTCGGGTGGACTGGGTCATCACACCCGTCCGTCCACTTCTCCCCAACCACATCACCAAACACATCATAGCCATCACCATGGTCATCCTACTCATGGTACTTCGATGGCTAATGGTGGCACTCTCCCACGCGTGAGGAGTATGATCCAGTTACCTTCTGTTGAACCCACCGGGTCTGCACACGCGCACTACGGTTCTTATGCCAGCGCACATTCTCATCCATCCAACGGATCAGACTTTGCTTATTCTCCCGTCAGCGGAGGAGGATCGGCGATCCCTTCAATCCCGTCATCTTCGTCGATATCCTCACTAGCGTCTGTATCTTCATCTGCATACTCGCCGCTGGATTACAGACATTCAGGGAGACCTGGGACGAGTACGTCGTCCATTTCTCAAAACAGTTCGAGTCAGGCAAATACACCACCTTTGGATCCATTCCCTACGTCTGGTACGGGGGAAGGCAAGTTTTCGGTTTCGGGGGAGAATGGACATGGGACTGGGTATCCTGAAGAAGGAGGCATGGGCGTGGCTGTCGTTAACGTCAGAGGGTATGTAGCGACGGATGATACCTTTGGGTTTACAGTACCCAGCGAATATGGAGGAGCATGAGCTATGGTTGGCTCGTGCTTATTTGATGATGGCCATCTTTTTCCTTTGTTGTTGTTTTTTTTTTCTTTTTTCCTCAAAATATCCGTCAATGTTCCCATTCGTCGTCGTGTTTTCGCGCTCGGACTGCTACAACACTGTATATTATTTTTGTCACAAAAGACCCATTTTCTCTTCAAATTTGTTGTAACATCTCACGCTTGCACTTTTTTTTTGGTCATTTTTTAAAAATTTTCTTGGACACTTCTGGAACCTTGTCTTTTCTTTTTATTATTCTCGTCATACCCATCCATGATGCATACCACTGAAAATCTGTATCGATTGAAGGAGAACTTGTAGAACGGTTACAATGGCATAAAATATTATTCTCCTCTCTATTCTGTTGTAAAATTTCGAAAGTACGGACGACTCGATCGCGAGATGTACATTCCTCTACTATCGAGAGTCTCCGATCCACGTAGGTGTCTTTGTACTAGAGTAACGAGCCAAGCTTCCCTCCTGCTTTGACCTGGTTATCTTCCCTGACGAGAGTCTTCTCTTTGTTATTGAAAATAATAATAATAATTGTAAAATGCCTTCTTTGGACCTTTTCATTATGATTAAAACGGAGGTAGACGTGTTGCCGGCATATGTCAGGTCCGAAGTCCGACCGACAAAAGAAAATTGAACAGATCTTTACCATTTACCTCTGTCTCCAAACCTCTTGTAGGCTCAAGTTTTCTCTTTCAACTCTCGACTCTGGACGTTTTCCGCCGGGACCAAGGGTAGGGGGAGGTTTCCTTCACTGCCAACTGGCGGCGGTGCTACGCCTTCCTCCAAGTACGGGACGTAGACCCAAGTCTATGACATGCATGAAACAAATCCAGACGTTCCAATCCCCATTTCAATGATCCATTCCCCTCTAAACGTGGGTTCTACTCTGTTGAAAGGGTTGAGGCATCCGCAGCGCGCACACGACACCAAGTACATGTATGTGTATTTCTTGTATTGTGTTTCGTTCCGCATTCGCATGGGTGTAAGGGACGACGCGTCCCCCGTCAGTCGTTCTGATCAGTTTTCCTTGCAGTTTCTACTCGAGGTTTCTCAGCGAAATATACGCGGCACGTATGCTCATCAACAAACAGGGGAGAAAGACTTATACATATGGCATGGATGATTTGCTGGATACTTGGATTGTTGACGTACGTAGCGGGCAAAAACTTGAAGCAAACTGATGCATGTGTACGTGTGGCAGACCTATAGTGAGGTCCTGGGTCATCCATTGACAGACTGTCGAGGAAAACATCGCGTCGTTACAGACATCTAACTCCGCTGCCGCCGATCCCTCTGAGATTGATTCCATCCATCCGCAAGGTTTTTTCATTGATGCATTTTCTCTCACCCCTTCACACAGATAATAATCTGATTACATTGTCTCGTACTTGCAACGTACTTGACCATCAACACACCGCCGTCACCAGGTGCGTCTCCTCGTGCTCTTCAAGTTGAGTCTCAGACCGACTTCGATGACACATTAGCAGAAACATTCACAGGTTGAAATCGTCTTGACCTTTGATCAACACTACGGGGAGTCACTTATCACGTACTCTGCACCAGCACTGCAAACGCTCACCGATCGGGACTATTTTCATCACATAACGGTTGCCCCCGCACAATCAGAACTTTCTCTCGCACTTTTTGCTCCTTTCCTTTTCACATTGTCATTTGTTCCCATTTTCCGCTACTCGCTGCAAGTCATTAGTTCAAGTCGTCATTGTATAGTCGTCAAGTCACTTCAGTCACTCACCCCAAATTTTCTTTTCACCCTCGAGGTACTCTGCGCATTGTTCAGACAGTGATACGGTTGATGTAGGCTGCAAAGCAAAAAAACCTCGCTCACGCACGAGCCCCCAGTTTCTCAAATCTCACTGTGTGCATCTCACAGCCTCACATAGTGAAATGAAATCAAATGGTACCGGTCCCCCCCCCTCAAGAATCAATTGCTCCCTTGGACGTTGATTGTCCTTGATGCTTACAAATTACGACACGATTTCCGCCCTTCGTTCCCATACATTGATACAATATCAGACAGCACACATGCAAGTATCATCGACCTCATCATTATACGGTTTACACGTTACGACCCCCTCGCTCCGAAAGTCCCGCCCGTCCGAGTACATTCTGCACTTTTCATCTGCTTCCCACAGGAGGTACATTCAGTGCGCTGGTCGGAGCCAATCTTCATCCCCAGTCCGTTAGGACAGCGTGGATTCCTTTCCCGCTTTTCCGTCTTTCAAAAGCACCGTCCGTTGTTGTGACATCGTTATCAGGAAAATAGATGACGTGCTTTCCGTCCTCTTGATGAGTACTTCGGACTTGGGCATTCATTCCGAGTTAATTCCAAAAGCGAATTGCAAGACGGTGAAAATGTCCGTGCGATTGGGTTTCAATGTTTTCGGTGATTTTGTTCCCAGATTTAGGCTCCTCCACGGCCCATACACTTTTCCAAACCCCATCATCATCGTGATCAACAAGAAAACAATCTGGATCGCAATCATCGTACGTTCCCGTAATTGGAGTTAATTATAACCTGTAGGAGTCAACTACTTGCTTTATAACGAGTCACAGGCCATCTATGTAAATGTAGTTGTCTAGAATTTTCGGATCAGAAAAGGTGGGGACCCTTTCGTGATCACCTGGGATGACGAGGGAAGGAAAGGGGGTAAAGAAAGCGAGAAACGAACAGAGGGAGGTGGCATGGAGTTGTCAGTTGTGCAGGGCAGATGCGTGCATATAATTATGATATGGATGGAGGATGATGGAGAGGAGTTGAAGGGGTTTTGGGATATATCGTCAATTTGCCGACTTCAGGCCGTTCGTTTACCGAGCGAACCCTTCCTCTTCCCCCTTCGGTGATAGGTTTGCTAGCGCTCTTCATTGAATTCGTCGAAGAAAAAAAAAAAAGACTAACATTGATGTCGACGTCGCTTCTCATCAGGTTCGTCGTTATGTTCTTTGAATCTTCTTTGAATCTTCTTTCGGTCTCGCTGAGGCTGTGATGCTTCCGTGCCTTCGCTCGGTCTTTCAAGTGCTAATCTCCTTGATTTCTGAATATTTGATTGCTTCGTCGACCAGTCGTCAGGGTGATGTAAGGAGGCCCGAAGGCCTCGAAGGCCTTGACGCGACACTTACGGGAAGTAATTAGCTTTCCCTCGAGACCTCGGACTGAATCTGATCATCTCGTCGTTCAGCGCTTTTTTTTTTTTTCATTTCGCAGGCGAACAATGAGCCTGAAGAAAGATTGCTGGGAATGGTCTTGGGGCACCGGGAAGTCATGATACTTGCTAACCTCCTCGGATCCCTTTCCCGCAATCGGTCGAGCTATCAGAAGGTTAGAGATCTAGATTTTTACCAAGTAAAACGGTAAGCGAGGATGGATTTGTCACATAAAGTTCAATTGGCCGTTCATTTTGGCACTGGCGAAGACGTGGATGGTTACCGTTCAGTACTCTGTGACCGATTGCGGTCTATGGAAACCTGAATATATCGTGGCCCTTTTGCTCGCGATCGTACATGGAGGGCCCAGCGAGCAGTCTTAGCGTGTGATACTGATAGGGCTACGGTCGATTTATGAACTGCGCAGCAGGAATCTCAAGGCACGGACTTGAGGCTACCCTATTTACCAACTGGACGTACTAGTGACTATGAATGTCCAAGCGTAAAAGCCAAAGTGAAAGTAGGTAACCCAAAAGGACATTGCTGAAGGTGTCCAATCTCGGGGAAGGACCCCCTTCCAATCTCACCGGTTACCCAAGCTGCGGCCCGGGAGAAACTTCCGAAAATCATCAGAAAATTCTGAAAAGAAGCCGACTGATACCCCCTTCACATGGATCATCTTTTCCTTTTTTGGAAGTTGGGAAGAGAGTGGCGCAAAACCCTCTCAGCTTACTTCTCCCACTGAACCTTTAATTTATGGACCCTGATCGATTTGGGGTCCTCATATTTTTTACAGTCCAAGTCTATCTGTTATCTTGATATCGAGACTTGTTCCTTCAAGGAATGGGACTTCATCCACAGCGGTCCCGGGTCCAACGATGTGGAATTAGTCACATCCCGCGCAGCACTAAACATGATCCCCGAGCTTCCGAGAGCGCAACAACGTCTACCCCCCCGACGGCGTGCTAATTTCGACACGGCGACAATCAACGAAGCATGTACTCTTCTATAAGCAGCGTGGAGGGCCCCGTAACATGCCAGTTTGAGCGTACCGACAGGAACATACGTCGGGGTGTCGAAGCAAATGGATTTCCGTTCATCAGAACTTCACAGGGCAGAATCGCACTGCAGAGCTAGGTAAATCCCCGTTTGCACCAGTCCGGAACAAGTCTATTTAAATACACAGTTTGAACTTTGAAATCGAAACGAAAAAAAAATGGAGCAGAATGAGCGTAAGCGAGCAGAAATGCGGGCAATATTACAGGTTAAGATAGGTGATCGAAAGAAATATCCCACAAGATCAAGGGAGTATACATAACGAAGAACGAATGGAACGTAGAGTCCACCGATAAAACCGAAATAAAAAAAAAGTGAGAGTGTGTTAGGTCCATGCGAATTGATGCAGAAGCCAGTGCAAATGCAATACGAAATCACAGAAAACTCAAGTGAGGGAATTTATAGATCGACACATCTAGAGTGAAATGTCATGCAGGGATGTTCGTAGCCAAAGTTGGTGACACTATGACTGTCGACGTCAAACGTTGTGAGCGGAACGGAGTCTCAGTCATCCGTTCCACCCGAGTTGTAAGTGCGCTCAAACCCAGCTCCAAATCACCGGTCCCTCTTGGCGAAAGGAAGGCGACAGTCTCCTCGTTGCCCAGATCAGCACAAGGGTCTTGTCCCTCGAGCTCTTCGTTGACGGCCTTTCTGGCGACATAGGAGAGATATATCAGAATAGAGACGCATAGCACTACGCCTCCAATAGTCCATATACGTGCAACGTCTCCTGCTCCCGTGGCGTCATGTTCCGAAGTACCTGAATTTGAACCTGGGTTGATCGGTTTAGATGGTGTGCTTGTGGAGTTGTCCCCGCTACCATTGGACACATGATAGTCTTTGAATGAATGAATTGATGCGCCTAGACTTGTGTGGATGATGACCTTGAACAGCGACATTGCCGTGCATACCGTATAAGTTTTCAGCGTCAGTGACGGAGCTGCCGCTAAGAGACAGTTCATGACGTTGTAAGGGTATGGTGCCAGTCGTATAAGAAAGAGGAGTTTCGGTCGTTTTTCGATGGCGCAAACGACGCGTTTCATAGAACATGCGTTATCCAGCCAGTCAGATATTTGGCGGCGGAGGAGGGTACGGGACAGAATGAAGACAGTAAGGGCGCCTGTTAGGGCGGCTAAGTATGAGATGACGGCGCCTATCCACGGGCCAAACGTATAGCCAGAAAGGATGATGAGCGTCGAATACAGCGGCATTGGAGCTGCGCAGCATAATTGGTCAGGAACTGAACATTGGAGCGGGCGAAGCACAGCCAAAAAAAAAAAAGAAACTCACGAAAGGTGGTAATGAAGATTAAGAGAAACAAGAGTGCATAACCATATTCCTTCTCTGTCCTAAGCCACCCAGAAAGTTCATCCAAAACTGCAGCCAGAGTGATCAGTAGATGAAATTGTACAAATGAAAGCACTCACAAGTGAAAAGTTCCGTCTTGAAGAATGCTATGGTAACCAAAAAACCGAGACTGGAGAGACCGTACATGATTACAGGTGTCCATGGACGTATTAGGGTGATTAAACGATGCATTCGAAGGTGCGAATGCGTCGAGGCTGATGGAGAGCGTATTAACAGCGGCGAAGGCTGCGATAATATGTGTGAAGGATAAGATGCAGATATCGACGTTTGCTGACCATGACTGGATAGTGGTTGGTGTCGTTGACTTGTTGCTGATGCTTGTGAGTGTAACTCGGATAAAGGTGTTTCTTTCTCGACCTTCTCGTTTATTGTGCAGCCGTCAAAGTGGACGTAGCGAAACGGAGATTGGGACGGACGATGTGAGGAAGGAGATGTTGAGAGAGGTCGAGCTAGATGGGAGGTAGAGATGAGATGAAGAGAAGGAGTACGGCGTCCGGTGTCCATGGTGATGATGATTGATTGGAAGGAACCTGTCCAAAAGAAACTGAAAGGAGAGCTCGGAGAGAAATGAGCTTGAAAGGCGGCCTGGACTTGTAGAGGAGGATTAAAACGAAGAAGAAACCGGTCCTTCGAGGACCCTGCAGGAGGTGGACAGAACTGGTCAGCTTTTTCGTAACAAATCGTCACAAATTCTGAAAATTTTGATCAAAAAAAAGTGATCATCTGTCACAAACTTTACTCTTTTTGGGACTTGTCTGTCAATTTCTGCTGTCACAAGTGTCAGTCCTCTAACTCCCGTCGGCGTCTTTGACCCTGTTCTTGACTTTTCGACCTGTGCTTTACGGGGAGTTTTGAGTCCCTACTCAGCTAGCTCAGGGCACCTCCGTCTGCTGTCAGTTCGTTTTCCAAAAACTCTTCATTCGTCCTTTGCCGACAATGTACCTTTCCTCCAGCTGACCTCGATGTTCCATCCTGCTTCCCTAGGATTCCGCACGACTAGGTTCTATACCACGGGAAATCCTCGTCGTTCTCCACATGCACAATGGTACAGTGACGTGTTGCCAGCTACGATTCCAATCTTCCTTCTGGGTTCTGCAGTCTATCTTGTATGTTCTTTTTATCATTATCGGTTTTACCATGAACTCTACAACTTGCTCTAGGGTTTACAGCTCGCTCAAACGCGTCTTTCGCATGAAAAATATATGCACGAAGCTAGAGAACGCGTCGAACGACTGGAGGCCGAAATACATTGTCTTCAGCGGGATCGTCATGCAGACCTTGTAGCGACCAAAACCACCGCGACAAACAGATCGTCATGGTGGCGCTGGTGATCTGGATCTTGCCAGAAATGACTCCGTAGTCTAAAGAAAATGAAGCTGTTACAGAGTCCAAAATGAAGCACCGGTGGTAACTAAGGAATACTATTAGTGAATTTAAGTTAGCGAATTAGCATGCAATGTTGCAACGTCCATCACTGTCACTGTTGCCCTTGTTTCTTCAATAAAGTTCCCCTGTGTCGCTCGTACAACTTCGCAGAGCTAGACAACGCTCGGGTTGAATACTTCTACGTTCGGTTCTCAAAATGTGGAGCGCACCTAAGTATCGCAGCTGCCAACCCAGTAAATGTCTTGATCAGCTCCCTGAATTTTTGAATTCTAAACACGTCGTAGGCTGCCCACTGGTCAGCAACTAACAACCAGCAGAGTCAGGAATCACTAACAGGAGAAGATGAGGTCCATGATAAGTTTGGCCCTAGAGATTTGCAACCAATAATCGCGTGTTTGAAGCCGAGCAAGTTCCTTCTCCTCGAGTCTCGATGCCGAAGACTTGGATTTTTCTGTGGCTCCGGACATCGACTCCTTGTATAATCGCGACTCGACTACGAGTCAAAGCAAAACTAATGTTGAATGGCCAGGAACAAACATAAAGGAATCCGCACACCTTCGTTATACAAACTGCCAATCACCTGCCTTTCGACACTGTTTTCTACTAGCCCTACCACAGTAGCGAGCCACCAGCACCAATCCGCAAATCGCGATGCACGTTCACCACTCTTCTTCCCTAGAATCCCTAGCAATGATAGCGTGTACAAGTCATCCGCGATTGCGTTCACCAGCTCGAGCAGAACTGGAGGTGGCGCATAGAGCATCGACTGTAATAGTGAAATGTTCTGTTCCTGCGGTTTTGACGCTGGCAATAACGGGTCCCCAGAAGAGAAAGGAACAGAATGCCGTTGCGCCATAATGGTTGTTAATGGGTTCAACCAGTTAAAAAGGAGGAGCGTCTTTCTGTAGAAAGTAAATTGAGTCTAGTCGATAGAAATGCGGATGCAGATACTAGCCTCGAGAAGGACAGTCCTGACATAGTGGAAGTCAGTCGCTTGACTAACTCCTGTATCAAAGGTCGACGTGTATACGCTCTCAAAAATCGACTGGCCGCCGCCGTCGTATGGAATAACAGATATACACGAATCGAATATTGCATTAGTTTCTATGGCATCAGATGTCAGCTTCCTTTGGATGAGACTCAGAGCAATGTCAGGGAACGCACGAATGCCTTATCCCTTCCGTCACTGGTCTTAACCATTTCTCTCCAAATTTCTTCTCTCCGTATTCTGGTCGCATTCGACTCTTCTTGTTCTATCTCCTCATTATGTTCGTCGTCATCCTCCTCTGCTTCTTCTGGCTTTCCCTGAGCTTCATATATACTTGTTCCGTAAATTGAATTTCCGTTGGTATGTGTGGAAACAGTCGATGTTCTGGGTGTTCGTGGAGGATGTGAAGAAGAGAGTGGGTTTATATGAAAGGATGAACTCGTATCGAAAGAGAATTGACTGCCATCTAGAGAGTGAACTGAGGCAGAAGGTGCACCGTGAGGAAATGTTATACTAGACATTTTGCTCGAGATACGATGTAGTCGTACCGCACGTCGTTAACGCGAGGAAGGTCCACTCTGGAGTCTGGGCGGAATCACGTGTTTGCGAACCACCACGGCATGTTTCTCCCGAAATCATCGCCAGCGACGACTCTCATATCATACAAGTAACGACCTGCAACGACATTCGAAATCCTTCTCTACGATACACTATGGCAAATCCGTCAGGTCTTAGTTCGCCTATATCGCGCTCTGAAGCCTCATCGCCAAGACCTAAATTCGATTCTGATCTTCTCAAAACGTACATTAAACGACTCCTGCCATTGACCTTACAATCCGCTTCATGGCCAGAAGCAAAGGATCGGGAACAAGTCAAAAGTTGGATGAAGGAGATTGGGGAGAGGGTGAAAGGAAGAATGCTGGAAATACAGCCAAAGGGGTTGTAAGCCCTTGTTTTCTGAGCCGGCGAAGAAATAGCCAGATGCTAATCAACCGTCTCCTCTTACAGTAAATTTATTGTGTTGACTCAGATAAACGAGAATTTGGGACAGGGTGGAAGGTGTGTTGTGACTGATAATCAGTTTGTTATTCTCTAACCTACCCATACAGAGCGGACATGGTAGGTCATTGGGAAGATTCGGATACGGTCGCACAAGAAGTTTTTGTTAATGTGAGCTCCTTTCCCCCTAAAATCTGACGGATGGACTGACGCGATATCACAACCAACCAGGATTCTCTGATATGTATCTGTATTGCGTTTGCTATACGAACTCATTGATTCCATTGGCATGATGCATTATTTATCATCTACCCGAACACATACCCATTTTCACTACGACCTCTCAGTGTACTTTTGGAGATACCCGCCTAGTTTAAATGAAGGACAGCCGATCTTATCTTTGTTCCCATATACCGAAACAAAGGAAGCAAGAAGTTGATATCAATTCGGTGCGATCCCATTCATCCCGTCCATGTATGACCACAAGGTCAACTCGTGGCTTTGCCCTCGAGATCAGAAATATGGCGATTTCACGGCCTCCTCCACCCGCGGCCATACTGGTTCAAGGGGGCATGTCCTATATTCTCGATCCGACTACATTGATGAATCAAACACCAACGCCTCGTGATTAATGGCTACCATGTCCGGTTCCAGCAGGTTGCTCTAGGCGGCTCAGTCTGGTCTAGATGTCAAGTTCCGGATGAACTGGGTGAATGATGGAAGGCTGGTTCCATGTTGGTCCGTATAGCTCACAGGCGATCATGCTTCCAGCAGATTCTTCCAAGATTCCAATGCTAATTTGTGGTCCGACTACCTAATCCCCTACGCATTGACGGTGATTGACTGGATTGGTGTCCACAGCAATGGATGACCGCAGGAGCGAACGGATTCAACGGTTGATTGGTTACGCAAATTTGCTCTATTCCAGCCGCTTTTCTGATTTCCATGGTCTCATCCCCTGTCCTTCAGATAAAAACCTTAACTTTTTTATCGCCATTCCGTGAACTTGGCTATATGCCACCGAAACAATGTCATAAAGGTCCCCCTTCAATTTAGCTTCACAAGGCTGAATCTTTCGTCATTTTTTCTGATCTCTCAAACCTGATAATTTCTTTTACTAATTCAGGTCGCCGACACCCCGGTGGTCGACTACGGTATCTTTTCCCTTGGGGCCATCTATCAACCTTCTATGGGCTTGCATTCATTTCCCCCTTCATATCATATGAATCATTGACAACTCATGGTTTTTTGGTCGCTTCAATCAGATAATGGCATTTCCATACCCACTCTCCGCGGCTCCGCTACCACGTCCTGCGTGGCCATCGTCTCCCAACATCAGTCTACGAAACCATGTCTCCCATACTGAACCATCGGTAATGTTTGGATGCATCAAGTCGAAGACAGCAGATGGCATCGCCACCGGACAATTATTCTTTCATTCCCAGATCGACGACTTCGCTTTCCTTGCAGACGAAACTTCTCAAAACACGGCATCCATTCCCGAATTTGGGATCACTTGCGGTATACTCAACTTCGCTTTGACCTTCTCAGTCTCGGTGCAGCTGATTCGGACGACAGTGTACAACCTTGGTAGTGTTTCGAAGTTTCGCACACGGCTTGTTATTGTTTGAATTTCGGTTCAGCAGGAGACCCTTGAAGATCAAACCAGAGATCCGAACTATGGTTCTTTGACTTCTTCTGAGGTCCTCCAAGTTCTGCGTACATGGTTCCTTGGCGCTACACATGGAACAGAAAATCGTAATCACAAGAGGGCTTTACAACTCAAGGGGTCGACATTTGTTGTTTTTTCTCTCTCTCCAGCGAGACCCCGATGAGATGCGGATTGCATCTCGATGGCGTTCATCAATACCGCGGTTTTACAGAAATAGTTCTCCAAGTCGCATGCAGGTGGGAGTCGCAATGGTGAAAATAGTCCGTTAATATTATCAGCGGGACATGGCTCTCCGTTTTCTTCCACCAGGAGGCAATCGGTGACTGCCGAAAAACTGCCCATTCTGATTTTCTCCTTTGATTGTTCGCACAGTATCGTGTGCATGGTCGGGTCCCTGAGTTTACTGAATTTCGAACGTGCATTTCGGATTGTTTGTTGTCTAACCAAATCTTGAGATTATTGGAATACTAGTCGAGTGCTGTACGTTAGTATTTTCGCCTTTGACTTTGTCGCTCTATGGCCGGTGTGTTCTTTACTTTACTGGCCTTCTATACTGACACTTTAACCTGCCGAATCATCCTTCCCAAGGATCAAATATCGGTGATGCACTCTCCCTTTTCAAGTTTGTAACACCCTGTCCTCCCCGTAAGCTTCTTTTCTTAAGTGAGTCTCGAGGAACCGGAAGCTGTAATTGATCAGCCCCAGCCAAGACTTTACGGTCTTTACAAAATTGTCATTCGCCTCTGTCAGTGTCCATGTTCAAGGTGGTGCTCGAGTACCGTGTCAAGGCAACGCGCTCCTGTACTACAGCCACCGACTTTGTTTACTGCAAACAACCCGATCCTGCCCAATTTGGGAAGTAACCGACATGAGTCGGCATGACTCACCCTCTCCGAATATAGTTGTTTGCAATAAATAAAGTCGGTGTCATGAGAAAAGACTATATTTTGTGTTTACCAGTGACGCCAGAATGACTGACAACATATTTCACGGTGTTGAGAATGATAAGTTGTGGATGCAAAATTTATGACCGCACTGCGTAGTAAGGGGCTCAGAGTGGAGCGCTTACATGACGTGACGTCACGAGACCGTCAGCGATGTCAGAAATAGCGTCCAACTCGTCCAACTCGTCCAACTCAACCTCAACTACCATGCCCTCCGCTGGCGTCGTTGACGCGTTCAAAAGTTCGTCTTTAAATCATCGCTCGTTCTCTTTCCTTACGTTGCCACAGATCTCATAAGACATGGAAAGCATCACCACCATCGCGAGGATGAAGTCTCTCCTCAAGTTCCATCTCGTAACCAGAACCAACAGCAACAGCACCAACAATATCAGCAGCAACAGCAACAGCAACAGCAACAACAGCACCCCGTTCAACATTCTCACAAACACCAACAACCCGAAGCACATTCACCCGCTGCTCGAGAGGTCGCCGAGCAGATAGTTAAAGAGGAACGAGAGGCCAAATCTCAGATGCCTTCTTATAAAGGACTAGAAAATTTCAAACTCTTAGACAAAATGGGAGAGTTCGTACCTCATCTCCCTGAAGCGTGTTCGTTTGTTGATGAGCTACTTCCAGCGGTGCCTTCTCCAATGTATACAAAGCGTTGGATCTCACAACCAACGCCAAGGTTGCGGGTATGTTTCGATTTGCCTGAAATTGATGATACTCTTCAACGTTTGATCCGGACAGTGAAAGTCGTCAGAAAGCTTGAGCTGAATGCGTCTCAAGTAAGTCAGATCCCCTTTTACTTCTCGATGCATCTTTAGGCTTGCATTCGGGACTAATTCTTATGCACCTTCGTTTCTTCTTTTATTTTCAACCTCATGTTCCTCGCCGGCCGATTCGGTAATAACATCATACAGGCTGGAGAAAAACACCTGAACTCAAAGTTCAAGAAAAAGCCGCGTGGAACAGAGGTTTTTCTTTTTACTGTTTTTAAATGAGTAGATTGTGGTCCTGACCTGGTCTGCACTAGCGTGCCAACATACTGAAAGGTGCGTGCTCTTATGCAGGAACTTGTGGATCCAGCTCATCTTTAATCCACAGAGGTGCAAATCATGCGAGGCGTACACCATCCATCGATAGTCAAACTTCTATCATTCTCGGAGTCGCCAGAGCACTACTTCCTCGTCCTCGAATGTGCGTCATCATCAAGTCATATTCGCAGTCTGATTGATCATATTCACCCCACAGTGATGGAGGGAGGCGAACTATTCCATCAGATCGTTAAACTTACATATTTCTCAGAGAATCTCTCCCGGCATGTCATCTTACAAGTTGCACATGGTATCCGATACCTACACGAAGAGCGCGGTGTAGTTCATCGTGATATCAAACCAGAAAACTTACTATTCGAACGTATTCCGATTATTCCATCCAAAACCCCGATACAAAGACCGTATGATGAGGAGAAGGAAGATGAAGGCGAATTTACACCGGGTGTAGGAGGCGGAGGTATCGGCCGTGTCAAGATAGCAGACTTTGGTCTGAGTAAGGTGGTTTGGAATGAGGAGACGATGACGCCATGCGGGACGGTGGGGTATACCGCCCCTGAGATCGTGAAGGACGAACGGTATAGCAAGAGCGTGGATATGTGGGCGCTAGGCTGCGTTTTATACACGCTTCTATGTGGATTTCCTCCGTTCTATGACGAGAGCATCAACGTTTTAACCGAGAAGGTGGCGAGGGGTTACTACACTTTCTTGAGTCCGTGGTGGGATGATATCAGCATGAGTGGTGAGTGTGGCGTTCTGACTAAATTGTAATGTTTCACTCGACAGCTCTTTATGTGCAGCCAAGGACCTGATAACACACCTTCTGTGCGTCGATCCTGCACAACGATACACAATCGACGAATTCCTTGCACACCCATGGTGTAACGCCGCTCCGGCTCCTCCCCCTCCACCAACCCCCTTCATCTACAGCAATCTTCCCTCTGCCAACCTACCTCCAGACTCGCCGCTGCTCTCAGCTGCTCGTGGTGGTAGGACTGAAGGTCGTAGTCCGGGAATTGCCACCTTGAAGGAAGCATTCGATATCACTTATGCGGTCCATAGAATGGAAGAGGAGGGTGCACGACGTCGGAAATACAACGGACGTGGTGGCGCTGGCGCCAGAGGATTCTTGGTGGGTCTGAATGAAGATGAGGAGGACGAGGACGAGGAGAATCCTTCGAAAAATGCCGCTTCTTCCACTGCCAAATCAAGTACTAGTCGAACACGACGGACTGGGCAGAAAGGGTTTGAGCTGGACATGGACGGGGCTACTCTTCTTGGACGGCGGCATAAACGAGGTGTAGCCGGGCGAGGTGCAGTAGGGATGAGCAGTCCCCTTTCTGGCAAACCCGTTGGTAGCCCTATGACCGAGGATAGGGATCCTATTAACCCAGGTAGTCCCATGAGGATAACATAGAACGTCGGGCCCATGTGCTGTCATTTTCCCTTTTACATCAGGAGGTCACGCATACACGCGCGCTAGCCCACTCCCACCCTTGCAGACATACCGTACTACAGTTGGCGGACCTATTTACGTTACATTGTGCACGCTCAACAACAACACATATTTCATTTTATCCCTAGTCCTTGATCTACTCGTTTGAGAATGCTGTCCATCCCCACGCGCTCTGATGACCCCCCCCTCTTTCTCTCACTCTGATGGTAGTTCTCTTTCACATACCTTTACGTCGTCAATTCATACACATGGACGCTCTATTTCCAGCTCCTACTTACATAAGATAATGTGTACGCGTACGTTAGGATCCGTATTTTCAACACAACTCTTTCTTGATCATGACGGTACTACGGCCCTTCTCACACTCCGCGGTGCGTCGTCTCGGAACCAATTCCCAAGTTGCCTTTAGCCTTCAAACAACCAGACGAAAATCGAGACGTTAACTACGCTAAAAGCTTCATTGTCCCACACCCCAGAATTGTGGATTCAACCGGGAATCACCGTTTATGGCTGAAAAGCGCAAACAGGACTGGCGCCACTAGGTCCGATGATTAGGAAAAGGGGTAGCGGCCCGGGAGTCCGGACCTTGGTTTGACGACCCTAAATTGGGGTTTGGGAAGGTGTATCCATACGAGATAGTAATTAGATTTTGAGTTGAAAGAGAATCACAAGGCCATGGCCCAACCTCAGAGTCCGGCGAGAGTGAAAACAACTCTTCAAGGGGGTTGGAATTTTCTGTGTTTGAGCAGGAGAATTTTCTGAATGATATTACCTCATAGTTCCCACGGTAGAGTCATTATAGCAACGTTCAACATCAAAAACCATGAGCGGACTTGCCGACGAGCTTCTTGCTGACCTCGACGGAGATGACGGTCAAGAGTACAATGAAGAAGAAGAGGACCAACAAAATTCTGGCTCTATGGGACCGCCTTCCTTTCCGTTAAAAAGAAAAGCAGTCGACGAATTAGAAGAGGATATGGAAGACGCTGAAGACGGTGAAGGGACTGAAAAGCAGGAAGAAGTCGGGGGACTAGTTCTACCTGGTGGAATCAAACCGGCTGATGAATTGGATGCGGAGGACGTACAGCAAATGGACTTGGGTGGAATTGAGGATGTTGGCAAAATCGCCAAACTGGAAGGTAGCAAACGGATGACCGATATTTTGAAGGTGCGTCGGCTAATATCTGTCTACCCTTGATCCTTGCTTATGGTGATATATCAGGAAATAGAGAAGTACGAACAAAATCCAAGCACGGTGGAATCTATGGCCCTTCCGGCGCACATGAATCCTGAGTATAATCTCATCGTGCAAGCTAATAACCTGTCTGTGGACGTTGACAATGAAATTATGGTCGTGCATAAGGCAAATAAAACGTCAGTTTTTTTCCAATTATTTGTGTATTGATCGTTCTTCCCCTTCTTTCCTTTATCAGTTCATAAGAGACCATTATGCGCCCCGATTTCCTGAACTAGAGCAGCTGGTTACCGACCCATCAATGTATATTCGCTCAGTCCTTGCCTTGGGGAATAACGAAGTAAGTATCTATTTGAACGCGTCTTGACTTCACCTCACTTCTTTGGTAGGATTTGACGAAAGTAGATCTCTCTGGTGTACTCCCTGCAGCCATTATAATGAGTGTCGTCGTTACTGCCACAACAACCCCCGGGAAAATGCTTTCCAAAGAGGAGTGGGCAGCAGTTGAACGGGCATGCGAACTCGCAGATAGGCTGGAGGAAGCTAGGAAGAAGGTTTGTTCTAGTCATTCCCGTTCTTGCGACACCGCTCCTTATCGTTTGCAACAGATATTCATGTATGTCAGCTCTCGAATGAACGTTCTTGCTCCCAATCTATCTGCCATCGTTGGGACTTCGACCGCCGCAAAACTTCTGGGAGTCGCAGGCGGGCTAAATGGACTTGCCAAAATGCCCTCTTGCAATGTGCATGTAAGCAGTCGTGACCAGTACTCAAACGCCACTTGATATTGACATTTTTTCTTTCTTCCCTAGCTCTTGGGTGCCCAGAAAAAGATCACCGCAGGTTTCTCCACGGCCACCCAACGCAGGCATACAGGCTTCATCTTTCAATCCGAGCTTGTGACTTCGACACCTCCGGAGTATCAAATAAAGATACAACGTACGGTGGGTGCCAAGGCGGTGCTAGCTGCGAGGATGGATCTCGAAAGGCAACAGAGAGACGGTACTTGCTCTTCCTTGAATTTCTGCTGCCTTTCGTACTCACAAAGGCAACAGGTAGCTATGGAGAAAGCCTACGAGATAAGATAGAAAAACACATCGATAGGCTTGCTGCCCCTCCTCCCTCAAAGGTTGTCAAGGCTTTGCCGATACCCAATGATGGTCCCAAGAAGAGACGCGGCGGGAAGCGGTAAGTCCTCCCATTGGAGCCTCGCACCTTCCGCTAATGACACATTTTTTCGGGCAGCGCTCGCAAAGCCAAAGAAGCATACGCACAGACAGAACTGCGGAAACTGCAGAACCGCATGGCATTCGGAGAGGCCGAGGAAGAAATTGGTGCTTTCGACCAGACTAAGGGTATGGGCATGATAGGTGCAGGTACCGGTAAAGTGAGGGCCAGTGTCGGAGAGTCCAAGTCCAAGGGTTTGTTACTTCATTCCTGTTCGCAATGTTCTTCCTAATATTCCTCTCAATAGCCAAAATGTCGAAAGCAAACAAATTGCGGACAGCCGCACTAACCCGCGCCGCGCAGTCTTCGACTTCGGGAACGGCGACATCACTCAGTGTCACTCCAGCCCAAGGTATATTCAATGTCTACGCTGTTTGCTCCGTCTCGTACGAGGCTGACCTGATCCTGTAGGATTCGAGCTCACAAATCGTGCCAGCCGTGCTGCTGCTGTCAAGGAGGCGAACGAGCGTTGGTTCGCGACTGGCAGCTTCTCCTTCGTTGGTCAGAAGGGCGCATAATCCTTACGTATACCGACAGCTTGATTATCTCCAGCCTAGCATTGATATTTTTGGGGCATCACAAGAATTAAACTAATAATACACAAGATATGGATGCATGTACAGAGCCCGAGAGTGGAAGATAAGTAACGATCGAAACCCGTCAAAGAACGTTCTTAAGTTTGACCTGGGTGTGCCGTGGCCACAGTTTCTCCAGTGGCTGCACTCTGTGTAACATCGATGAAACCCTTCTTCGTGCCAGTGGCTTTCTGTTTTTTCTGGTAGTCCCTGATGGCAGAACGAATGGCGTCCTCGGCAAGCACTAGAAAAAGATGTCAAGGTGAGAGATTTGTCCTATGTACACCTATAAACTTGAATCCTCACTTGAACAATGGAGTTTGACGGGAGGTAGACACAACTCCTTCGCAATCTCAGTGTTCTTTATCTTTCCAGCTTCTTCCAATGAAAGGCCTTTGACACGCTCGGTCATATACGAACTAGAGGCGATGGCACTACCGCAACCAAACGTCTTGAACTTTACGTCCGATATAATGCCATTTTCGTCAACCCGAATCTGGAGTTTCATTACGTCCCCGCAACTATAGATGGGGAAAGCATGAACACTAAGCGAAATACTTTGTAAAAGACTACGTGATACTCACGCTGGTGCACCAACGAGTCCAGTTCCTACATCAATGTCGTTTTTGGGCAGAGAGCCGACCTTTGAATAATTATCAGATTAGGCGAATCTGGACGCAGACTCGGAGTCGAGAACGTACGTTTCTAGGCCTCTCATAGTGCGAGATAACTTTTTCGTGATATCCGCGCGCTAAAATGGGCCCTGATGTTGCCCTTGGGAGTGGACGTGAGGCATTGAGGATTGTCTTTGCGATTGTTGAGCGGAACATGGTGGTAGTCTGCAAGTCTTAGTGAGAACTTTATGGGCTAAAAGTGACGACAGGTTGCCCCAAACTCCGCAATAATTACTATGCGGACGGAAAATCACGTGGTATGCTCAGTAATCTGATAATCTTTTTGCCGAAAACACCCGAAACTTCGATGCGCCATGTGACCTTGTGACGGTCAGCAAAAATTACGAAATGTACGACTCAATGGTAAATGGCTACTCTCTCCTCCAAAGCCACTGATAATCTTCCTCCAACTGCAAGAGCTATTGCTCTTATTCTCTCCTCCACGCCATCTGTTCAAGATGCTCAACCTGGCGTTTTGCATCAGCTCCTTGAATTTGCCAATAGATATACCCAACACGTTCTAACGGATGCTAGAGTTTACGCTGAACATGCTGGCAGGCAAGACAAGTTAGAGGCTGAGGACGTTGTCCTCGCGGTCCAAGCTCGCGTAGGATGGGAATTTGGTGGCAGAGTACCGTCTGAGGTTGGTTTTTCTCCGATGTCTATCGAATTTTCAACATGGTTCTGACGCGTTTTCCCTCGTAATGCAGTACATCATGTCTTTGGCTACACAAACTAACGCGACTGCTCTGCCAGCTGTTCCAGAGGTTTTTGGAGTTCGGTTGCCACCTCCATCCGAATGTTTAACATCCATTGACTTTGATCTCGTACCCAACAAGCCACCGCCCGGCATTAAAATATACGATGAAGAGATTGAGGAGATTGAAGAATCTGAGTCTGAAGAAGAGGATGATGATGAAGACATGGAGCCTGCAGCGATACCAGAACACCCAGTTGCTGGACGCGACTTTTCGGAGTCACAAGAGCCTATGCATGAAGAAGCACCGTTCCCTATCACTGCTCAAGCACCGTTTGAAGACGTGCTACCCCCTAGTGGAAAGGATGAGGGAAGTGATGAGGATGATGATGGTCTCTTTGCGGGCGGTGATGACGATAGTGATGCTATGGAAGAGATCCAGACAGGTGCAGGCGATGAGACGATGAATGGGACCAAACGCAAATTAGTGGAAACAGACGATTATGATTAGAGCTACATTTAGTTGGGTATCCACCGACTTGTACAGTTCTATATTCCCACATGTAACTGTAGCATTGTAGTAAATATGTTTATTGAAGCAAATTTTTTTGGATGGCAAAGGCAATAGTCGCAACGAGCACGGCAATAAGGAATAGTAAGATGCTCCAGCCCCATCCTGTTTCGAAAAATTGAGTACAGACAATGAAAAAGCATAATCCACATACCTGAGCTTCCAACCTGGTCAGGTACCCGGACAACCCGAATGGAATTATCGGCGCTGCTTGAAGCCAAAAGCTTTGAAGTGGGGTTGAAAACCAAAGTAGTCGGAGGGAAGTCATGGGCCTTCAGGATAGTCGCTACTGTCTGTTGAAACATGGTCAATTCTCTTGAACTAATTTGTAAAAAGAAAAAGTACCGCAAGAGTATTGGCGTCAAGGATTCCAATGCTCAGATCTGAAGATCCGTATCCTATGAACCTGCCGTCGGGACTGCAATATTTCGATAAAACCTCATATCCAGCACATAAAACCGCGAACATCTTACCTTAGGGAGAAGCAGGTCAACCCTCGGTCTCCTACTTTTCTTGATTTTTCCATGGTCCAGTTCTTTGTGTTCCATTTACATATATAACCTTGTCGCGATGTTGACTTGGACCGAGTACGTGACGGGGCGGTATTGACGACTGTATACAAGACTTCCGCATTCTTGGGATGTTGCCTACGAAGTAGGTCTAGAAAATCTCCTCCGGGGTGAAAGATGAAAAAACGCTACCTCACTGAGCGGAACGACCCGCCAGAACCTCCGCCCAAAGACGAGGGAAGTTCAATGGTACGTTCCAAATCAAGGGTGGAAGCCTCAGTGCTTTGCGCCTTTTGCTTTCCCTTTTTCTTCGTCTTTTCTGGAAGACCACCGACTTCAGTTATAGGGTAGACCTGCAGATTTGCCGTTGTGGCTATAACGAGCTGCAAAATATACGACGATCAGTACGTGAGGATGGGGGGTTGAGAAATGAGCTCGCCTTGTCGTTCGTGAACGTCGCGTCGTAAAGCTCCTGCTTTGTCGAGACAGGGGCACATACTGGGATCAAAGAGGGGTAGGCAAGCAAATGAAGCTATAACATGGATCGCCTGGAATCAATATGGAGCTGAAGGCTTCAAGGATGCGTGCGTACGCTATGAGAACCTCCTGCGGCCAACAGTTCGTTATCGGAAGAGAAGACCGTTACTTTCTGAGCATTGAAGTTGAAAATCAGGACCAGGAATGCGTCTTCGAGCGATCCACCGACCTGGAAGTCATCGTCTTCATCTTTGAGAGTAAGAGTACTTTGTGTCTTCACAAGCGTGATGCTATCCAATTCACGGTGAGATAAACGTCCTGTAAGGTGTACTAGTAGCATACCTTTTGTCTTGAACTTGAAAAGCGCGACAATTATCATTGGGACCGTTCACTAGCTGCTCCGGCGAGCTATTAATGCCGCACACAAGTCTTCCCGCCTACAGATGAAACGTAATAAACTCCCATTATTATTTCCCAAACCAAAGAAAGTCCGCACCTCTAGCGGAGCTGCCATGCTCATAGGCGCGTCCTCACCTTTCGTAAGCTCATACTCGCCTTCAGACTCTATTGAGAGATCAGCTTTGACGCGAATGAGCCTCTGTCGAAAGTTGTGTATGTATCAGCACACAAAGATTGTTCCGAATGGGTTATATGTGACATTTCCGCACCAGCTTATTCTTGATTCCACTTTTCGAAGCACCACCTCCACCTCCAAGGACAATTTGATTATCTGAGATAAAAGTAGAAGAGTATACCGGGAACTTGTCCAATACATGGGTTTTATGTTCAAGGCGCATTTGGACCAGAGGAACTTCCAATAATGACGTGGTCGGTCGACAGTAGGGGATCGTGGTGGCTGTGCCTTAGTGTTGATGCCGCGAGCCGCAAAATTTAAGCAGGGGCTTTGCCCACTCGCAGGTTCGACTTGAGCCGAACATTAGTCGATCCTTTCATGAGTACTTGCATCAGACGTCCATCATGAACTTTGACCTTGGTATGAGTTTCCCAAAAATCTGATACTTACACCGTCTAAACTTCATTACGACCAGAACCGAATATACCACCCAATGTCTTCCCAAAACTCAACACTGCGACCATCATCGGAATCTCTGTTGCGATAACCGGAAACATCCTTATATCCCTTTCCCTCAATATACAAAAATTGGCGCATAAACGATTGGACTCAGAAAAGTCTGCAGAAGCGTCAAACGACCGTTCCAATTCCAACCACCGGCATGTGGATACAATGTATGAAGAGGAGGAAGAAGTGGAGCGAGTGGACGACTCAGACGGATCCTCAGTCACGCCTCGTGCAAGCACCAGTGCTGCAGAGTCAGAAACGCAGCCTCTCTTTCTATTCCCTCATGCAAAATCATCTTATGGCTCTACTTCTCGTCATAGCGACGCGAGGCTTCCGGAGAGATCATTCATATCACCATTATCACTCGCGAGGAAAGGAGCCCCTGAAACGCCCCCTGTCATGCCTGTAGAGGTCGTGTCGGAACACACATTGATCAATGGTCTAACGAATGGTCAAAAGGGAAGCGAGGTTGTGCGTGAAGTCACCCCCGAACCAGGCAATGGGAATGAAAACGAGAGTGAATACCTCAAAAGCAAACTATGGTAAGTCTTTAATGGTCCTGAAACGACGATTCTTATTCCTGTTCAGGTGGACGGGATTTCTGTTGATGAACGTTGGAGAAATGGGTAAGCTTCGTCCTTCAACCAAACTGTGGCCCCTTCGATGATCTTATTTAAGGGAACTTTATATCATACGCTTGGGCGCCGGCATCGGTGGTCGCACCGTTGGGCACAGTATGTCGATGTCGGTGCTCCTCCGATTTCCCGACTCACCGTCTCTTCGTTAGTTCGCGCTGATTGCAAACTGTTTCTTTGCTCCCCTTATCTTGGGAGAACGCTTCCGAAAAGTGAGGTCTTTCTTGAAATCTAGTCAAAGTTGGCTCACCTGTCAAAGCGCGATCTACTGGGCATATTGATCGCAATTATCGGCGCAGTGACCGTTGTTCTCGCTTCCAATTCATCCAGCGAAAGGCTCGATCCAGATGATTTGGTCAAGGCCATTTCACAGATCCCTTTCATCGTATATTTTTGCATTTACACCGTTGGAATTACTGTACTCTCCGCACTATCAGAGGGTAGTGTGGGACAACGGTACGTGCTAGTTGACGTAGGGCTGTGTGCACTTTTTGGTGAATATGTACGAATATTTGGGGAGATCTTTACTTACTTGGCTCCCTATAGGCGGATTCACTGTGCTATCGACAAAAGCCGTCTCTACATTGCTAACCATGCAGTGGTCTAAGGTTTTCAAAAAGCTCATTACTTATCCCGTCATGCTGGTAAGATTAAGCTTCTGCGCCGCATCGGGATGCCGACCCTAAACTATATTTCAGGTTCTCCTCTTGACTGGCATCGGCCAGATACGGTATTTGAACAGGGCCCTGAGGCGCTTCGATAGCAAGGTTGGTTTGTCTCACAAGTCGGTTCTGCTTCTCACGGAAATTTTTGTAAGATTGTCATCCCTATACAGTTCGTTCTTTTCAACCTTTCCGCAATTGTCGGTTCAGCCATTCTGTACGGCGACTTCAGAAGGGCGACTTTCCACCAAGTTGTCACATTCTTGTACGGATGTGGAGCTACTTTCTTAGGCGTTTTCATCATCTCATGGACCTCCGAATCAAAGAACGATGAGGATGACCATCCGGAGACCGAAGAGGAGGAAGGAGACTCTCAGCTTCCAAATGATGTTCAATCGAATACTCAGATAGGCTCAGGGTCCTTGGGTCGTAGGAAGGCTGCGACGTTAGTCCTACCTAGTGGGTTCAGTCAAATTCCCTTGCGGCACAAACACAGTTCTCCGAGTGTTATGGGTATTTCACCGGCCCAGGTAAGTGTTCAGGGGCATCAGGCTATATGCACGACCGCTCACGATACACACAGCCTCTTTTGCTGGTCCACACACCGCCAAGAGAGATTCCACTTCGGGACGTCGAGCGAGCAATCGACCGTGTCATCTCAACGCCAGATTCTGTGGGCAGGCAACGTGCCACGAGTTTATTTGGAGAACCATCGCATCGTCGAAGAGCACTCATCAGCCCTCAACGGGGAGGAAATGGTAGTGACCAGAGATAGGAGGGCAAGCGTTCGCGGCTTAACTCGGAATCTAGATTAGGTTTTACACAAAGGACAGAGTGTCTTACTTGTTCTACATCTGTCGCAGCATGTTAATCTCGGATCAATCGCACTCGTTTGTATAGTATGTTAATTAATCTATACCTCTACAAAAATATCCTGAGGTACTCGGTTAAAGCCAGAAGAGCTAGACTCTGCCCGTAGGGCATGCTTGTTAGAGGAATCTTCTTGTACCCATCGATATCATTGAAAACTGGGGTACCGAATGATACCAACTTCAGTTCTCCCCTGTCTGTGATATTCTGGATAACCGCTTCAATTGCCCTCTTCGCGGCATTGACATAGCGTTCTTCCTTGGGAACCAGTCGAAGGCGAATGGCTTTCATTATGCCATATGCGAACCCAGCCGTGCAAGATGCTTCAAGGTATGAAGACTCGTCGTCGATGACAGTATGCCACAGACCAGTTTCAAAGTCCTGATACTTGACCAGCGCATCAATCTGGGAAACGAGCGAGGTCACTAGATGTAAGCGAACCCCATCGGTTTCCGGTAGTTGAAGCATTTCAATGAAGTCGGGAATGGCGACGGTTATCCAACAGTTACCACGTCCCCATCTTGCACGCCCAAAGTGGTGTCGACCGTCAAATGTCCAGCCTAGAATGTGGTCGGTCATCTTCATCGTTCAGCACAGTATAAAAAGTTTGGTACCGTGAAACCACAGTCCTGTCTGCACGTCCTGAAGATACTTTATACTGTGAAGGACAACGCATGGTGAAAAGGAATCACATCAGCTGAGGAAGACCTTACTGAAGCAAAAACTGCCTCTTGGCTTCCTCGACATAGTGCGGTCGTCCAAGCACAAGACCTATCTTGGCTAGGGGTAAGACTGACATCATTAGAGTATCGTCCCACAGCTGCTGATAGTGATCCGCGAGGTATGTTATATGTTGCAAGCCACCTTCCTCGGTTCGGGGCATTTCGTACATGACCCATTCAGCCCAAGAGTCCAAGTGTGTAAGGTAGTTAGCGCGTTTTGCTTCATGGAGGTAGGCTGCAGTAAGGAGAGGGGACATGGTATTGACGTTCTGTCAGTTCGTCTGCTGGTTAACACGAGTCCTGAGGGCGAAAACCTTGAGCAGACCTTGGTTGTCCCGATCTCAAAACGGTCGCGAAACCAAGCAAGGGCAATTTTAAGAGACTCTTGATCGCCACTGACTTCGTAGAATTTGAGCAAACCGTAAAGACCTGCATCCCATTATTGGTTGAAGCGGATTTGAATGCCGAAAAGCGTTGTTCAAACCTATTCCATGAGTCCACTGGTAACAATCAGCCCCGATGAGAGATATCGGAGGTCAAGAGCTGGGTTACCTCCCAATCATTCCAGCCTTTTGTGTCGATTACCCTGCCATCGGCTAGAGGCATGAGGAACTCCCCAGTCTCATCCTTGATATTCACGAGGCAGTCGATCAAGCTTTTGATTTTCGTAATGACATTAACCTAGAAGTAGTCAGAATACTAGCTTTATAACGGAAGGTTAACTTACCTTGACGGGATTTATGTTCCTGGTGGACATTGTAGCTTTTAAAATGAGTGTGCGAGCCCTCGTTCTTGCATTTTTGTACTGGAGTTACTGCAAGGGAAACCGGAACGGAGGGTATTCACGGACCGACTAGAGCCACCCGGACCGCTCTACATAACCGATATTATATTAACCGATTCGCTGCAGGCCAGGCGTGATCACTGGTTTACTGTTCCATGGGGTCAAAAACTTGCCACTACTCCTTGGGAACAGTCACAAGGTCGTTCGAAGGCTCAGGGATGCTGGTGCCTGAAGCTATACCCACATCACTCTCTTTTAAGCCACCGTATTAATCAAGGACGGGAGTCCTTCACCTCCCGGTCGCCCACCACAAGAATGTCAGGCAAAGATTTTTCGAGCACTCTCCACAATGAGGACATTGAAAAATCAAAATTGTACACCATTAACAGCGGGTCAACGGAAGGTATGTCTGAAAGACTGGATATTCCTGTCCTCAGTCATCCAATAGTGTTCATTCCACAGTCTCCCGGGCCCCTCCTCGCGGTATCGATGCTGAAGTAGCTGAATTCTTTGCAACGCACGGGAACTCTAAAGAGCCCGTAGTCATAGATGAAGCGACCAACAGACGTTTGAGAATGATGATACACAAGCGCGTCTTAGTGAGTTTTATTGAATTTTACGTGCATTCGTACAGCTAACTTTTCGCAAGGTCGTCATGGTCGTCACATATTGTAGGTTGCGTTGTGTCCAGGCATTGTGAGAACTGGTATTTCTAACCTGAATACACAAGTCGCCCAGACCTTGGATAAAGGGTACTTTTTTCTTACACCAATTAAGATTTCATGGTTCACATTCTGAATTCAACAGGACACTCAACTTCGCTTCAATCATGCAACTGCCTCAGGACACCAATTTGAAAGGGCAGGAATACGCCTGGCTTACCACCTGCAGTGCGTCCTTCTCAGATAATCTTTGTCTCATACTTCCGCTAATGTACAGTCTGCTCGTATTTGTAGTCTACATTGCCATGTTCGTCCCGTCTAGAATTTTTGATTGGCCCCCGTTGTGACTCTGCTTCCAGTGTGGTATGGGAGTACCCTACAAACTGGCTCATTCAGCGTCTCCCTATCGCAAAGTACTTGTCCTTTTGGTAAGCCCACTCCACATCGATCGGCACCTCGCTTCTTACCTTCGTGATACAGTATTATGGGGTGGGGAGCCGTTTTGGCGTTTACTGCGATGTGCCACAATTTTACTGGCCTGGTTATAGTCAGGACGCTTTTGGGTCTTTTCGAAACTGTGTGCCAACCCGCATTCACTTACTTGTATGTAACTGCAGCCATCATTTCTTTGTTGTCATGAAAGTTTACCTCGTTTGCAAGGGCGACGATGTGGTACACCAGGGACGAACAGGCTCTGGTAATCGGGTCATTCTACTCCATGAACGGCTTTCAGCAATGTGTTGGAGGGCTTATTGCCTACGGCATTGCGCAGTGGGATGATGCTGCATTAAAAAACTGGCAATTGTTATTCCTGGTGACATTTTTCGCCATCTCCTTCCTCAACACTGGTTGACCAATTGTTGTTACAGCTTTTGGGGGTCATTACTTTCGTGTGGGGATCGTTCGTGGGCTGGTATCTTCCTGACTCGCCGATTCGTGCCAAATGTTGGTCTCCTGAAGACCGATTACTCATACTTGAACGAGTACGAAAGAACGAAACCGGTGTTCAGAATAAACAGTTCAAGGTACGTCAAACTGCTTCCATTCTTAGGAGACCTGTAACGCTCTATTAGGTAGAACAAATGAGTAAGGACGATAAGGTTCCTTCAGCGGGTCATTCCACCTAACCAACCTCCCTTCAGTTGAGGCATTCAAGGATCCTATTGTGTGGGGCGTGACACTTATATCATTCACCAATGCTCTACCAACTGGTGGATTAGGTGCCTTTTCTAACATTATTTTGAAGGCCTTTGTACGCTCCCCACATATCCCCAACTGTGTTGGCTCTTTAACGTCGGTTTATTCTTTATCCAGGGGTTTACACAGTTGCAGACGTATCTTCTTGCAATTGCTCAGGGTAAGCGTCGAGTTGATTACCTGTGATAATGGGTATTTTGACCGGAATTCTAGGTGCAATCATCATGTCGTTCCTTTTCAGTGCTGCATATCTGTCCAAACGTTTTAGTCAGCGTTTAATTCTCGCATTCGTGGGTCGTTTCCGACTGTTGAAGTCCGTTACATTTTTAGAGCTTTTCCCATTAGTTATATACGCTTCCTAATGTGGCTGGGACTATTGTCTTCCTGAGTCAGCGCTTCTCCATTCTTCAACCAAGAGATCCTTATACCAACTAAATGTGCTAGTCGTACCAACCACCGATAAGACCAAAGTCGGCCTCTTACTCGCATTCTAGTACGTTCATCTGCCTGTGTTCCGACCCACACGAAGCTAATATCCGCATAGCTGCACACAAGGATTCGGAGCGGTTGCCACCCTCAACCTCTCTGTTATGACTGGAAACATTGCAGGTGTATGTACTATGAACAACTGTTCTCTAATCACCGTGATGACACCGCTCGGCCCCAGCGAACCAAACAAGCCGTCGGGACTGCGATGACCTTCATGTACGTTTCATAATAGTCTTTAAATCGTCGCCTCTCAAAGCCAATGCGTTCTCTTGCTACAGTGCATGGGCCGCCGGAAATGCTATTGGGCCACAAGGTTTGTCTCGGGTGTGGTGATGGAATGAAATACAGCGAAACTCAACCCCACTCAGTATTCAGAGCAAACGATGGTCCACGTTACATCAAAGCATTCATCGCCCACATGGTCGTTTATGGTGTTCAACTCGTGGGGATTATATTACTGCGCTTGTATCTGATGCGCGCGAACGTCTTGAAGAGGCGTGCTCAATCTTTGGAGCAGTCAAAAGCCAGCGGCGAGGCTGCTGTAAGTCCAAAACAGTTCGTTCGCATTGTAGTATCCGAGGACTGATATGAGATATTTTCAAAAGAACGAACATCTCGGCCACAGAGAGGCTTTCGACGATCTTACGGATAGGCAAAACCCCGATTGTAAGTTTACACTTGGATCTTCGAGGATTCGTGTCGGCTAACCCACCCCAGTCCGGTATGTATATTGATGACCACGATATCCGCTTTTACGCCTTCACATATTGTATCTTCCATGTGTCTTTAAATGACTTGTCGTGCTACATGACACTTAAGGGAGAGAACAAGTACAAGAGAGTATTACACTACGACGAGTTGCGTCCCAAAGAGATGTCAAACTGTGATGCAAGATCGAGAACCTGCTGCTCCAATCCGGATATTCTTTCGCGCCTGTTTAAAGGGTCAGTCAACACGAAATAATCATGATAAGGGAAGCTATATTCACTCGTGATTCGACCTTTGTCCAAACTCAAATGCCTGCGAGAAGCCTAAACTTCTGTTTGTTTCTACCATCTTCGCCCGTCGTTCTCGATCTTTTTCCAGAATAATCTTCAGCTGAGGCGTTAACCTGGCGTATTCTCGTTGTAACTGTATATATGATTAGCTACCAGAGACCCAGTAAACAAAGCTGGAAAGCGCTCACCAAGTTGATCCTACTCGCTAATGATCCTTCATCGTACCTTCCGAGACCCATGACATCATCTTTCATTCGCTTGAGTTCTTCGAACCATTTGCTTTCGTGCTCACTCAACTCCGGAGAGGCCCTGTGCATCATGTTCTGTAACATACGGTCAAGCCTCCGCAAAAGCAGCGTTTGCTGCTCCTGAGCGCGTTGTAAACGAGCTTCACTCGCTTGACGTCTAGGACCTCTAAGCTTCTCAACAAAACCTTGCAGCTCTCGGCATTTACTACACAATCTGATGAGCTCCTGTCCTTGCAGTGCAGCCCGGGCTTCTGCTCCACGGTATGCGAGTTGAATCTCATGTATCTGACCACTAAGGTGTGCTACCGTCGATGCGAAGTATCGAAGAGTATCTGGAGTCAGCATAAAATCCACCTGCTTCGCAGAACTTGGTAATGAGAGTTGGGGATTCGACGGAAGGCCGGAGGATCTTGACAGAACAGGTGGAGGTTTCCAGGGTTCTGGGCCGAGAAGGGATACGTATGCCGCTGGGCCATCCAAGGGCTCCAGACGTTGGGTCTCCGAACTGGAATCGTTTTGAGAGAGAATAGGAAGTTGTGATTTAGACTGTGACAGATCAACGCGGGGATTTAGGGAGAAGGTGGAAACTCGCATAGCGGAAGTCAAGATTAATAGGCTGTAGGAAAGGTAAACATCGTCAGGGACAGCAACTGCTATCACAGGATTGGACGACCTGGAACGAAACTCAGCGGGTTGGCGTCAAACGTGTTAATAGAACACTCACTTTCGTTCGACTGAGAAGGTCGATAACACAGGCTGGATAACGGTTTTGGCACTGAGCCGTATGTTCTGATTCGAATCCTCCTCGGCAGGTAAAAGATTCTCTAGGACGGGCTGTAGATTCAGGGCATGAACTCCAAACGCATGATAGACGTATAACGTATCGGAATGCACAGGGTCAGGAATAATGATAGGTTGGTTGCCCTGCAGTAGCTCCAAAGCTGACTGGTTCGGCTTCGACGATGACAGCGAAGTCAGTAAAGAGACCAGGCCTAGGTCAATGCTTTCGTAAACAGCGAGCATGGGGAGGTCAGAGGAGGGAATCTAGACGTAAGGTGTCAGTCTAGAAGGGCAAAGATGAGGGGCTGAGGATAATTACTTGTTTACTCTCCCATCTCGCTTCAACCTTTTCGACATCGAGGCAGAGATCCACCTTTCCGTCTTGGTATGTGATGAATACGAAACCAAGGCTTTCAGCAGATGCTTCGTCGCCTTCTGATTCTCTGTCATAATCGCATCCTAGAGATAAATAGGCTATATCGGTGGCGTCGCCACCGTCGCTGCCCTGAAGCATTCTCGGAGAGGGCTGGAGAAGAAACGGGCCCTGCCGGGTGGGGGATGATTTAATGATGGTTGGGGGATGCATGATGACAGAACGCGACGGAGCGGGGAATACAGTCCCTGGTGGGAGTTGTTTCAGGAGGGCCGTAACATATCTTCGTTGATAATCGTATAGTGTCGACAAGTTATTGGATGAAGTAGACCAAGTCTGCGAAAGGAACTCCTGCTTGGCAGATATAAAACATTCCAAAGAATGAACATATGCAGAAGGGACCGATCTGCAAAAACAGTCGTCGGCGCGGACGAGCAAAGGGAGATAAAGCACTTACGCATTTTTAGGCATGTACGGACATATAGCATACACGTCTCCGGACCTCATCACCGCGTATGCAGTCAATGGTCCCCAGTCAGCACGTCCTTTCCCTAGTGCGAAGGAAGCCACCTCGCGTTCCGAAGGATCTTCAGCAATATAGGATCTTCCTGGTTTCCTATCCGGAACAAACGATAAAAGCTGTTGAGGTTCATCTGTGTCTTGTGAAATATCATACTCTCTACGCCATATTAGCAAGCAATAGCGTGAAATTCATCAATAATCTCACCGAAGTTTTCCGTCGACCGTCATCACCATCAGCGTGGACCCTGACTCCCCCCACGGATGCCATTCGACCTTGACAACAGGTGCTGCATCTTCGCTTGCATGATAGAACTGTCCAATCTGTACAGACCTACGAAAACAGTTAGAAAAATGTAGCCGAATTTCCCAACTGAGCTCAAGGGCATCATACTTGCAATCGATGGCAGTAGGCACCAGCCGTGAGTAGCCTGGCCGTGGAAGTACAACAACAGCGACTTGATAAGCTCCAGCAACAGCCAGAAGCTTTCCGCTTGCGTTTAGACAAATTTGGTGTATGTCAAACTGGATATTTGGGGTATGCAGTGTCTAGAAAGGGTTTGCATGAGTTGATGTTCTTTCTTCAAGTGAGATACAAACTTTATATGATTTATTAGAGCCCTTGCTTATTTTTGTGTCCCCAAGAGGAGCCATTCGTAATTCTCTCCCAGTCGCAACCACCAAGTCAGTATCCCTCAGCACCATGACTCGCCGTCTTCCCGAGGTTTGAGTGTCTCTTGACGAATTGTTTCCCGAAGCGAAGTACGGAAGTGAGCTTGTTGAAAGCTCGAGTAGAAACTCATCTTGAGATGATGATTCGAGCGATTTAGAGACGGAAAAGATGGGATGTTGAACGAGTTCCTCGTTGTCCATTTCAAAAAGACGCGACTTTCCCACAGTCCTGGGAGGACGACGCGTCGCTTGCGCGTCCCTCTACTCCAGCTTTACATTTCCACTTACCATGACCTCCATTGGCACTGGCTACGATCTCTCTGCAAGTACATACTCTCCGGATGGGCGTATCTTCCAGGCAAGCAAAGATATCAGTTTATCCGACCTACTTTTTAACGTCGAATAATAAGGTCGAGTATGCAAATAAAGCAGTCGAGAATTCAGGGTATGATCAAATCCCAGCTCACTATTATCTCTCGTTCTTAAACGATCTATCAAATATCTAGGACTGCAATAGGTCTTAGAGTCAAGGATGGAATTGTGCTAGCTGTCGAAAAGTTGGTTCATTCCAAGCTTTTAATACCAGAGGCAAATCGTCGAATACAGACTGTTGACAAACACATCGGCATGGTCAGTGAGATTTGCAATCGTTCAATGCCTTTTTATTTTAACTTTGTCTATAGGCTCCTGCAGGTCTCTTAGCTGATGGGAGACAACTTGCTAACAGGCTCAGGGATGAATCTGCAAGTTATCGCGATAATTTCAGGGCCCCAGCTCCGTTGAAAGTGAGAAACTGCATTACACTAGGACTTCATGATATTAATTGTTGAATCCTTGCAGTATGTTGCAGATCGTTTAGGCTCATACATGCAAGTATATACCTTGTATTCTTCTGTTCGTCCATTCGGGATAAGCACGATCGTTGGAGGTATCGATGAGAGTGGACCATCATTATATGTCATCGAGCCTAGTGGTGTCTTTTATGTGAGTCGGTCGCCCCAACTCACCTATTCGCGTTATCTCAAAGTAATTTAGGGATACTACGGAGCAGCTGTTGGCAAAGGTCGCCAGCTCGCCAAGACTGAGCTAGAGAAGTTGAACCTCTCTGAACTTTCAACCCGACAAGCAGTAATGGAGGCCGCTCGGATGTAAGTGTCGTTGCATGTAATCTCCCGGAAGATACCTGCTAAAATCCCTTGTCACCAGTATACATCTCGTCCACGATGATTCAAAAGAAAAGGACTTTGAACTAGAGATGTCATGGATTGGCGATGAGACGAATGGGCTTCACCTCCCAGTCCCGAAGGATCTGTTCGCCGAGGCAGATGCCAAAGCTAGAGCGGCATTGGAGGATTTCGAGTAGTTCTAATTTGTTCCGCTGTATATCAATTTTACTTCGCTTTGTTCTTCATCTAGACAAAGAGGGTCGTCATTCTCTAACCCGAAGATGTATTTATGACGGAAAAATAGCTCTACACAATCTGTTCTAATTCGCGGGCATATGCTAGGGAAGCGGCAATGAGTTTTTCTTTCGGTATCTCCGTTTGCTCCTCGCCCTTGCGAGCGAATGTTATCGTTGATGCACCGAGATCAACCTGCCATCCACGCTACAGACAGAATAAAACCATTAGTTGCATGTTCAAGCAGCGAAAGGGTCAACCTGCTAACCTGTTTCGCAAAAGATAGGAACTCCGATTGATTGGTGAAGAACAGTAAGGTCGCTGCATCTTTCAAGGGTAGGGTCTCGTATGCTGCCTCTTCGCAACTGGCAATTTCATTTCTGTAAGAGCCGAAACCGTGAGCCGGCTACACGGAAGGAGACGCAGAGAAAACAGACCGAATGGTACCCATTAGACTGTCAACAAAGAATTTATACTCTTCGGCCGGTGCCTCCTCTCTCGCATTCCAGACTTTGCTGTAGCTCCCTTCCATTAACCACTGTTCCAGGTTGACGGGATGTCGAATAAAAGGGTTTTCTCCAATTTGATCTGCAGATAACGGTAAGCTTTCCAGCGTTGTGTGGAAGTCGGCAATGCGATTTTGAGTGAGAAGTCGAATGAGATTCAATCCTCGAATGGGATATTCGCGTTTTGATGGTGGAAGTATCGAGCTGGTTGTAGTATCAACGCTGGTCGTCAAGGGAATAGACAAGAAGATAACTACCCGTAATCGGTGTAAAAGGTCTGTATTTGGGAGAAATAACGGTCGAATGAAGGTACGTCTCGTGTCCGAATACTCCAGATTGCACCAATTTCAAGAATATCACCTAAGTAAGCATCAGCGTATGTCGACCACATTTAAGTTTAATTCTCAACGAACGGGCTATGATGAGGTCGTTAGGATTGGGGTCTCCTTGTGGTATCAACAGTCCAGCTTCAATTAATCCGATCTGAAATTATAGCCATCAGTTAAATAGTAGAGCTCCAACGAGAATTCGGTTACCTTGAGCTTTGAGAGTAAGGTTCCACATTTCTTAAGATCATTAGCGTTAAAGAATTTTTGTAAATCTTCGTATAGTGTTCGAAGCTGATTGGGTGCCATGGGTGAGCGATAAGTATAAGGAGAATGAACTTGAAGTGACGCGCGTCCTCGAGACGCGTCAGCTGAATTTCACACACTTCTCTTATCCTTCCTTACTCCCCCATAATCATCATGGACCACATCGACGTGCAACAAATCAAAAGCGGCGAAATAAACCTCGGTGTACGTATTCTTTACTGAAATCAAACCTGGATAGCGTACTGATTTCTATCTCTCTCAGACTTCAATTATGGCCGTTCAGTTCGAGGGGGGAGTCGTTATTGGGGCTGACAGTCGAACGACCACCGGAAGCTACATCGTGAATCTTGCCTCCCGTCTTATTCAGTATCCACACAACTGAAGAAATGTTCAGGCAAATCGAGTTACAGACAAGCTTACTTTCCTCCACGAGCGTGTCTACTGTTGCCGATCCGGTTCAGCAGCAGACACGCAAGCCATTGCGGATATGGGACACTATTATCTTCAGATGCAAGCGTATGTTTTACTGCAACTCGAAACTGAAAAGCTTATTCAATGGCTGAGCTTTCGTTGATAGTCAAATTCTTGGATCACCTCCTTCAGTACTCACCGCCGCCGCATTGATGGAGAAGATGTGTTACCAAAATAAGGACCAGCTGAGTGCAGGCATCATTGTGGCGGGTTGGGACAAGGCGGTTGGGCCAAGCGTGTATAATATCCCGCTTGGTGGTGGTCTTTTCCGCCAGCCATGGGCCATCGGAGGTGAGCACCAACTTGACAGTTGTTCAATAATTACTCACTATCGATGCCCTTTCTTTGAAGGCTCCGGTTCAACATATGTTTACGGATACTGTGATGCCACTTACCAAGAAGGATGGGGGAAAGATGAAACCGTAGAGTTCGTACAGAACAGTGAGTGAGGCATCGTTGAGAAAGACCACTCCCCCCCCACTAACGCAGTATCTTCCCAGCGCTGGCATTAGCTATGTCCCGCGATGGCTCATCAGGAGGATGTATTCGTATGTGCATCATCACCGAAGACAAAGTAGAGCGCCTCTTCATTCCAGGAGATAAACTCCCAAGATTCTGGGAGGGAAGAGAAGTTCTCGGTGAAGCAAAGAAACCTACCATAAACAGGGATGTGGTGCCTATGGCTGTCGAAGCTTAGATATTAGCAATTTATTACTGTCTGTTCAAGTATAACACAATTCTGCACATATTCTCCTTCGATATCATTCAGATTCCGATATGGAACGGTACCTGGATCGTTTAATCCAACCAGACTTTTCCTCCCAGCCTAAACCTTCGAACATTCGAATTCTCCACAGTGCGATGCCAACAGCAGCGATATCTGCATGCTGTATTGTTTCCTCGTTTGAAAGTAGTACGAAAGCATGGCTAGGTTTTTCTCCCGTCCGTCCTTTCGCTGTCGTGTGATATCGTGCTCTAGCTTCCACGGCTAAGATGTCGGAAAGAAATTTGTGAAGGGCAGCACGTTGCGAAGGCTCCGGAAACAAAGCACCGCCATGATAAAGTGGAATCTGGTGTGCCGCAAGCGGCTCTAGGCCATTTGGGAGTAGCTGGGGATCAGAAGAGGATGCTGGATGTAATACTGATACAGGGCGGGAGGGAGCGTCCTGTGTTGGCTTATTCGATACTTGAGACGGTGGTTCGGATGACATGGATGGTTCAGGCCTTGACTTTGTTTTAGGATCGCGATTGACTGGTGGGACAACCAAAATCGCTAAGACATGTTCGATCGCAATGGTTCCAGAAGTTTGAAATTCCTTCCACTCGTTTTGTGTAAGCCTTCGTATGAGCGTTTGATTGGCCATCCATTTAGGCCGAAACCTAACCTGTTCGTAAACTAACTTAAGTTCCTGAAGGACTCTTAATCTCAGTAAATGTCGTATCTGTTCCCCTAAAAGTTGGTGTAAATCTGCATTGAAACGCGTATGTACACCTGAAGGGAGTAATTCTTCAATACTATGAGACAAAAAAACTGTAAGAGAACACCTGCCTCTTGCTTTCATCATTCTAAGCGCTGTGCTAGTACATGATATGTATATCGCCGTGCCGGAACGTCTGGCCTTGAACTTTGGGTGTTGTAGACCATCGGGTACCAACAAAGTGGGTGGGCGAATGTTGGGGTGGATAAACCGTAGTGGTTCAGGGGATGGTAGCTTCATAATGCTCAAACGGATCAGAAAATCTGGAGAAGTTAATTAGTGATGTACTCGGCGGGATGAAAATAACGAACCTGAAGGCAAGTACTGTCCTGTCACATAACAACGCCGTATTGGAGAGGCAAGCATTCGAACTAGAGGGAAAAGGTAAGGATCAACCATGAATAAGGAAATACACTATTACACACGATATGGGCTTGACCACCACTGACGCTCCTCTCTACTCATGTTCCTGGGAATATTATGCCCATGCTCCTTCACATTTACACGTTTTCCGACGCGTTTCCGAGGTGGTAATGATTTGTGATGTATATACTCATCTGAGTTAACTACCGGATTGTGTAGTGATAGTAATATTGACTTTTGATAGTCTTCTGGTTTGAAAGACGGCGCCGGGAGTACAGGTTTTCGCAGCGATATTTTCTTGACGCGAAAGCTGTCGTGTTTGAATTGCTCATATGGCTGTGGAGGCTTCTCTGCCAATTTTTTGAGGAGACGTGGAAGGATACGAGGCATAAAAAGAAGCGCCAGCGCCCGCGCGGCCGTCAATTTACAGCAATGGACTTGACGCCGCAGTCGACATGGCTTCTTCCATTATATCCAGCACAAAGAATTTGTGGCGAAAATCGGTTCGTCAGAAAGAGTCTTCATACCAGAATTCAGCCTCTAACATTGGAGCAAAGTATCATTTCGAGCCAGTGACCCTTGCCATAGTTGGTTGTGGGCAACGGGGAAAGGTAAGGGGTGCTTCATATTGTTCTCGATTTCCCATCCTTCTCATTACTGCTTCAAGGGGTACGCTAGATACGCTCTAGAATGTCCCGAAGCATGCAAAATCGTAGCTATCGCTGAACCTCGTCCTCAAACTCGAAAGATCTTTTCACAAACACACAACATCGACGAGACGTTGGTCTTCCATACATGGAAGGACCTGCATTCCGCATCTGCAGAGACTATCAATACCATTGGAAAGCGACTTGCAGACGCAGTCGTAATCACATTACAAGACCATTTACACGTTGAGGCCGCTTTGGCTTTCGCAGAACAAGGCTACCATATTCTCTGTGAAAAGCCAATGGCTACAGATTTGAGCGATTGTATTCGGATCGAGAACGCGATCAAGGATGCGGGTGTAATTTTTGGAATGGGACATGGTATTGTGACCTTTCGTTTCTCCATAACAAAGCAGTAAACCGATGTCTTTATAGTGATGAGATATTCCCCTTACAGCCAAGAGATTACGAAGCTGGTAAGGTCTGGGGATTTAGGAAAACTAGTCAACATCGTGCAAGTCGAGCCTGTTGGACATTACCACTTTGCCCATTCCTATGTTCGCGGAAACTGGGCGAAAGAGAAGAATAGCTCTTTTTCTTTAATGACCAAGAGCTGCCAGTAAGTCACTCATGTATGTTCTTTCTGTACGGCGCCCTCAAATTTTGCACCGAAAAGTGACATCGATATCATTTGTCATTGGTTCGGAAATTCCGCACCCAAGAAAGTTTCGTCCTTTGGTTCTTTGCAACATTTCAGGCCCTCTGGGAAGCCAATAGAAGCAGGCGATGCGGAACGTTGCTTCGATTGCCTAGCTGAAGCGGATTGCCCTTATAGTGCCAAACGGAGTGAGTATTCGTTTGTCGTACTTCCTTTATCCCTCAAGACACTGATAAAACTCACACAGTATACTTCGATCGCGTTTCTCGTGGAGAAATAGGGTGGCCCGTCTCTCCCCTCGTCGATGGCATCCCAGACATCGAAAACATCACCACAGCCTTGAAAACGGGTCCATATGGCAAATGCGTGTACGAGAGCGAAAGTGATGTCTGTGATAATCAAGTCGTCAATCTCGAATTTGAGAACGGCGAGACCGCTTCTTTCACAATGATCGCTTTTACTTCAGCGATATGTGAGCGGCAACTCCGAATGCATTTTACACACGGAGAAATTATCGGGGACGGGTCAAAGTACACTGTCACAGATTTCAGGAGACGCAAGACGACGACACATATACCGAAGAATGAAGGCGGTGGTCACGGTGGAGGTGATCTGGGGCTCATCAGAGCGTTTGTGGAAGCAGTTCGGACGGGGAATCAATCTATTCTTGGAACGGATGTAGGGGAAGTTCTTAGGAGTCATTTAACAGTCTTTGCAGCAGAGACCAGTCGAAGAACCGGGACGGTGGTCGATTGTGTCTTATTTGAAACACAAGCCAGGGAAAATCTAAAGGAAGGGGAGACTCAGACTGTTGAACTGCGCTAAGTCATGATAACAAAGCGATGCAAATGACATTGACGATAGGAGTTTAGTGTAAAGTAATATACATGTAGGAAGTAAATCGAAATCAAGGCGGAAAGTTTGTAAATAGTGGGTAGCGCTGTGAGCGGATAGAGTGACAGGTAGAACGAGGTTAATTGATGTTCTTCAGTCTCTGAGTTCGAGTTCCCGGCGAATGATTTCCCGTACTTCTCTCAAGCCACCAACCTCATTTTTGACACGTCTTGGACTACGCGTAACCAGCTCCTGGGCACTGTCCTTGCCTCCAGGGGCTGGGCCAGATTTACTGGGAGTGGCCGGGTCTGATTTTGAAGCTGGCATTTCTAGCCAGCTTTCACCAGTGATATTCAGCGGCTTCAAGAAAAAAGGGCATAACCTCGTCAACAGGTCCAAAGACTCGTTTGCATCCGCCGCTGAAATCGGCACAGGGGAAGATTTGATGACAGCAGTTGCAACTTCGGCCTTGGGAAGTGCGCGTCGCTTTCGGGCGTGTGGAGTGCTGGATGTTCCTGCTGTAGGTGCAGTAAAAAGCCTTGGATAAAATCACAGATTAGGCATCAGAGCCAGCAAATTTAATCAGACTTACATCCAAACACTCTCGGCAACGCCACCCAAACGACCAAGGAGACATCGTTGACGCATTTCATCTTGACTAAGTTTGAGCATCTGGTCTTGAGATAAATTGGCAGCAAGTCCGTGACGTTGTTTCGAAGGCGAGGCGGACAATGATCTCTGACGGATCCGTTCATATAGAGCCTGGCGGCGTGAAGTAGTCGGCGTCTGTGGAACAGAGCCGGACTCTGTAGGTGTGGACGGGATCTCATCTATCGAAGCATTAGAAGTGGTAGGTGTGCGAGGCAAAAGCTTGACAGGATCGTCTGAGTGTGACGATGGGGTAGAGGGGAAAAGCACTGTATTTTTATTAGAGGCTATGATCTGACGTTTGGAGGGTGTTGAGATAATGGGCCGTTTAATGGGAGAAGCTGTCGCTGATCGTTTACTGGGAGATGAAGAGCGAGAAGAAGGTGTAATTGGAAAAGGCATAGGAAATTCAGCGTCAGGAGCTGATCGCCCACGGGGCGTACGCGAGGGAGAAGAAGGTGGGGCCAAAGCCTCTGACATGGTTCTTGACGACATTGCCTTGGGCGAAACAGAGGCAAACATGCGAGTTAACGAGGAGGGTTTGGCGGATATACTGAGCTTGGGTAGGTTTGCGAGTGGAACTAAAGGAATGTTTTTGGAGTCACTGTGGATCTGTAAAAACATCAGTTGGCCCGATAACCTTGATGTATTCCCTTGCTTACCTCGTTCCAAGCGATCAATTTGTCGTGAAATTCACGACGACGCGCGTCTGCTGCGGCCGTCCAGCGAGCCACGGCTGCCATACCGCCTCCCATATCTTTATCAATATCCATTTCGACCTCAATTCCTAGCCCATACGCAGGCACTCGCTTGCCTTCCCCTTTAGAGAAGTGTGACGCTGCACTGACGATGAAGCCCATGGACCCTCGGGTCCAATCTTTCGGTGGTGGATCTGAACTATCCACGAACGGGTTTTCATCATCATCCTCGGTTTTTAACGTGTCTGGATCTGCTGTACCATCCCACTCCCATAACCAACATAGCCTCCTGAGGTCTTGAATCGTAAACTGAGTTGGAAGCCCAGTGTATGTGCCTAGTGAGATGTGATTTAAGACATTTCGAACAATGCCAGTATCCGACGATGGAGATACAGCGCAGGTTGCGAGTGCATGGGAAAGAGCGTGTTGAAGAGCGGTTTGAGTGGTTTGTAATCGCGACAAGTGAGGAGGCAAAGATAGATCTTCGTCTGGAGCACTCTTTTGCGGTGAGATGGGTGGAGTTGGGAGACTAGATTGACATGAGTTGGACTTTGATCAGAAGCTCTAGAAGAAGGTTATGGAACACGACTCACGCAATCCTCATTTTCTTCGGGCTAAGCGTGTTTTCGTCTGAATCGGGGGGACATCTCTTTTTTTTCTTGGGCGAAAGTGACAAGTCGGTGTAGATGGACATAGATCAAGGAGCAAAGCAATTTGAATGAAACGGAGCAAAAAGGGTGTCGCCAGCAAAAAGGAAGGTGAAGGGAGAGGAAGACCTTGGGCGCGCGGCGACTTGAACGCGACAACGTGACCAGTTCGGCAAATGCCGGTAACTTCCTCAGTCTCTCAATTGAGACCCCCTGGTTTTCGTGGAACCTAGATCGGAACAGGTAGAACGCCGCCAATGGAGCCACATGGACCTGATACTTGAAACATCCGAGGGTGAAACAGCCTGCTTTATCTAATTCGAAGCCCACCTCACCTCGACAGCCCGGTATTCACGTTTACCATTTGGAAGGCCGTCGTTCAAGGAGTATCTGCAATTGCCGTTATACTCAAAGCTAGAGCTTGAAATCTCGGCCTTCACGATACTTTGGCCTATTGCCAGGACGATGCAAGCTCCAATTGAATGGCGGTCTCTCGACGGTGACTTGCTAGGATCGCTTTGAACTGTATCAAGTTTCACTCGCACGGTCTATATGGTAAAAGACCTATTAGATACTTCTACGTTTTAGGTTGGTGCCCTCGCCGCTCGGATCCTACTATAGCTAAATAAAAGATGTGACATTTCGTGACTGCACGCGTTTCCATGAACTCCCACATCCGCCCACGGCTGTTTCGCTTTTTGTTCTCCAGCTTCCAAGAAATCAAGCCACTCAACCCACCTCACCCGCCGCATTGAGCTGATCACCAACACGGGGAAGCAGGGGATCCCGTTCCTCGATTTGCGTCGCTTGTTCGTAACAAGCATCATGCAACAGATTCTGTGATCATGATGGAGAAGTTCCTTTGACGTACAGCAGTTTCATTTCAAATCTGGAAGACAGACTAAGGTTCATCCACCCCGAACTTCCTTTTCTGATCGCTTTTCGTCAGCAATATATTCAAGGAAGTAGTTTATCTGTCTTCCGTATATTTTAGAGCCATCTCAAATCACGACGCTCTTCTCAACCTCCTTCTCTCTCAACTACTCTCATCGTCCTTAATGGCGAACCCCAACTTGTTAATGGGGTGTTCAGGTCAAGTTCAGCAAGTATGGTACGTGTATTTTAGCAGCCACACGTTCGCCATTCACGATCTGCTGTCTAGGGGGGACCTCATCAGCAACCTTATATGTGAGGCGAGTTTTTCTGTCTTTGGGAACGATCCTCACCGCTCTTGCATCGCAGCTGTTGCCGACTCGACCGTCAAACACAATGCAGACCTCGAACGCCGAGTTGAAGAACTCGAACTACAGCTAGCGTACTATAAACGAGCGCATAGCGTTGCAGTCGAAACTTCCGACAGTCAAAAAGTCCAAATCGCTACCCTGAGCAGGCAAATTTCGTCCCTCGACGCATTTCAGAATGTCCGTTCACTCCTTGTCGCAAGTCTCTTTACGCTAATATTCTACAGGACTTGAGTCCACTCATTCATTGCGTTCTCAACGGCGACGAGATCTTTTTCTCTCAGGTTTATCTCATAAATGGCTTTCAAGGAGGACAGAGGGTTGCACAGTTATTGACAAAGTCCATCGCGGAGTTTCTGTCCCAGGAGGATCTTCAACTGTTCACTCGAATCTCTTTCTGGGTTACCCTATTCGTCAACAAATCACAGCTTGCGAACACTCTCGTCTGCCAGAACATCTGTACTCATGATCAGCTGGACGCTTTCTTCGCCGTGGGTACACCCATTCCCTGCTGTGGATTGCCGTTTTGAGTCGAATAACAGGGCTTTACTCAAACTTCGCCCCGTTTTCTAATTGTTGATGTTGCTGGGGAGAGTAGCGCCGAGGCTAAAATCAAAGGTACGTCGCTACATCCTTTGGTTGTTGACCAAGTTACGAGTATCTGTTTCTAGAGCACGTTGCGACTTATACCTGCTTCCCCCAGGCGTTGAAAATGTTCCTTGGCGGTATGCTGTCATTCCATCACTTTCGCTTTCCAGATCATCATCGTATTTGCTCCAGGATGTTTTACTCGTACTTATGCCGGGCTATTTAGCGGCCTCGAAGTTGACGCTCTACTTGGCAAAATTGTGATGTTACACTCCAGCTCCCTAGACCCGGCCAGCGAATTTAATAGACTCAAAATTCCCGCCACCCTCGAAATCGAAGGACTGTTCTTCGAAACCCAGCAATTCCAGGGACATCTTTCGCGGCCTGCTCCATTGCAGTTGGAAAACTTTATTTGTGCTCCTTCCAATGGCGGTCTCGCTAGTCCTCAGTCGCCTGTTCGTGGCAATGGACGCATCATTGATTCAGCCCTGGTAAGTGATTCCAGTGCCTTCACACTGCCGCCCCATTGATGAGCAAAAAATACGTGTTGTAGCCCCTGCACAAACGTATGTCTATCCATCTTATGTCCCGCTCATCTTAAAGATATACTCGTTCAAAGAATCGCCGCCGCCTTGCAACGAACACTACCTAATGACGTGCTCGAAAGGGGTGAGTCATCCGTCCATAAAATCTACTTAGCCATTTACTCTCTCTTTTTCAGGCGGGGGCGTGCAAGTACTCTCACGAATACGTTCTCACCTCGGAACAGCTGGCGTCCTTGGCCAACAACGCTAAGAAAGCTCCCTGCAATTGGTTAAAAAATGGTGAATAATCTCGATACCATCCACCGGTCTCCTTGCTGACCCGCATTCAATTTCGCAGGGATGACGTGCCCCTTTGGAGAGAAATGCTGTTGGGGTCATGTTTGTCCCAATGGACCTAACTGTTTCCATCTAAGCAAGGGGAAATGCTGGTTCAAAGGTGGTATGAGATCGTCCTTTATCCTTTTTGTCCCGACTCCCTAATAGTCTACTTTAGAGGACATGCATGACCCTCCTACTTCACCGTCAAGATCATCGGGGGAGTGTGGGACGTATGTTGCACCCTGAATGCTTATACATGAGAATGTCTGCATCTATCTTTTTCTTAATCTTAATCATGTAAAGTGTACTGTATCTTGCATTACTCAAATCGGGTTAATTTTGTGCAATCCGTGTATATAGCATACGTAGTTTATCTATTTGAAACGCTGATTATAAACACCCTTGTCGTTCTACAGCTCGTAACTCCTGTACAAGTGACACAGGAGACCCCCGGCAGTGTGTGTAGGAGTGATTAATTACTATTTTTGGCAGTTTGTTCTCGGCAGTGTTCATCGATATTTGATCAACGACCATCTCACTCATTCATTTACGGCCTACTGCTGACGATTCAACTCTACCTCTACCATGTCAACTGTGAGTGTGTCTTCTACGAGAGGTCTAGTAACTCACAGAATTAACCGCCTCAGCACGACGATCACGAAGATCTCCAGCCTACCACCACACCAGGTTCCCTATGGTTCCTATCTAGAGAGAGAAAGAGTCATGGCAACTAACATTTGCTCTGTAGGCTACAAGCCATCCGCTGCAAAAACAGCAGATGAATACGCTAAGCTTGACGCCCAGGATGAGAGTTTGGCTCGGTGGAAGGCGTCTCTAGGTATCACAGCAGGTGGTTCTACTGCACCTGCCACCGGTCCAAAGGTGCGTCTCGGGAGCCCCTTTTTTCTTGTGTCGAACGAATCTAATTCTTGAGCTTTGCCAGGTCACTGTCTTGAAGTTAGAGCTGCATTCTGATACTCTCCCTGCTGGCAAGACTGTGGTCCTTGATCTTAAAACTCCCAACGAAACTGTGCAAGATGCAACAAAGAACCCTATCATTATCAAAGAGGGTGTCGAATACAAGTGAGTCTGGCTCAATTTACCCAGAAAGTCTGTGTCCTAATTCACGTACCGCAGTGTCCGAATTCACTTCAGAGTCAATCATTCCATCATTTCGGTAGTTAGCGCTGACTTTCTTGACGATCATGGTTGCTCAAAGCCGCGCAGGGAGTTCGCTACATTCAAGTAGTGAAACGCACTGGAATCAAAGGTGTGTGTCGTACGAACCCTACCATGCGGGAGGTCACGACTCAATAGACTTCATTCAGTGGATAAACTAGAGCAGATGCTCGGCTCATACGGACCATCACCTGATGGAAAGCCCTACGTCAAAAATTTCGAACCGGAAGAATCCCCCTCTGGATTAATCGCCAGGTCAGGGACTTATAGTGTTAGGAGCCGTGTTGTGGACGATGACGGTGAAATCTATGCTGGCAAGTCTACCTTCTCACACACTTCATGCACTCAGTTCAACTGACAGTGATCTCATCCAGATTTTGAATGGAATTTCAAGCTCGCGAAAGAGTGGTAAATGAACATAGGAACCGCTGACTTGTAGTTCTCGTCTCACTGTTTATTTTATTCCGTTTCATCTTGTTAGTGGCCAGAGTGTGCCTACCTTATTTTCATAGTGGAATTTTCGTATATTCTATGTGGAATCGCGATTGAAATCTTTGAATAGTCCTGAAACTTGGTGTTGGTCCTGTCAGGTCACCTGCCCGCGTTTGAATTGTCAAGGATGGTACCCTTGTTCCGTACCACCATTCTTTTTCATCGTTCATTACACTATAAACCATCATCAAAATCACTTGCGACCAGGCTCCAGGCACAAAAATTCTCGCGAGTCAATAACCCAAGATACACGTCTTCTCAACGCATCGTTACTCCCCCGTCGTCACCGTCGCCGCCGCCGCCTTCGTCATGGGTTGAGCGACTGCCTGCCTCGATTCGTCCTTATCTTTATCTTGTTAGACTTGACAAACCTAGTGGGACTTTGCTGCTATTTTTTCCTTGTAGTGCGTTCATGCTCGTTCAAGGCGTCAAAAAGTGCGCGTCCTAAAATTCATGTTCTCCAACTTGTAGCATGGTCAATAACGATGGCCTCGTACGCGCTCGAAGCGTCATTCACCACACCATTAACATATCTCAGTTTATTCGGACTTGGTGCAGTCATAATGCGAGGTGCAGGGTGTACGATTAACGATATGTGGGATAGGTCACTAGACAAGGGCGTCGGTGAGCATCGGGAAAGTTCTTTCATTTTGCTTTTTCTCATCTACTAAACAAGACAGAACGAGGAGTCGACCACTGGCCAGAGGAGATCTTACTCAATCCCAAGCTCTGATATTCCTCGGGGGACAATTAACAGCTGGTCTGGGTGTGTTGCTTCAGTTGAACTGGTACAGGTACGTCTAGCAATCTCCATTCATGTGATATGTTTTTACTCATTCGCGAGGAAGTATTTTTCTCGGGGCGTCTTCACTTTCGGTGGTCACAATATACCCATTCATGAAACGTATCACGTATTGGCCTCAAGCCGTTTTAGGTGGGATGCAATATCACCCTCGAAATTTTTGTTCAAGCCTCTCAGAAAAAAAAACAATTTATCCATATAGGTCTGGCATTCAATTGGGGCGCTCTACTTGGTTGGTCGGCCGTAGCAGGTGCAGTCAACTGGTCTGTTTGTCTTCCGCTCTATGCCGGTGGAGTTTGTTGGACTCTCGTTTACGACAGTATCTACGCGCATCAGGTAGGACGAAAACCGTATCATGTTTGTCTCTTCCACTCATTCATATGCAAAGGATAAAAATGACGACATAACAGTCGGGATACGCTCAACAGCGCTCCTCTTCGGACCTCACTCGCGAATGATCCTTTCCGCCTTGTCAGTTTCGTCTATATCACTCATGACACTCGCAGGATACTTGAACGCTCATGGACCCGTTTTTTACATGGGAGTTGGTTTGGCTGCCGCACAGCTCGCACGCGTTTTGTATCGGACGGATTTTGATGTGCGGGAGAGCTGTTGGAAAGGTTTTGTTGGATGTTCTTGGTCTGGATTTTGGGTTTGGATGGGGGCGTTGGGTGATTACGCTTCGATTCAATTACTATTGTGAATAGGGGAACTGTGAACTCGGTAATAATTGCGACTGAATCGCGACTCGAATCTAGTTCATCATCTGCTGGCTTTTAAAACAAAAGAAGCACAACAACAGCCAAGTATATGGTACGAAAAGGGAGGGTTGAACATAACATGATACAAAAATACGCAAGGATATCTAGCGCTTGCAACGAGGGGTAAGAATACGACTACAGTGTGGTAAAAAAATTAACAAGGAGGGTCAGCCACGAAAAAGAAACCAAGAAGCAGCTATTCAAGTGTGATTCGTGAAATAGATAATTTAGATGGTAGTGACATTTAAAATTTTTTTTTTTTTGCTCTGCCGAGGGATTACGGAGACTCATGATAAGAAATACGCGATTTGGCTTTGTTTTTCGCTTTGAGGTATCCTTTGAAGGCCACGATTAACAGAGTCCAGACCAAGGCGAAACAGGTGAAAGCGACGGCGACATTGAGGAACATCATGACGTCTGCCCAAGGACCATCTTAGCGTGGGAAAAAACGAGGCCGAAAATAGATCACGTACCGTCCCTTCCTCTTCTTATTGCCGCAAAAGCGATCTCTTCGTTTGACAAGATGAAACAGAGGCCGCCGCATGCAAGGAAGAAACTTCCCAGAGCCTCCGTCGGTGGGCGGGATGGCAAGTATGACCGGGGTGGGCTAACCCAGAGGAAAAAGTACGTCAACCAACGCAGGACCGCCCAAGCGAGGAGAAGGCCTCCCCAGAGCTGGTGGACTTGGATCTGGAACGGAGTTGCATAAGACAAAGCCTCCTGGAAAACTATAGTATTCATACCTGGAACACGTAATTCTGGTGATGAGCCGCCATTGCTGCACCAGTCACACCAATGACAAGTGCTGGGAAAGGGTTAAAGCTTGCGATATAGCTGGGCGGTTCTGCCGTGGCTTCATCTCCATCCTGTTGCGAAGGGACAGCTGGCCTCAGAGAGTTCGATAACCAGTTACGGACAGTTTTCGATTCAAGGGCCATTCCGAGAAGGCCAGCAAACCAGAACATGATCTGCAATTAGTCATTAGCAGATGCAAAAAAAAACATTTCGGGGGACTGATGCTTACAGCAATTCCGATGTGTTGAATCTGCTTAGTGGTGAACGGAGATCCCGGTTCGGCACCGAAGCGTTCCATCCAGGTGTTGGTAATTCCATAAAGAAATATGACAAGAGATTCCACGAATTCACCGCTGACAAAGTTACCCGGCGCTCTGTTCCAGGCCCATCCGAGTTCGGAGAAGGTGCCGAGGTAACGGGCAAAGGTGAAAAGACCATAACACCAAAAGATGCCACCCTTGATCAGATGTGCGAGACAGCTATTGATATAGTTCCCCCTGCATCCCCCTAGATGGAAGACAATGAGAATTCTCGACGAATGCGTGTACCCGAAAGATCCTACCGATGTATACCGTGATGCCAGACAAGACTTGTGCGTAAGCCCAAAATACCATAACGCGTTCCAAGGTGGCAAAAGTTGTAGTTCCAATGCGACGAACCAAAGGTTGTTTATGATGGGAGTGGGAACCGTCAATATCATGCAGAGTATCATCAGAATGAGTAGAACGATGGCCGTAAAGGGTGGCTTCTGAATGATCACGACGGTGGCGGCTGACCTCGTTTGCCCAGCGAGCGGTAGCACCATGGTCATCGGAGGGAGAATCGACGCGCTTGTGAGGCGGAGGTGAGAGGACTATTTCCTCGGGTTCTTCGGTAATAAGATGAGCGTATTCGAGCTCAATCCCGCTTCCCGAACTCGAACTCTCCTTCCCTCGGACGACCTGATGCCAGAAGGCGCGTAGCTGGAACTTGTCCCCACTTCGGATAAAGTTGAAGACGCGTCGGAAAATGTTTAGGAGGTCGACAGTGGTTAGGGCGACCGATAATGCAAGAAGAAGATAGCCTTGCTTTCCGTGAACATTGCCTAAATAGAAAGCTTGTTTTGCCTGGGAATGCATAGATTGTGGCGGCGACAAGACTGACCTTCGTACCTGAAATGGTCAAAATGTTAAGATATGTGCCTAATGGGGAACGAGAGGAAGTGGACGCACATATTCGGAGTGAGCTTCCTGTAGATTCCACTAGTAGCGCATCCCAGAGCCGCGAAACCATAGAAAGACAGCATAACAACACCATGCCAAGCATGATTGACACTTCTCATGGCGATACCTTAGCAGTAATTGGACATGACGTACACATTAGACTCGAAATGCAAGAAACAGGCGCAGTAACTCACCCATTGGCAGTGCAACAAAGAATGCAGCAGACATGAAGAGAACGTGCATAACCATGAATCCAGGGTGTCGTTCAGACGCGTGTTCAGGGTCTTCCCAATCAATTGTGTAGTAGGATTCTGGGGTGGGGCCGTGAAGGCTGAGAATTGCTTCTTCATCAAGTTCTGCGAGTGGAGCCCCCTTGTGCATATGATGATCCCCATCGCGAGCGGTGAGTAAAGTCTCATAGGATCGATGGTGAAGACTCGGATGTGAATAATCAGCCACGAGCTCTTGAGGTGCGGACTCAGCGATCGAAGCTCCTGGGAAAGAGAGGAGGAGCGGAAGGATGAGGACGGACCACAGCATGCTGGGCGGGTGTACGTAGAGGTGAGTCCAAGAGGGCGGGGGGGTACCGAGTCTTTTTTCTTGTCTGTGATTCTCATTATAAAAGGAAATTGGAAAAGAATGAACGGAAGGTTCGGAAATTGATATTGTTGCTGATACATCCCGATGATGCGTGACTCGAACGGCTGTTTTCGTATATAATTATTATTTCAAATCCCACTATTTTTATTTTATTTTTATTTTCATCTCTTCAGGAAGAAAAAGTCGACCATTATCGACTGGTCTCTTGTCCCAAAATTCAGCAAAACTGGATTTGAGAAGAATAATGCCGATGCAAGCCGATTATGTCAGTCTGTTTACGATGGCCCTCGCACGACACGCGGGGTCCACATCCGACCGCCTATGGACTCTGAAAGGTAAGACTGACGTAATTCTTCACACGCTATTACGCTTTGACAAGACTCGCGCCGCATCATATGCGCCCGATTTACTCATCATCGAGCCATGAGTCGTTTCATTCGACGTACTCGAGCTTTCCTATGGGGAGAAATCCCAAAGTCTCGTCTGGAAGCAAAGCTTCTTGTCAAAATAGACTGGTTTATTCTTTCTTATTGCTGCCTTATGGTTCGTTTTACTCCATCATCACATAAAAGCTTTTGACACTTTTTATTCACAGTATTTCACAAACTGTGCGTGTAAAACGCATTGCTATACCGTCCCTTTATTTACTCCCTTATGCCAACTCACAGATCTGGACCGATCCAACGTTAATAATGCGTATGTGTCTGGAATGAAAGAAGAGCTCAATATGGGCGGAACGGATATCAATGTGAGCAGTGCCCACCTTTGCTGTCCAAGCTCAATGGGTGCCTTCTTTGGCCGAACTGCGCCCGCAGAGCGTTTTATGTGAGGTGTCTATCCTGCTATCGGACGACAACAGCTATTACGACTGTCCACCACGATGCTACTCTACACAGTTTTCCCGAGTCACAACCCCAGTGACTGACGCCATCGCTGCGCTTTGTTACAGAACATCAATTCCATCTTCACAGCTGGTTACATCGTAGGAATGATTCCAAGTGAGCCTCGGCCTTGAATTATCCATTACAGTTTGGTACCAACAATGACATCTGATAGACAACATGATGCTCCAGGTTGTACCGCCTAGAATCTGGTTCCCGGCCATGCAAATCGTATGGGGGGTCTTGACTTTTTGGTGAGCTGTTCCCATCGACTGCCCGGTAGACCTTTCTTTTTCAAATTTTTTGCATATAGTACAAGTGCGGTCGACAACGTTCAACAAGTTGAGTGGACTGTTTCCTGCCCTTCTTCATTCCACGTCATGCGCGCCGTCACTCATCAACACGTATGTGATAACTAACTCAGATATATGCGATACGGTTCTTTCAAGGAATGGCCGAGTCATCCACCTTCGTCGGTACCCACTACATTCTAGGCTCGTAGGTCTAGTTTCTCGGTCCGGTCAAAACAATTCACCTGCTAACCCCAGCCCCCTTCGTTTTGTCCGTTTTTCCTTTCCATCATATTTCATTCACTCGGTCCCGACCCCCGTGCCCACTCGTTCAATTGAACCGGCGGATTAAAAACTCCCTCTCAATCAATTTTCAACGTTCACGTTTTGAACCTCGGGTTGATGGAACAAGTTGGTACAAACCCGGAGAACTAGGAAAACGTTCCGGTATCTTTACCAGTTCAGGCTTAGTCGGGACCCTGTAAGTAAAAATAACAATCTTTGTGGTTTTTCCCATCTACTTCAAACCTTATCATCACCATCCGGTTCGAAATTGAATTGTAAACGTAGGTTCTCTGGAGTTCTTCAAGCTGGCATCTATAAGTACGTCTCCCCGTCCCCCTATCCTTCCCGATTCTGGAGCCCACTTTCCAACTTTTCCTCGGAGCCTAGACATTTAAATGGCCATGCCGGTCGAAGCGGATGGAGGTGGTTGTACGTTTCCCTTTCAGCAAAAAAAAAACAAAGACACAACTGAACCACACGTCAATAGATTTATAATCGACGGAATAATAACCCTTCCAATTGCTTTATATGGATTCTTAATATTCCCTGACGTTCCAGCGGTGACTAAAGCCTTTTACTTATCCGATGAGGAGAGGTTGTTAGCTTCTAGACGGTTAGAAGATGATATACAAGTTGTGAGATTACCCCCGTTCTCTTGGAACCTTGCGAAACGGGTATTGGGGAGGTGGAGATGGTGGTGGTGTAGTTTGTTGGTGGGTATTCTTCTCTCGTTTCCGGGAAACGTTCTCGTCTGGGACCTGGAACGTTAATGTATTCTTCGTTCTTCCATTCTATTACAGTTTGCGATATCAGGCGAGACAGAATCATTAGGATCCAACAACATCATGGGTCAATACCTCAAATCTATCGGAGGCTACAATGTCGAACAGACCGACTTTTACCCATCTGGAGCTACAGCTGTAGCAATCGCCAGTACCCTCATCTGCGCTACTTGGACGGACTATACACGTAAAAGATGGGCTGTATTGATTTATATGTCTGTGTCGTGTATTATCTCGGGTGGGGTCCTTTTGGGATTGGGTGGGACGCAGAGGGATAAGGAGGGAGGAGGTTCGGTTCGAGGAGCTGTGTTTTTTGCGTATTGTGAGTACATAACTCCGCTCCCGCGGGGTTGGACAGTGTTTTTACCTCTCTGGCTACTTTTTTCTTTGCGGCGGATCAGTTTTGGCAGGTGCTTCGTATGCAGGGCAGGCTACGACTTTTGCGTGAGTAACCCTCGTCCCCTCCGAACCCGTTGATGGTTGAGATGCTCAATTCTTCCAAAAAAACAAACAAACAGATGGGCGAATGAGATCTGCGCTGATGATGATCAAGAACGGGCGATCGTCCTCGCGAGTATGAAGTGAATTTTCTTTTTTACTACGTTATGTCCTTCAATTCCTCGCTGACTTGCAATTTAACCTGTTTCCTCCCGATCACCTATAGCATGTGGAACAATGTAGTAAACGCCTGGTGGCCATTACTATTTTACCGCGCCTCGGACGCTCCGAGGTTCAAAAAGGGCATGATCGCTTTGATATGTGTTAGTATTGCCACGTTGGCGGTTACGTTTGGTGTTTGGTGGATGGAACGGAGGGAGGGGAGGAGCGCGAGGAGTTATTCCGATGAAGATGTCTCAGACGGTGGTCATCATGATGATGTTAACGGCCATAACGACCGGGAGGGCATGAAAGATGAGTCCGAGATCAAGCGGGAACGGGAGGCGGAGCGGGAGGTTGTAAAGGGAGACAAGAATTAGTTTGCAAGGGCGAGACGCGGGGGGGGAAATGACGCAAATCAACGGAATTAAGGTTGTATTAGCGTGATATCCGGATGATCTACGTCGCACGCGAGACGGGATGTACAGTCGACTCTCTTATAACCCATAGCCCTCGCTGGACACCCCTCGGAGAGTATGGTTTGCAAGAGAGATCGGCCATCCGGGCTAGTCAGGCGGAAAATTGCTGAGAGACACCGGGAGAAACTTCGTCCAGAACTTGACCTACATGAACATTTTGCTTCCCCTTGAGACTGAAGTAGGCCTGTCCACAGTCAAGATTCTGCAAAATCTGAGTCACATCTGGCTTTGGTACCATAGCAGCAGTTTCTGTGGAGTACAACCAATATGGTGGATTTATGAGTTTTTAATGGGCGCCAAGTTGGTGGACACTGAGAACCTATGGGATAAGACAGAGTTGACTGTCTGTACTTTTCTGATATGCATCCATACAGGTTTCACTTTCAAAGTTTGACCATGCTCGTGTCCATTGCAACATCACAACTCGGGTTTTCTAATTTCAGGGTGAGTATACTTCACCGTCAAAAATGAATGATCAAACGGACACATGAAATATTGGGAATGGGATAATAAAACTTGCAGATGTCAAGAATTGATGATCTCGGAAGGAAAAAGGAAAAACAAGGCATCGGGCGTAAGTAGCTAACGGGGCAAAGATTAACCCAGTAGTGCATACAACGAAGCACAACTAGTACTGAACCCGGGCTTGGAAAATGTCATTCATATGGTATAGTAAAACAGTTTGGCTTGAAATTAGGTATTAAGAATAATCGAACAATCCGAAGATAGTTACAAAGCTTGTTGAATTGTTTGAATGATGTATCCATCCCATGGATCATTGGGTATGTTGATCATGATATTGGATTATCAGTGATCAAGTACGTATGACACTAAAGAAACGAGCAGAAGATAAAGGTATCGAAAGGGGTGAAGGAAGAAAGTGAATCAGCACTCTGCAACTCTAGCGAGCAAGCAAGCAGGGTTGGTGAGTTGGACAGAGAGCAGGCGGGTGGGCGAGTGAATGTAAAGGGAGGAGGTGAGGTGGAAGCGGAGGTACCGGCTTGGATGCAACAAAAACGAAAGGCTTGAAGGTTTTGCGATCGCTAGGGAACGTTCGTTCAACCATAACCGGAACCGAATTATTTATTGGTTGGCAACCTAAAAACAGGTGAACAATTGAATCAGTCACTCCAAACGATTGAAAGGGTGGATGGAAAGGTGGAGTCTCGTCGGTAACGAAGTGAAAAAAAGTATATACTCACCTTCAAATCAATCGGTGAGACAACCTGCCTTTCATCAATACTGCCGTTATCACCAAACGCCCGGGGTAACTGAGGTGGAGTCGGAGGGCGAACAGCCGCAGGGGGCGGGCTCTTGATAGCAACGCCACCGTTCATCAAAGAAGCAGGGACCCGAGGTTTAGCTGGCGGTGCTGGCGGAGGAGAAGAGGCAGAGTTATCAGAACCGCGGGACAAAGATCGATACAACTCCGAGCTGTAACGTTCAGGATCATAGGCAAGGGGAGGAACGGAAGCGCCGACACCGACGTTGTAGTTCGTTCCGATTCCACCATAAGCTTGTTGCTGATCAAACGGGGGATTGGGAGAAGCGTAGTTTGGGTATTGTTGTCCATAAGCTGGGTAATGTCCTTGGTCATAGTACATGCCATCAGGTTTCGGTGCGTAAGTTGTGCCATACACGCCAGCACTACCGAAAGTGGTGCCATGTTCACTGCTCGCCTTTTCGTTGACAAGGCGTGTTTCCATATCGTCGTGATAAGAGCCGCGACCGATAGACGGATCGTAAGAAATGGCCTCGTTTTCGAGCTTCATCCTGCGTCTCCTTCTCATGGCGAAGGTCGCGGTGAGAATGATCAGAACGACCCCGACAATCCCGCATAATGCAAAAACAAAACCAGAGAGAGGCTTGTTTTGCAAAAAGGATTTATTGGTGACAGGAGCAGTAGTGGGGGTGCTGCTAGCAGAATGGGTTACGAAGGCGGTCACGGTTTGTTTTACGCCATTAGAAGTCGTTTCGACGAGGGATATGGAAGGAGACAGAGGTACGGAGGAGGAGGAGGAGGAAGAAGATGACGAGGATGTGGGTAAGGAGAAAGAAAATTGTGAAGTTGAAGACCTGCCAGCAGAAGGAATGGAAAAAATTGAAGAAAGTGTCCTTGAGAGCGTCAGAAAATCTCGAACACGTGGATAGGAAAAAGTTGACACACGGAGTTGTAGAGACGGACTGTCTGGTGGTAGGTCCCCTGTAGGAAAAAAACCATCAGCCCAAATATTTCGCTTTCCAATATATTACACACGTCGATGTCGGAGGGGGGAGGATGGAGGTGAGAACACCACCAGCACTGGTAACACCTCCTATAGCAGACGTTAGGCCGCTACCGACTTGACTGACTACTGTTTCGGCACCACTACTAATTGCCCAAGGTTCGAAAGACGCATTACACGGAACGATTCAGAGAGGAACGAGCTTACAAGATGTCAGTTAGAACTATAGGAAACGAAAGTAATGTCAGTAAAAAAAAGAAAAAAAAAAAAACAGAAAAGAGAGAGATTACTGACTGCCACCGAGGACCTGCCTCTGCTGCAAAGCATTGGCGTTGATTGCGTTCATGAATAGGTGGGATCGAAAGAGCGTATAGATTGCCAGCTAGGGCAGGATGTGAAGGAGAGAGAGAACACCAGGGGGAGAATGGGTTATTGAAGGGCGTGGAATTGGAAATGTGGAGTGTCATCTTTCTCACTCCATCGTTGGGGTTTCATTTCTCCAGCCTATTATGGTTGTGATGGTAACAGTCCTAAACGGCGGGGGTACCACAGGAGGCCACAGGAGCAAGTACGAGGTCAACAGAATAATTCACACGGGGTAGTTACAACAGAGTATCAAAACTAAAATACAGTTTTTACAGAAAATTCAAGTCCTTATCGTCGATAGTTTTCTCCGGCTTTCCTTTCCATGATCTCTCTCAGCGGTCCCAACAATCTCGTAAAAGCAGGCGCATCCAGTGCTGCCACTTTCAGTTTCGGCTGTGACCCATCAGTACGATAAATCGCACTAACAGTGGCCGCTCGTGGTTCCATTCGCAGCAGGGACAGTTCTGCAAAACGGACTTCGGTTCAGGAAAAAATCAGTCGTGAAAGAGAAAAACCAACCTCCAAAATAATCTCCCTTCTTCAGTGTACCAACCGTAATCTCCTGCCCCTGTCCATCCTTTTTAGTGCAAATGGCCTCGCCTTCCTCAACGAAAAAGAAGTTGTCTCCCATCTCGCCTTGTTTTACAACAGCTTCACCATCCATATACACCCGGCTCACTAACGCATCAGCAATCTTACTCTTTTCTGCCCCCTCCAAACTAGACAACAACGGCACCGTAGACAAAAAGTGCTCATACATCGTCCTCCTCCGATGTGCGGCTTTCAATATAATCGTCCTAAACGTGATCCGATCCAATGCCCACAACGTAGACGGTTCAATCGAAAGCACCGTCGCCGCCCTCGGATGTCCGTACATCAACGCCAACTCTCCAAACGAGTTACCTTCTTTACACTCCGCCACCTTCTTTCCAAACTCCGGATGATGTCCCGGCGCCAGAAATTTGTGCTCCTGAATTTTGGGAGACGCAGATGGAGACGTTCCGAATCCAGTCCCCCAAGTGGGTGGCAAAGGATCCGTCCTGATATAACATTCCAGATAGCCACTCTCGACCACATAAAAGTAATCCCCAACATCCCCCTGTCGAATCACAACCTCATCCTTCGTCGCCGTCTTTTCTTGCATCGCGTTCAAGACTCCTGTTTCTTGTTCTTCGTCCAGATCCCTGAAGATGAAATTGTTCCTTATGCTTGCTTTGATTCTTCGTAGCTGATCTTGGCTTTTTGGAAAGACGGGGAGAGTTTGATTTTCGAGACCATCGACCAGGATGGATTCTGCAGAAACGGACGTTCTTCTCGCGAAAATAGCGGATGTAGGTGGATGTAGATAATCCCCTGGGGCAGGCGGTGCCAGTTGTTGTTGGTCATAACCAAAAGGGTTGGCGTGGGGCGAGGTCGTGAGCGGAGAAGTAGGTGGAAGGTCTTTTCCATCAATTTTAAACACGGGAGGAGTCTGCATCGTGTGATCGTCTGGTAACAAGGCGTTTCCTGGAATGTTGAGTGTCCCAAATGGAGAAGAGGTGCTGTTTCGAAGTGAAGATCGATGCTGTTGCTGTTGTTGCTGTAGTTGTGGAGGTAGAGGCGGAGGTGGAGGTGGTTGGGCGAAAGGTGAGATGGGAGATGGGTGGCCTAATCCTAATCCTGGTCCTGGCCCAGGTGTGCTAAAAGGTGAAACTGGAACGGGAGTTGAACGAGACGGACCGCCTGTAGAGCCCCCTCCTCCCAAAGGAATATCGACGTAGAGGTCGCTAGACACTTGTATATCTCTCGCGTGTCGATGAAGAGTGTCTCTAGTCAACGTTCTCTGTTCCTCCAACCTCGATTGGAACCAATTCGTGCAGAACTGAAGAGCGTCTTTCGGTTGAACGCGCTGAGCGTCGCGAGTCAAGTCTGAAACCAGAGATTCAAAGGTCGACATGTACAGAGGGAGTGAGAGGATGAGAAGGAAATTACAGTGACGCTTTGTTTTTGATCCTTATTCGCGGTATTTATACGGAATGAAAAAGGGGATGAATTCACTCAAAAAGCAACAGTTCAGGTTGAAGGGTATAATTTACGTCACGTGTATGAGCGCCCAAGTTATAATAATAATTTCCTTTTTGGGGTTAATAACGTAAGATTAGACCCCTCGAAGGCGATATACACCCCGGCGAACAAGAACCTCACAAGATCTCCCAGACTGAAAGCCTTATTCACAAAGGATCTATCTACGGAGTAATAGTACAACAGAGTGAATAGGCTTCTCCTGAGAAAAGTACGTCCGTATTTACTTAATTAATCTTCCATTTAATCAGTCAGAATCATCTACCCATTCTTCCCTCATAACACGTTGAATATATCTCTGAATCCACGGACGGCGGCGGACATGCTGAGCCTGTAGCCTGTCACGACTTTCCTGAGCCGCAGTACGCCTGGCCAAATCTTGCTCTTCTCCCTCCCCCTCAGGTTCCACAGGAGCATTCCGAGCCCTTTCTTCAGTTCTGATTCGCCCTTCTCGCTGTCTCAACGCGACCCTTCTCCGATTCCAAACCGCGGGATGTACTGTCGCTAAGAAAAGTGTAACAAACGCCCCAACTTTGCGTCTCAGCCCAGGTTCAGCGACATCGCCCCTCGTTAGCTCAGCTTCCTCTTGTTGAATGCCAAAACTCGCAATCGTGTCGATAAGCGCTCCTGTAGCACCCGGTTGGCGGTTCCTTTGAGGTGGTGCATTAGGTTGATTCTGACCCTGAGCTCCTTCAGGAGCAGCATGAGCTTGAGGCTGATTATGATTTTGATTGCCACCAGCTCCTGCCCCGCCTGCTTCACCCCCTTGTCTCTGTTGCTGCTGATCAGCAGCAGCCCTCGCAAACGCGTTTCTTATCGGTTGCCATATTTCATAGAGAATCCATGCTACGAGCAGAATCCCGAAGACAGGCTTTCTCGCCGGTGCGACAAAGTAGAGCAAAAGAAGCGTTCGGAAAGCAAGCATGAACAGCGGGAGGAGGAATGGCCGTAGATTCAGGTTGATCTCAATGACGCGCTCGTTGGGATTGAGTCGTTGACCCTGCAACTGTTGAAGCAGGTGGCGGTGATGTTCAGCATCGCCTTGAACAGGAGGTAATCCTACCTGTTGCAGCAAGGCATGGAGATTCGGAGGGATAGCCACTGGCTCAGAATGGGGTACAGTTGTTCGACGAGGGGATTCAGGAGGCAATTTAAGCAATGAGAAGGTATAAGATAGGACCTTCAAAGCATGGGTTTGCGTTTCAGTAGGCTTCTCCCATGAATTTTTCAGGCTTAGATAACTCTTGCCGCTTCACGAACCAACACCGGTTAATACGTAGCCTGTGCAATAAGAGGACTGTAGTGTGCTCACTCGATGACTGTATGCTCATACACCACCCCTCCAGCATCTGTTGTTGATGGAAACGGTTCGTCCAAGATGGATGGCCACTGATGCCCGTGGCTCTCAACAAATTGAATAGCCCTTGCCCTCAAGGTTCCCATATCAAGTGATGGTTCAACATGATTTGATTTCCCTTTCGTGAGGAAACCGAGAGCATGCTGATGCTTCTGTAACACGTATGTTAAAGGATGATGTTGGCTGGACGGTAAAGGAATTGTACGTGTAGGTGCTGGATTTTGTAGTGAAGATATAAATGAAGAAGTAAATGGCATGGTCGTGTAAGTAGAATTTGTTGAGTAAATTGACTGTTCCCGGATTTGTGGATTGGCAGTGCTGGAACTTGTGCTGGGTGTCGGAGGTTTGGATGTCCAGGCAGATGGATGGACGGACAGGTGGACGATACGTGGTTCGTCAGGAGACTTTGAAACCCAAGCCAATTAGTACGGTACAATTACACAAATTAGACGTTGAAGAACGAACTACGTTTATTTACTTACCTTCCATAGATCCTCCAGTTTCTCGTCATCTGTAAGGTAGCGACCTCTCCAGATGAGCCTCTGGCCAGTGACCTGAGGTCCTCCAGGACAGTTCAGAAAGATTTCCTGCTTGACATCGCGAATAGTACTTATATCGGGGACTTGAATTGTGAATGAATGAGCATATGTGGGCAGTTCCACACGTAGTTGAACGGTAGACATGAGTTGAAAGGGGAGATAGAGAGCAGGAAGTAGATGTGGATTTAGTGTAGAACGTTAGATGTTTAGAACTATGAGAGACTTGAAGAGAGGAGCGGGAGAGTTGAATCCGAGGGTATGTCGTAGTGGCAACGTGGAAAGCTCACATTGCTTAGGTCATCCCGCGCGACGTTTACCGGAGCCCAGTCAACGCCTTTCACGAGCTTTACATCGAAGATGAGCCCTATAGAATCACTCCTTTAAAACGATGTCGAATTCAGAAAATCCATGATAGAAAGACTTGGAGGGTTGAGAATGTTCTAGATTATACACAGATAGATATATGTAGATGCATTGCCTTCCGGACATTGGTTGAATCCCATATGCAAACTTACTGAGGAACCTGAATCGTCGCTCCTCCTTTGGCGCTCTTATGTGCCAATTCAATCATCTCAATTACAGCAGTGGCTTCTGACCATTTGACTGCCAACTCTGCTCCGTTGCGGATGGCATCTGCAAGATTTTTGAAGAGTTCGATGTAGCACCCAGCCTCTGCTGAGGGCCATCTACCAAAATTGTCATAAATTGATATACAGACGACTCAGCTCAAGCTCAAGTCGATTGATTGACTACTCACTTTGATTTCTTTACGGTGACCTCATCAGCCCCGATATTTTCAAGTTCACCCCACATGGACTCAGGTTCTAAGCCATAAGTGTTGGAGAAAATGTCCGTCGGTCCAGATATGGCTTTGAGCTGACCCTCCTGAATATCAACACCGTATTTGGAGTAAGTACCCTTGGCGCCTTTGACGATGTACCGTAATTGTGGGGACCTTACGGACAGTATGTGACTGCGAAGTATGGCCGTTAAGGGATATCGGAGGGCTGGGCCAGCGGGGTATTGCAGGTGAACGGTGAACTGTGCGACAAAAATCAGTCATGAACAGCTTGTTTCTGACCAATTCGCGCACGGTATCTTCTACTTCTGGGCTACCAATCCCTCGAGTGTTTTGCGTGAAAGCAGTGACCTTACTTGGCCGTCCGAAGAGGGTGAGTGTTTGATCGATTAAATGAGCACCCAGATCGAACAGTTGACCTGCAGCAGGCGAAGGCTCGTCTTTCCAAGTGCCTTTTAATGTCGAACGATACCGATCAAAGCTATGCAAAAAAAAGATGACTGAGTTGCAAGATTACATAGAAGAATCTGGAGGAACCCTCACTGAGATTCGAACTCGTGAACGGTTCCGATCGATTGAGGATTTGACTCTCCTAGATCGAGCAGACGACGAAGAGCAAGGAAGTCTGAGTCCCAGCGACGGTTTTGAAATCCGTACAAGACGAGATTTTTGGATTGGGCGAGAGCACCAAGCTCCTTCGCCTCTGCAACCGAAGATGTTACGGGTTTGTCCACAAGGACTAGTGTCGTATCGATTAATTCTGAGTCAACGTTACAATAATTTGAACATACCATGTTTTTCGGCTTCCAAAGCGGCCTTTGCAAACCTATAATGGGTTTCATTGGGCGTACCGACGATGACCAGTTCGATCTCGGGATCTGCAATTACATCGTCGATGGTCCGATGAATTTTCGCCTCGACACCAAATCTCTCGCAGAGCTTTCCTCCTGGAGTCTTGGGATTACGCTCGAGAACGGAATGAAGAGTAAATAAATCAGGTAAAGCGAGGACAAACGGGGCGTGAAAGGTTAGTCCTGCCAACCCGACTCCGAGAATGCAGGTCTTGATGGGCGTTTGTGGCATGGTGTATTGGTGACATCACGAGCTCGATACAGTAACATAAGGTGGTAGCGTTATTTTTACACCGCTTCATTTATAACCACCATTTTGGAAATTGGAGGGCTTGCGGGCAAGGAAACCCCCCTTTCTCCTCTTTCTCCTCTTCTCTCATGTTCTGTACGCTCCTGCTCATCTGTAATATCTTCTTCGTTCCCGTTCTCTCCCAGCTGCCCCTACCAAATCCACCTTTCTTACCTCCCAATCCCTCCCCTGGTTCTCAGCCAACCTCTGGTTCCTCGATCCCCAATCCACAATGGTCTACACTCATCGGAAACCTCTTATATTTCTATGAAGCACAACGTAGTGGAAATCTTCCATCGAGCAACAGAGTTTCGTGGAGAAATTCAAGTTGTACAGACGATGGTAAAGATGTTGGACTGGATTTGAGTGGTGGGTCATGATTGTTTTTTTTCCTCTCCGTGGTGACCAACTCACGATCATTATCTTAGGTGGATACTATGATGCAGGAGGTGTGGCGTGTCGCTCCCTTGTTTCCCGAAACTCCAGCTAATCACTCTTCGCAGACTACATCAAAGCAACCTTTCCTTTGGTTTGTTGATTTTCTCCACTCATCTTCTTTATCTCGTCCTGATCTTCTTAATGCACTTCAGGCATTCACTTTAATGTCAATATGTTGGGGAGCAACAGACTTTGGAAGAGGTGAGCACTGTTTGAAGAGCCCTCCTCGTGCCTATTGTGATGACCTTATCACCCCCATGCAGGTTATGACTTGGCAAATCAGACCGCCTACCTAGATGACATGCTACGATGGGGATTGGACTGGCTCATCAAGGTATTCAAGTTCCGGTCCATACTCTTGTTGTGTTCGCTGCCGCTGATCCCGCTCGATTTCGTTCTGATATAGGCTCATCCCTCAAATAATACGTTATACGTCGCGGTTGCTGACCGTAAGTTCCGAAAAGCTATATGAAACCCGTCACCTGTGCTTTTGCTAATTACGATTTGCAGCGAATTTGGATAACGACTATTGGGGCGGTGACCAAAATATTCCTAAACCTAGACCCTCCTACCAAATAAACAGCACGCATCCGGGTACGGACGCGGCAGCGGGTACAGCGGCCGCATTTGCTGCTTGTTCAAACTTGTATAACGGGAGAGTTTTTGGTGGTGTCTATTCCTCACCTGCTTCACTGCAAAACTCGTCTTATGCTCAGACGTTGCTGCAACATGCGCAACAACTATACTCATTTGCAACCACTGCTTCCCCCACGAATTATCAAAAGTCGGCTCCCGCCGCTGGGGATGCATACGCGTCTAGTACATTTGGAGACGATCTTTCTATAGCAGCCCTTTTCCTAGCGTTTGGGACTAACTCTACGTCATTATACAAGGAAGCGGAGGACCACTTCAATAAGTATAAGCTGGGAGGACAGAATATCGCTTTTAATTGGAACTCGAAAACCTCGGGACTTTATATTTTGTTTTCGCAAGTCGCGCAATCTAGCGCAGGACTCGGAGGGAGCCTAACGCAGTGGCAGAATGAAGCGGAACGATATTTGGATAAACTTGTCAGTGGTGATAGTGGCGATTCGTACTTCACACCTGGTACGCTCTTCCCGACGCCCTACCGCTGTCGATGTTCACAGTTTTGTGTAAAGGGGGCCTGCTTTGGTATCCGTTCGATTCACCCGCTGCCAGTTTGAACCCAGCTTTGAATGCAGCCATGTTAATGCATCGTTATGCACCGATGGCTTCTTCCGACGATAAGAAGAACACGTATACGGTAATGTTACCTTCTCGTCTTCGTTTCGCTTTTTGCTCATCTTCAACATAAAGTCGTTCGCTCGCCGTCAATTGGATTATGCACTCGGAGAGAATCCAATGTCAGGTTCGTAATGTCTTCGGCTAGTAATCCGGAATTGACTAAACAACTGCCGTTATCTAGTTCCTTATGTCGTTGGAGTCAACCCTAATTCGCCTTCAAATCCGCATTCTGCGGCTGCTAGTGGGGGAAATGACGGGGATAACATTGACACGTCCCCACCTACAATGGCACACACCTTGTATGGTGCCGTCATAGGAGGACCGGACAAGACTGACAGGTATTTCGACATCCGCAGCGATTGGCCGGAAACTGAAGTGAGTGATTCTCTGAATAAGATGATGTATGAGTCTCATTCATCCTCTTTTGTTATTAATGTAGGTCGCCCTTGATTACAACGCCCCTATGCTAACCCTTGCGGCAATGCGCACTATGAGCGACGGGAATGATCCGTACTACACCGCTCTACAGGCTGGCGAATACGACAAAGTCAAGCCACAAGGAAGGCCTTGCGATGAAGCTATCCAGGATGGATGTAGCGATCATTCCCTCAGCACGGGCGCGATTGTCGCGTTGGCTGTGGTTCTCAGTCTGGTGGGACTTGCGATTATTGGACTTTTGATTTGGTATTTCTTGGTTATTCGTCGGCGGAAGAAGACTGGGTAGTCTGATGGACACGAACGTTTGCATGGGACTTTAGCTTACGGATGGTTAATAATGTTGTGACATGTAATGAGTTCAATACACCGCAGCAACAATACGTCTAAAGACAACATTGCAAAGAACCCTAAAGATAAACCATACCGCGTATCAGTACACCTTTAGAAGCGGAGGTCAGCAGATCGTTTTGCAAAGGGATTAGACGTTACTTACTTCAAGAACGTAACGTTCCTCTTCTTTGAGACCTTCTAAGTAATCGCCCGCAGCTTTGAAATTGATACCCCTGAACTTCTCCATCGCTGCGCACAGAGCTTCGAACACATCTGGTACAGGCCATGTCGGTCCACAGAGGTAGAACACGCCATTTTCTCCATGAAGCATTTTCACCAACGCCTCAGAGTCCTCAAGCATTTTATGCTGGATGTAAACCTTTTTAGGTCCATCACGGGAGAACGCAAGACCCGCTCGAGAGATAACCCCGTCAAAGATAAACGATTCAATCTCCTCCCCATAAAGGTACTCCTGAGACTGATGACGGGAGCCGAAATAGTAATAGACTGGTCCAATCTCCTTACCTTGTTGAACAAGCGCAGCTTTGTGTTGAAGGAATGCACGGAACGGTGCCGCTCCCGTTCCTAATCCGGCCATGATTAAAGGTTGCTTCTCATCGGGTGGGAGCTAAGGAGCTTGTTCGTGAGTTTTCGAGTCGTAAATTAGTGTTCACTCAAAACACGAACCTTCATAACGCTTGGTTTGATAGAGACAGTAACTTTTTGACCAATTTTAAGTCCTGCGAGATATCTGGTACATTGACCAAACCGGGGAGAGCCTATGACAGTATTGGCCTAAAAGTGGTATGGTCTTATGGAAATATCACTCACCAGTTGGGGTAGCCCACTCCACCGTAACAACTAGGAGATCCACACGATTACCGACGACGCTCTGTGCACTGGCAATACTGTAGTGTCTCGGTTTGATGTCCCCCACGAGTTCGCAAAGCGTTTCAATCCCAGGCTTTGCGCTAGGGTACATGCGGAGAATGTCCGCAAACGTCACAGTGTCCTTTTCGGAGAGTTTCTTGAAGGTCGAAGCTCCTTCAGCAGACCCGATGAACAACAGGGCATGCTTTTCGGCAGACGACGTGGCGTAAGCAGCAAGTTCTGAATAGAAGGACTTACCCGGCTGGCCGAATAAGTCGATCTGCTGTTGAAGAGCCTGATGAACTGTCCTAGTGTGGACACGACCTTCGCATCCTGGGACTGGGATGGTGATAAGACGATTGGGATCAACACCGAACCATGAGCAGAAATCGAGGACCTCTTCCTCGTCGTTCCAACCGTGCACACCAAGAGCTTCTCCGATAGCGTACTTCAAACCCGTACCACTGGTGTCAAACTCGAGATGAAAAACGTTGCGATCATATTCGAGGGGGGTTAAACGCCTATTGACGGTACAGGTGACGAGGAAGGTTCGATCGGGAACTTCAGGGCGAAGTGAAGGTATCTGCGGGAACTGTTCATTACTCTCCGGTGCAGGTGGAACAAAGGCTGACGGGAAGATGATATGCTTCGCTGCATCGTGCCATGAACTCACTCGAGCACCACTCCCGGCGTCCGGTTCTTCAGCTTCCGCTGAAATCGCGTTGAATTGGAATTCCTTCAACGGCGCAGATTTATCGACAGGTTCCGGGAATGGTATGTCTACTTCCTGCAACGTGCCCCAGATATATCCGTTGACTTCACGCAGGTCGATTCCATCGACGGCGTTTCCGATAGTATGCTCAGCGACCGCGAGAACGGCCTCCTCAGTGGCTGCAGCACCGAGATAGAGGCGCAAGAAGGCGAAATACACTGCGACAACCTCAAACAAGTCATCATTACGGCCAAGATCCCGGAAGTTCTTCGCAGCAGCCTTGGGGTCAATCGTAAAGAGCCTTCGTTCAGACAGTAGGCGAGCGGTGAGAGGAGGAAGGGAAGCGACGAGTTCATCCGTGGTCCAAGATGTAGCCACCAGTACAAGTCCTCCGGGTTTCACATAATTGATCACCGCATGTGTCTTCAGGATGCTGGAATCCAATATGGCTAAGAAATCGACGACGCCCCCACTCTCAGTGTCCAGCGGGAGAGCAAAAGGTATAGGAGCGATATGCTGATCTCTCTTGGAGTATAACAAAATCCGGTTGGCGGTGATTCCACCTCGCTTCGAGAATATGTCATGGTCGGCTAACAGGCGAGCAGAGATGCCTTGACTTGACAGTAATGCATTCTCCACAAGCGTTGATACTGGTGAAAGGGTCGAATTGGGTGAATCAAAGAACACGAGTTTACGCGTACTTTTAGGAAGAATAGTAGGCTGACTGGTAAGGTGAGTGATGTTTTTGGCAAGGAAACGATAAAGCGCATCCTTCTTGGATAGGAACTCATGTGATTGGGATGGAATGATGCGATGAGACCGAACAGACAGACGATCCAAAGAACCGAAGAGGGCGGTGAATACATCGGCATAGAGAGGTCCCTGAATAGCTGCGTTGGGAACGTCATCCAAGACGTGAATAGTTTGGACGGTTGTAGGAATGGCAGCACGCAGAGCGTCCTCGTCCCAAGGTCGCAAAACATTCACTGCAACGACACCCAAACCAGACGTATTAGATGCCATAGCCTTGCAGGCAAGTGCCAGAGGCCCATTGAGAAGCACGATAACTGTACGGGCGTTTGGATCTCCGGTATAGTCAAAGAATGAGTAACCGGCCGCTTTGAAAACCTCCCCGACCGTATCACCCTCTAGTTGTTTCTCCGAAAGGGGAGACACATTGTGTCCGATTTCACGAGCGGTACTGTAGTGATCGAAAAGATGAATGGTATGTGAAGTTGAGAGCTTATAGGATATTTGAGTGAAGTGAATCGCTTCCTGGGAGGTTGCCGAGAGAAGAACAGAGACGTTGTTCGGAAGCACGGAGTATGTCGATGCCAAAGAGGCGAGAGAAGGAGTAAGAGAAAATGTTTCGGTCGAGGTTACAGTAGGGACCTGAATGACCAATCGACTGGAGGGCGTTGCTGGTGGAAGATGGGATAAAGCTGGGCCCATCAGACCCAGACCGTGTGGAGAAGTATAAGCGGTCAGAACTGCACCATTGGCAGTATCTGAGCTGGTGCCTTCTGACAACCTCCCAACCAAACTTAAACCAGCTCCTGCTCTGGTCTGTAAATCCACAATGTTCGCAGTCCCGGGGTTGGACTTGGCCCAGGCCTTCGTAGACGGACCAAAGCCGGCTTGTTCGGCGAGATCATAGATGTAGACCGCGGATGAAAACCGACGACGTGAGGCGATGAATTCTATGATAGTCGAAGCGGATATTTTCGGGTCGTGTATGAGGTTCTCTACGGGAAGATCATTAGTGTCAAGGAGGGGAGATGCGGGAGAGACCAGAGCGGTAGTTGATTTGCCAGAGACGTCCTGGACCATGGCGGGGGGAATAGAGAATTATCGGGGGAAACACAAGCAAAAATCCTACAGTATAAATAAATTTCCATTTCATTGCGACTTACTGGCGGATATGTCAAACGCTAACATTGCAAATTTTGAGCAGTGAGCACGTTATCAATGACACGTGCTAAAGCTGACGTGATCAATATCATCTAATCTTATCTCGAGCCGCCCCACGTCGATCCCGGTCCGCGCTTGCTCATCCCTTCTTTGCCCCTCGCCCCTCGCCCATTCATACTTCTCGGATCTCCCTCATGGCAGTTCACGTATTATCCCATCCTATTGCAAACACCCATATCTGCAAGTTAAGACAGGCGACAACTTCTCCGAAAGATTTCCGAGAGGTGCTCTCGTTGTTATTCCTCGTATCATCCATATTAAATAGCATATGTCTTCAGGGGATCCACCAGATCAGTTTGTTTTTAGGTATAGAGGCCTCAAGGTCCTTAGAAGAAAAGCCGTTTGAAGGGGTGCGCTGCTACTCAGACTTGTAATCGCGTTCTTGAACTTGCACTCCTTCCAGGAATCACCGGTTGGAAGATTTAAAGGCAGCGTCGTTAAACCTCGAATTGGTAGATCGAGTCTGATCTTCTGAGTTATGTTAAATGATACCAAGCCGTCACCTAGGTTTAACACCCATTCTCCGGGCGGGGCTTGGAATGTCAGATGCATTGGTTGCGTTCTCCCAAATCAATTCTTCGTCAATATCATTCACAAGTATTTAGCTTTCTCTGGTTCCCGAAGCACCCGTCTATCATCTCGGTTGGATTATCCTCATTTCCTCGACTGAACTTTACTCACACAGCCGATTATAGGATTGTTTCGCGAGAAGGTCTCCCTCCAGCCGGTAGAATGTCTGCACCTGCCGAATACCAAACACACGAGCTCCTAAACTACTTATTTCTACAGACTACTCAAAGCTCCCAGCTGAACCTCCGGTGGATATAGTGTATGTTTTGGATCCTTTGATTGCTACAGGAGGCACCGCTCGCGCCGCGTTAGCGATGCTCTTAGATTGGGGAGTTCCAGGCAAGAAACCACGACCTGATATTTCTTGTGGATCAACTAAATCAAATGTCCACCAGCTACCAACATCAAGATCCTCTGTGTGCTGGCCTCTCAACAAGGTCTGAAAGAAATTAACAAGGAGTATCCTGACGTTGAGGTGGGTGCAGATAGGAACGTCTCCATTTGAAACTGATTGGAGAGAAGATTTGGGTCGGAGCTGTCGACAACGAATTGACGGATCGAGGTATTATCCATCCCGGTCTGGGAGACGCGGTAAGTGGGAAGAATTCTAATGTGAGGAAAATTACGAAAATCATCCGTGTTCCAGGGCGACCGACTCTTCAATACAATTCGACCATAGGAGATCGGCAATAGGAATTATCGTCGTTTGTACTCGCAGGGTTTTAATAGATGTCCTTGCACCAACATCTTCCCCCATTCATCTTCGGTCCTGTACTTTCGCGCAACTTTTTTGAACTCGAACAACGTGAAATGTGTATTTTGTTGATCCTATCGTGTTGTGTCATGATCAGAGCGTCTCATGATGTAATCGACTAGACCTATACCTTGTTGACTAGGCGGAAACCTATTGAGGTGATAAATGCGATAAACTTGTTCATATCAGAAAACCGACTCGCAACTTCGGCTATCCTGAGTTCCCCACTGCAAAAATAAACAGGCTTAATGGCAAGCTAAAGTAAAGTTCGGAAATCACTGACTCTGGTTTGAGTATCCTCCACGCTTCACGTATGGATTTGGGCCAATTAGTACCCATAAGACTTAACGAAAACACAACGATGTCGACGATATGCCCTTCGCCAGTGGACTGACGTCCTACAGTTCCCTCTGATCCAGGGAGAGGAATTGTACCGCAGATATCCGTTTCAACGACGAACGGATTATCAGACTTCAAGTCATAGGATAGAATGGACATTCCTTCTGGGGCTAGATTTCGAGCGATAGCAGCGTCACCACATCCGAGGTCAGCAATTACTGTTTTCTTGGGGTATTTAGCCAAGATCGAAATAAAGTGGTCCGCAGGATTCGTCGGCCAAGATTGAACTTGGTGACGGAAACCAACGTGATACTGAATAAGAGGGCTCAACGAGTGGTTAAAGGAGGCATGACAACGTTGAAGACCTACATCTTTATACATAGAGGGATCCTCCTGCATCAAGCGTTGAGCTTCCGTGCTATCCTTCTTATATAGTAACTCATTGATTAACCTGTATCAGTGAGTTTGACAGTCTGAAATTAGATCTCAAATCCTCTCACCTGAACCGAGCTCCTTCCAAACTTTGCTTCATGTTCTTCTGTAAGGTGGTGAGGCTGTTGTTTGAATGATAATCCTCAACGACCTTCGCAGGTTTCACAAAGCTCTCTTGAAATTCTGAATCCTTGTGTTTGGTCTTTGCTTTCTTCGTCGGAGGAAGGGAAGCTGTAGATTCACTACGAGTTTCCACAGCTCCTTTCAACGGCATAGGAAGAGATATGCTCTTCTTCTTATCTTCCATAATTTTTTTCTTTGAGCTTTTCTTGATTTTCTGCTTCTTGTAGCCCGGGAACGTTGTTGATTTTCCAGTCAACGTTTTGACAATTTTCTCGAGATTGACTTCAGCAGAGCGAATGTTTTTATCGGAGTTTGTATCATTGTCTGGCCGTTTGCGTTTACGAGAATTGGATGTGTTTGCTGAGGACTCTGCTACAGGTGCTTCTGGGAGAGACCAGCCGGGTACATCGAAGAGAGGCATGGTGGGCAAGTGCCAAGGAGTTTGATGTAACGTAATCACAGCATGTCTTCAGCTGAAGGCTCGACGCCAGACAATGACCAGGCTCTCGATACCAACATTCTGCGCGAAATCAACAAAAAGGCCTTAGTAGATGCTTTGAATGCTGTCAGTCTCGATTTCAAGCTCACTGCAGACGCGTCATATTCAAGAATGTCTATAGGTCAATGGCGCAAAGACACTTGTCCTTGACCCCAACTTGGCTGGACCACTTAGTTTGGTCACTGAAGTAGCTCTTCTAAAGGTTGTATTTCTCGAGATGTGCTCATGCGGTGCGCTAATAGTCATCTAGCACCACGGCGTGGATAAAATGTTCTGGCTTGAAGCAGGTCCTTTGTCGCTGGCTACTCCGAACGTAGTATATCTATGTCGTCCAAGGATCAAGTATGTGAAGATAATCGCTGGTGCGTAGAAGAGGTACCCCTCCAGAGGTCTGGAAGCTTACTGTACTCTCAGATCATATCAAGCGCCACGCGAAGGAATCTTTGAGATACAACTACACCATCCTCCTCGTTCCGCGAACATCTACCCTTGTTTCACGCCTGCTCGAAGAAGAGGGCGTATTGGGAGATGTCACTATATCTACGTACAACCTTCAACTCATTCCTCTCGCCGATGACGTCGTATCTATGGAGTACGAGTCTGCATTCAAAGACATTTGGGTTGTCGGTATTCATTCTTTAATCGTGCTCACAGCGGCCCTGGTTCTTATTCAAACCATAGGATGGAGATGAAACAGTGATTTATGACTCTGCACAGGCCTTAATCACACTCCAGAAGATGTTTGGGACGCTTCCTAGGATGCTGGGGAAAGGGGATCATGCTGCGGTGTGTTGCAGTTTTACTTGACTGTATAGGATGAATCCCTGCAACTGCCCTCTACCAGAGACTCATCAAGCTGGTAGAGACCTACCTTCCCCAGACCAGAAACAGTTTCGCCTCCGACACGCTATCAGAGCTTTCAGACAAGATAGATTCCCTCATCGTTTTAGACCGGCACGTTGACATGATCACACCCCTCCTCACCCAGCTCACCTACGAAGGTCTTATTGATGAGCTTCTGGTTATCAAGAACTGTGCGCGTTTTGTTTTGTTTTTTGATTCCACACTTGCGCCAGACTCAACGTTTTTCTAGCTCATGTCGAACTCCCAGTATCCCTCATATCGCCGGCGCCGACCAACACTGGGGCCAACCCCAGTTCAGGTACACCTGCCATGCCCACCGCTTCATCATCAAACGCTTTACGCAAAGAGAACAAGAAGAAATATCACTTGTCCCCCACTGATACCTTATTTGGCGACCTTCGCGATCTAAATTTCTCCTTCGTCGGGAAGAAACTCAGTCAAGTTGCCCACCGCTTAGATGAAGACTACAAAGTACAACTATCTATTTTCTCTTGACTTGGTATCCATCTCATCCTCCCCCCAGGCCAGCAGGCAGGCCAGGACAATACCACAGTTACGCGATGTGGTAGGACGGTTGGGTGGATTGCAGAACGAGCATCAGTCGCTACAAATACGTAAGATTTCCTGGCAACACTGTCACAGTGTATTTGATAGGTGTTCCAGATACCGGGCTGTCCGAGATGCTCGTGCCGATGACACGAACTGAACAGTTCAACAAGTCACTTGAGATCCAGCAAAGTAAGGTCATCTGGACGTGACATGAAGTACCGCTAATCATGAAATAGATTTGCTAGCCTCTTATAACGTTTCCGAACAGTTGACTGCGATCGAAGAGTTAATCGCCCAAGGTGCTGAAATGGAGACTGTCGTTAGACTTACATGTCTCGCAAGCATAACAGCGGGTGGCATAAAGTCTAAAGTCTTAGATAACATTAAGCGAGAGATATTACAGGTATAGTACCCTTTTCTCCGGACGCCTGTACGTGCTCACAAACGCGCGTCAGACATATGGTTACAATTTCTTACCGCTCCTGCTCTCTCTCTCGGCCCCGTCCCTCGCAATATTGATACCAAATCCACTACCTGCATCCCACCCGGAACTCGGACTCGCCGCGAAGTACCCTTTCAATTCCTTGAGAAAATCTTTGAGGCTTCTCATAGACGACGATGCGGAATCACTCGGTGAAGTTGAAAACGACATCAGTTACGTTTACTCAGGCTGGGCCCCAATCAGCATTCGCTTGGTCCAATGTGTCGCTCAAAAAGGAGGCGTATTGAGTAATCCAGCTGAAAAGGAGAGGGCTAGTAACCCGGCGGACGGCAAGGGAGGACGTGGCGCTGAAAGGGTTCAGGCGCATCCGATCATAGGATGGAAAGGATTTGAAGATGTTCTGGGACTTATACCAGGACAAACCATAGATGTGGATATGAAAGATGCCGCAGCTGGAACTTTAATTCGTACGCCCGTCCTTTTGTGTACATTTTCCCGTTTGAGTTGAGGCGTTGTGTAGCACGATCCGTGGGGACAATGACCACGACTGTGGTATTTTTCCTTGGGGGGTGTACATATACCGAAATTGCTGCACTACGATGGGTTTCGAGGCAAAATAAAGGTTAGTCTTGGCTGAATTTTCAAATATTGGTATTGAGCTCGTGCTTAGGGAGAAGATTCTTAATCGTAACCACTGGAATTGTAAATGGTTCAAGTATAGTAAATAGTATTTCCGGGGTCCAAAAGAGCGTCACCTCAAAAGACGCTGCCCTTTGAATCCCACTTTTTGTTTGATTTGCATACTCTCAAACTAAATATTAGCTTTGATCCGTACGCGCAGTCCTACTGTGATCCTCAACCTTTTGTTAAAGAAAGAAGCAAAGGTTCTGGAAAAGGGTGCTACGTTGCCACGAGGTGATTTGAGGCCCATCGCGATTCATTATTCAATTATGTCAATGCCGTTTGTAACTTGCTCTATTACCTTCAAGATGATATAAAAACTGGCCTTCTCTAACAACACTTCGCTTTCCGCGCTAACCTCTCGAAACAGATCTACCGCTCGATGCCTCCAAAGACTTCCATGTCAAATGTGTCTGATGGTCAGTCGCGGAAGTTGTATCGCTTAGACCAGCTAACGAATACGAATTCAGAGACCGACATCGAAGTCATCACTGAAGACGTGAACGAAATCTTTCTCCTTCCTCAGGAAACACGCTGAAAACATACGGATTACCAAATAGGACGAGTGGGATCTACTCAAAGACAGTGTCGACTCAAATGCGTCGGCATCTCAACTAGGAGAGGCCCACGACTACAGGGATGCGCCGCTGCTGACGCAAGAAGCTCACTCGCGACTCCCAAAGAACTATGCAACTCAATATGGGGTATTGGGGAAAATTCTTGCGTGTCGGTCAAAGAACACATATTCTTCGAAATCTTGGGGCCACTCACTGAGTCCATGTACTTCAGATTAAGGGAGGACAGGTTTGCCTTCAACGACCCTCGTCTTTATATGAACGCGGTAGAGCTCGATTCCGAGTCCGAGTTTTACTGGGTACTAATGAACAGTATTTTTTGACCGCTTAGAACGCCCCGTTTTCCGCGGTCGTTTGTGGTGTTCAAGGTACAGTCCCGCAGCAATGGCAAAAAGAACAAACTATTCCTAATCCCTCAATCTTCCACCAGGATCCGGAAAATCACATAGTGTCTCTGTCATGCTCGAGAATATGCTCATCCCGGAATGCAAAGCCATCGGGTCGCTGAAGAAGCCCCTATGCGGACTTGTCCTGCACTTCGGTGAAGGTGGATCTGGCTCAAGCCCATGCGAAGCGGCTTGGTTGGCTGCATCGGGGCGAGAAGACATCACAGCTCCTCATGTACGGGTCTTTGTGTCGAAGGCATCGTTGAACACGATGAAGGGTGTTTATTCCGACGTGGCGAGCCGAGGGCATGTTTCTGTGGAGCCACTTTTGTTCGACCAGGGAGACCTTGACGCTCAAACCTTTTTGTCTATGATGGCAGTCGGAACATCAGAGTCCGCACCATTGTACATCCAAATTCTGCTGGTGGGTGGCCTCCATTAATGCGACCAAACCTCCTAGCTAGATCACTCATTCAACTTTATACAGTCTATCCTGCGCAATCTGGGGGAGAAGTTCACCTACCAAAAATTTATTTCAGAGTTGGAGAAGTCCAAGAAGAACTTTAACCCTAACCAATTGAGCGGCTTGGAGCAACGGTTATCCCTGTTGAAGCCTTTTTTGAAGTCGAACAAGAACACCCCAAGCGGACCGCGATTTGTCCAAGGAGAACTCACCATTGTCGACCTCTCTGATCCTTTTATTGACCCAGCTTCCGCTTGTGGGATTTTTGAAGTTGTCATCAGGCTATTCGTCCGTGCTCCGGTCGATACTGGCAAGTTTTTACTGCTCGATGAAGCACACAAGGTATGGTGAGCAGTCGTGACTCAACGAACTACATTCGCTGATCGTAGCTATCAGTATCTCTCCAGAGGCTCGTCTCCGCTAACCCAATCGCTTTTGGGCTTGATGCGTTTGCAACGCCATCTAGCCATGCGCGTTATCATCAGTACACAAGGTATGTATCAAACACCTCTAGATTGCAGGGATACTTATTCCGGAAGTGTAACAGAGCCTACTGTGATACCTCCGGTGGTGTTGGATCTTTGTAGTATAGCCGTCCTTCATCGTTTTTCGTCCCCATCTTGGTGGGATCACCTTGTGAAGCACGTCTCAGCTGACTTCAAGGATTGTGATGCGTTCGACGAGGTTGTCAAGCTACAAGTGAGTTGCAGCATTATTTACATATGTCCGGCTAAGCTCCAACTCTGCTCAAAAGACTGGCCAGGCTTTAGTTCTTGCTCCATCCGGATTGGGTGCTTTCAAGGCTTCAGCTCCCGAGGGAGTAGAAGGTTTCAAGTCGGGGCGTTTCGGAAGACGATATCTTATCGTCAAAACACGAAGACGTGTCACTGTGGATGGAGGGGCATCCGTTCTGGTTCTTGATTGAGGCCGCAAGCATTCAAGTTGTTCGCCCTAATTGCTTGCAGGAGGTCGAGGCTCTTTACAATGTTAAAGTTACAATATATTAACGTCTACGGCATTTTCATCACGGTACTTCCTTATCCACTGATGCAATCCCACTTCGACGGATTGTGTTCTGCCAATATCTTATACATCGGTTGAGAATGCTCCCTAGTGACCTTCCCAGCGACATTTTTACATGCCATACCAATGAGAACGTATTGTGTAGAGTGATAGTCACCGTCACCAGGATCAAAATAAAGGCCGATAGAGCAATCCATGTGACAGCGCGATTGAAGACGTCAAAGTTGTTGACACCTTCGATCGTATAAACCACAATGGAGAGAGTGAATGTTATAATGGCCCACACGAGGAGAACAGGGGGAACACTCAATAACATGGCATGACCTTGCAGTCCCAGTAGATGACGGTTCGCGTTCCGGATGTATGTAAACTACGAAAAAAGGTCTGGTAAGGATCATCTTTAAAAAATTCTGAGACGCTTACTACATCTGAAGGCAACATATTTGCTTGATGTCTCCATATCGAGAACACGCTGACAATGAGGCTCCCGAGGGCGAAAAATGCGGAGACGATGGCAGCAGCACGCGAACCCGCAGAGATCTCAGGTATTGCCAATACCCCCACGGTAGCTCTATCCTTGTCTTCAGAAATCAAACGTGTATGGTCTAGGGAGCACGTACGACAGGAGGACCGTCGACTGTAAACAAGTTTAAGTACACTATCCTAGAAGACAGAAAAACAACATACTACAAGGAGGAAATGAGAATATTCACGCACAAGGCGTTCGATATAGGCCATCCAGCTTTCCTGCAGACTCATAAATCGACCGTGGTACTTGAAAGATGACTTGACATGAGCAAGGTAACTCCAGGGTATTCCAAAAAAGAGGAGGTTGGTTACAAGATACAGAAGGGGAGTTAGATGAGGAGAAATGACCCGCGCGTCCTCACGATCATGGAGGGTCTGAGCACGAGGACTGGTCAATGGTCTGGTGTGCAAGCCATAGGATTCTGCGTTGCGATAACTGCAGACCTCACGAAGGAACCAGGCCAAAAATACAACCTTCCCAGTCGAGTCAACATTACAGGGAACTATGATATATGATCAGAGGAAAAACACTCTTTCGTAAGAGCCAGGACTGACGTTGCATATCCCTGAGAACTTTCATTAGGTCTTCACATTCAAGTTTGGAAAAGGGTGCCTTGGACCGGGATCCAGATAGGAGGTTGTCGGTCTTCACAACAGAGATGCAAATTCCGGGCATTGTGCATGATGAAGATGTACCTACTCACATAGAACCAGTTCAAAGCGTCAGATGCATCTGGTATGGCTCTAGGTGGGCAAGGAATATGCGATGGGTGACTCCATAAGTAGTTCCAGTATAATCGCCGCCGACGATTGACTGCTTTGACGTCAGGTATCTCGAAGGCGAAATAAGAAGAACGAAAACCACTTACGAGCATAGACGTCCATCGAGTTCACAGCTTCGTCAGTCACGTCCTCCATGGTTTGTGAGGCGACACAGTGAGAGTGATTGATCGCTAAGAAATAGTCGATATCACCGGCGTGGTTTACCTGAAGAAGAAGTTCCATTCTGTCGGTCCATTCGCAAGAAGAGGTAATTTGAGAGTGTGCCCGAAGTGAGGTGTAGATTTGAGGGTCACGAATATCCTGGTCAGTGATAATTTTCAAAGAAGAGTTAAAGAAGTAAATCCATCCTCTAGGGTGAACGAATAGGTCCCAACCTTCAGGGACTTTCTTGGGTGAATCGTTTAGGAACCTGGGACTCTGAATTGGAGACATCATTGCAGTAGTGGGAGCAAAGTAATCATAAGCCCAAAGTTGGTCGCGCTTCTCACGCGTCTGGTTTCACCCTTTCTCTCACCTCGATATAATGAGCAACCTGTTTGGGAATAATGCTGCTTCGGGCTCTACAGGCTCAGTGGGAGGAGGTTTATTCGGAGGGGGAAACGCTGGAGGAGGAGGAACTGGAGGAAACACTGGGGGGTTGTTTGGGAATCCTGGTGCGTTCAGATCTCTGTTGTGTTTCCACCAAGTTTAGTCTGGACTCTGGAACAGCCAAGCCACCTCAGGGAGGAAATATATTTGGTTCTGGTGGCGGAGGTGGCGGGATTTTTGGGTCTACAAGCTCTACTCCTACAGCAGGTTCAGGACCTTTCGGTGGTTCATCTTCAACAACAGGGAACGCGTCAAATACTACCGGAGGCTCCAATACTCCCCAACCAATTAATCCTCTGTTCGGTGGAAGTGCCTTTTCTCTGCCGAAAACAGATCAAGGCTCAAAAGACGAGCAAAAACCAGCAACACTCAACCGTGCGTTGAATTACCTCGAATTATTGTCAATGAATGACGTTTTTTATCCCAGTCTTTGGACAGTCAAGCACTGCTGCACCCACTTCATGTACGATTTTGAACGTGTCAAATGCGACAACCGACATTAACGCGCAGTGACCCCTAGCTACTTCACCAGCGCCTGCCTTCGGGGGCGGACTCTTCGGTGCCGCAGCAAAACCAGCCGAAAACCCAACCACAAATCCGGCATCTGGCTCTGGAAATACTGCAACAGCGGCGCCCAGCCCATTGTCGGGTGGTCTATTTGGAAAGCCCGCACCACCAACAGGCTTGACACCCGTTCCTACACCAGCCGCAGGTGGGACAAGTGCTACGGCCAGCACCTCTACTGGTACCGGGTTCTCACTCCCCAATCCTTCATCGAGTAGGCAACAGTTGATCTTTATATGAATGTCTACTGATCTGCATTATAGCTTCAACTGGCGGCCTTTCCGGTATAGCCAAGCCAACAGAGAAGAAGGATGATAAACCGGCAGGTATGGATATGGAATACTCATCCTTAATATAATGCATATGAACACTATTACAGCTGCTCCTGTGCTATCAGGAGGTTTGTTCGGGCCCCCCAAATCTGATGAGAAAAAGGACACAGCCGTAGGTAAGTAAGTCCAGATGCGACACTCCGCCACGATGGCTGAAGATATAATAGGCCTCTCTGGCGGTGTCTTGTTGGGGAGACCTGAGACCAAGGAGGGTGAAAAGAACAGTGAGTTGGTTGTTTCTTTAAAATTCATATCTGATACTTTTATGTAGATTCAACCGCAGGGTCGGCAGCTCCCATTGTCGCTGTTCCGCCGCCTTCTATGCTCCGAGGAAAAACAATTGAAGAGATCGTGAACAAATGGCACTCAGAACTTGAGACTCATGTGCGAGAATTTAACAAATTCGCTGCTGAAGTGTCAATGTGGGATCGCGCCCTCATCGAGAATGGGAACAATGTAAGTCGCGCCCGTTCTCAAGGGTCTGGATCAACCTGTTGAAAGCTCTACAGCTTGCGGCACTATATAGCCACGTACTTCAAGCAGAACGCGAACAAAACGAAGTCGACCAGTCCCTAGATCACATTGAACAACAACAAAAGGATCTAGCGGTCACGCTGGACTCATATGAAAAGGTCACCGAGGAGATCTTTGGTGGAGCCGGAGGGAGTCTGCGAGCCCTTGACACGGGTCCAGCTGATACTGAAAGAGATAAAAAGTGAGCATTCAAGGCCTGTCAAGAGAAAATCGTCTGACTTGTCCACGATAGTTACATGCTCGCAACCGACCTCCATACTCATTTGGATGACCTTTCAAATTCTCTCACTCAAATGATCGAATCTGTGAACAGCTTGTCGATACCAGCCGGCTCGGATGCCTCTTCTGAGGATCCGATGACTCAAATTTCACAAATTCTCAGCACTCATCTGGAGAGCTTGCAATGGTTAGACGGCGCAGTGAGAGAGGTAGAAGGGAAAGTAACGGAGGTTGAAAAGAGAATCAAAGAATCAGGTCACACCACTAGTTTGAACGGAACCGGTGCGAAGCAGAGAGGATTTAGTCCTCGTTAGTGTGCAATGTGTAAATACTTTTTACGTGAACTTCTCTTTGGTATACTATTATATAGAACATGTACAGGTGAAGGGAAGATAAGTGGAGGGGTTCTCTCTAAAGGACAGTATATCTTCCCGAGGCTGTCGGATTACGCATCTCCGCCTGTAAGGCAGCTGTTGACGCCTCCACCAGTAGCCGTTTAATCTCACGGACCGCTTGTTCAACCTGAAATGGAGATATGAGAATCACGGGTAATATGAACATCAGCTCGACTTGGATACGTACCCTAAACTCCTCGTTTGACTCAACAAGCAGGTGTAGTTTGGGCGGCCCTTCCAGTGGTGGCTCTTTGCCCGATTCATAATAGATACCCTTGTTCGTGACAGACGCACCCGTCATATCAATAAGCTAGTGAGAAACGAGGTGGGAAACGGAGTCTTCATGAGATGGCGGGAGGGACTCACTTGCACCATAGTTTCCTTGTTTGTGACACGCCACCTGGCTTTCTGAGGGTAGTCGTTGATGGGAATGATGGCATGGAAGTCGTTTGAGTCGGTATTTGTGGTGACCTTCCGATCTGGATTACTCTCAAATTGAATTTGAGACTGCAGAACAAGCTTAGAAGCGCGAATCTGTGCGTTTAGTTTCGCGACGACGCTCATGGCTTGTTTGTAAGCAGGTGTATCCTTTCCTGCTCGAGACGCAGCTTCTTCCGCAGCTCGCACTTGCGATTGAAGTTTCTCTTCCTCTTTAGCTTGAGCCAAACGCCTAGCAGCGACGACAGCACTCCCAACGCCGAGAATGCCTTTTGAGGAGTCGGGGGCAGGTCCACGCTTGATTTCTACTTTGAAGTTTCCGAACGTCATATCATCGCCTGCTGCTGCTGTCTTGTTGGCTGCAGTGCTTTCTTCAGGAACAACAGCTTTCTCATCTTCCCCTTCTCCATAGGCTTTACGCTCTGCCTTCTCTTTCGCATCTCTCTCCTTATCTAGACGGTCAAGTCCCTTCCCACCGAAACCCGAACCTGCTGCCTGAGCTTTGCCTGACTTCAACTTCTCGAGGAAACCTGAGGGGAGAACATCAATATCACCTCCAACATCAAGGCATGAAATTACCAGTTGCAAGTTCTTCAAGTTCTTTAGGAATGGGAGCATTGCTAGCCTTGACAGCCCGGTATATGTCAACAGAATATCGCTCCTGTTCTGGAGTAATGAATGTAACACATGTTCCCTTGTTTCCAGCACGTCCGGTTCGTCCTGCCCGATGGACGTAATCCTCCATGTGATTAGGTGCATCATAGTTTATGACCAACTTCAGCTGCTTGACGTCCAACCCTCTCGCCGCAACGGAGGTAGCAACGACCACAGGAACAACACCTGCTTTGAAATCGGCAATGGTGGAGTCACGATCCACCTGGTCCTTGCCGCCATGTAGTGACATGCAGAGGTACCCTTTGCGCATCAACTCACGAAGCAGGTTATCAGCAGCTTCTTGTCGATCTACAAAAATCAACGTCCGACATTCAGGATCTTCGTTATACATCTGTCCGAGGATCTCCAATAAACGAGTAAATTTGGTTTCCTCAGGTCGGACCTCTACGATCTGTTCAATTTCCGCGGCAACAACTGACCGCCCACCAACAGTGATTTCGAGAGGTTTATGAAGGATTTTTCGCGCGAGTGAGTCCATCTGTTTAGGGAACGTGGCAGAGAAGAGAACGGTTTGTCGGTCCGGACGGATATTGTTGATGATCTTCATGACTTGAGGCTCGAAGCCCATATCGAACATCCGATCGGCCTCGTCGAGTACCACGTAAGTAACTCGTTTGAGGTTGGTAACACGTCCATTATTGGCCGTTAAAAGGTCAATCATCCGACCTGGCGTGCAAACAATGATCTCAGCTCCCTTCTTCAAATCTGCTATCTGGTCTTTGATTGGTGAACCTCCATAAGCGCACACAGCCTATGAAGCACATCAGTCCATGCCTACCAGAGTTGTGTAGGAACACTCACCCGTAAACTCAATACCTTCAGAAAAGGTTTGCATTCTCTATGTATTTGAACCGCGAGTTCACGAGTCGGAGTCATAACGATAGCGATCGGACCTTCCATTTGATCCAAAGGGCGTTGATCTTTGATATGTCGAAAAAGAGGTAGTAAGAAGGCAATGGTTTTTCCGGAGCCAGTTTTCGCAACACCGATAACATCGCGACCGGACATGATGGCGGGGACAGCTTGGGCTTGAATGGATGTGGGTGCCGTGTAATTGAGCTTTTTGATTACTTCCAAACTGAAATGTGGATCAGGTAGGTATTATCAAAATCCTGGCAAGAGAATATCAGCCACTCACCAGCTAGCAGGAAGACCGAAGTGACTCCACTTAGTGATAGGTCTTGGGCAGTCGACGCCTCGAATTTTGATACTGTCCAGCTCCAGTCGCAATAAGTCCGCTTCTTCATCCGTCATGGCAGCGATGTCGGGAGGAGGAATGTAGAATTCTTTACGGAAGGGCTCGTACTTAACTCGAGAATGGTCCACAGTGGCCAGTTCCTTCTTTTTCGCTTTTTTGGCTGCCAGTGCCAAGATATCTTCGGGATTGAGGTCCGTGGTATCCAACTCATCCGGTGCTACATCTTCAACAACCTCTTCCTCATCGGCAAATTCATCTAGACGTTTACTAAGACGCCCGTTCACATCACCCATCTTTTTCATGTCCTCCATGTTGACTTTCTTAACTTCCTCTTTTACCCCACTCATGAAGGCATCCAGAGGGTCAACATCCTCCTCATCAACATCCATAGCCTCCTCGGCTTTCTTCCGCATCGCCAGATCCATTCTGTTCGCTTCCTCGTCATCATCGTCAACTTCAAGATCCCCAACACTAGCTTCACCTTCGTTCATGGTCATGTCTATTGCAGGCATATCCCCTAATTTCTCCAATTGACGCTTGGTTTCGACTGAGTCGTCCATCGAGGCTGTCATTGTTTTCGTGAATTCTGGCTTGAGAGGTAGTCCTTTTAATCCTAAACCGCCAAGGGCTGCACGGTTGAGTTGTCCAGTAGGTTTCGCAGGTAATTCAGACGATACTATGGGCGATCAAGTGGTGTGAAATCCAGTATTGCCAAGAAGAATACACGGTACATACCTGGAGCTGACTTTCCAGCTAAAGCCATCGCTTTTGCCTTTGCTTCACCCAATGCTTTCTTTGCCTCTCTGTCCTTTTTCCATGCTTCGAATTTCGCACGTTTAGCCTTCATTGCCTCATCTTCGGGGGGTGGTGTAGGAGTGGCGACGGCTTCAGGCGTTGATGTTGGCTGAGGAGAAGGGGGAACTGGAGGTCGACGTTCCCTGGAACGGGAGCGCCGTCGGTCATCTCGTTTGTCGTCCCGTCGTCCGTCGCGCCTATCGTCCCTGTAGTCCTTTCTTCTTTCATCCTTGTATCTATCATCCCGGTAACGGTCTCTGTCTCTATCTCTTTCACGTCTATCCCTGTCACGGCCCCAATCCCTGTCCCGGTCGTCGTCATGTCGTGATCTGTTGTTTGGCCTTGGAGCACGCCTAGTGGGCGACGGAGACCGAGATGAACGATGAGAAGAGTGTCTTACCCTTTTGTTTGCAACGTCAGGGGAATACGATCTATCTCTTCTACTCATTGCGCGGGTGGAAGATGGGAAGTCGAGGAGGAAGTTAACGTTGTGTTTGTACTTGATTATCGACGCCCTGATTGAGCGTCTGCTTACTAATAAACGCGTCACCCTTACACTGGCTTCCAGCGCCAGCGCCAGTGCACTAGTAGTAGTGATCACTCCCTGACGTTGTGTCGCAACAGCCATAAACCGTCCTTTCACCGACACTATCATCATGCCTAACATATTAGATGCTTCTGCCTTGCTCTTCCTTATCTCTTCACTCCTACCAGAGTCGGACAAGAAGTTGAAAACACCCCAGGATGGTCTTGCAGTGCTCTCCCATTCCATCTTGTCTGCTCTAGCTTTTCGCCTTACTTCCGTCGATAATTTGTCTCAAACACCTCATAATTCCAACAATACTCTTCCTATTGGCTGGAATAAGGATGGCCCTGGGAATTACACCTTCCGATACAAACATGATCAGAGTAGCCTCGAATTCCTAGTCAAGATTTCCAACATGGGTTCTCGTCTCCTTTTCAATACTATTGCCACAGGAGTAGGTCTTACATTTTTACCCGTAACTCTTAGATAACTTTTTGTCAGAGCGACAAAGTCGCTTCTTTAGATATATCAACAAATGATTTTACATCGCCAGCTTCTTTTCCTCATGATGTCGGTGAGGCGGGTGCACAACCTCTTGTTCATTGCTTCATCTCTTCTGCTCGAGTCAACGATTTCGTCTCTCAGTATAAGTTGAAGATTATCCAAAAACTTGTGCCGGGACTGCGAAAAGATGGCTACGCGGAGGAGACAGAGATCGAGCGCCCCTCCCAGTCAGCTACTCAAACACAGCAAAGTAATGATAGCAGGAATCGTGACGCACGGCCTCAAGTACCACAGTTCCCTCGGTACGATCCATATGAAGAATTTCCAGGTCGCAGTCCCTCTCATCTGCCCCCGCGAAATCCACTTCAGATAGGACGGCGGGACTTGGACCCTCCTCCTGGTGGTAGCTTTCAACCACCACCTCTTTTCCCTTCTGATCATGATGACGGTATGATTGTCGGCCCAAATCATCCTATTTTTGGTGGCAGAAGCCAACAGTCTGGTGCCCGTGGTCCCTGGGGCGGAGATGGTTTCCTGCCGCCTATGGGTGCGCCTCCTGGTGCTAGGTTTGATCCTGTCGGGCCAAATATTGGGCCCTTCCCTGGCAACGGAGGTCTCTCAGGACGTGGAAGAGGAATTTTCCCGGGTAGGAACATGGGCGGTCCAGACAACGACGAATTTATGCCTCCTGGCTTTGTAAGTGTTGACGAATATCGTAGTCCCGCTGCCTGCTTACTGACTCATAATTCATTGTAGGGAAATATGTACATGTAATATCGAGTTTAAAAACCATCTGTAAATAATAAGCCAAACTCTTGAACGGAATGTATTCGTATCGCTTGTAGCGAGCTGGCGTAACGCATCGGTTTAGACAGGGTTCCCAAAAAGGCAATTCAGTCTGAGTGAATATAAAACGTTGTGGGTTTACAACCCTTTTATTTACACGCCATGATGTCTTCCCCTCCAAGTTCACCTACTTCCCCAAGACTATCCACCAATGCAGCAATGCGTCGAAAGAATAGTGCTCCACTAGGATTCCGTACTCCCCTTCGAGAGAAACCTAAGCCCATTTCAGAAATGTCGATACGAGAACTACAAGACCGCTATGCGAAGAATTCTAGGATGTTATCATCACCGTACGTTTACTTTTTTTGGTCCTGTAAAGGCATTTCAGCTAATAGGTTCACAACAGTGGTGCATCGACATCAACCTATGCGCAGAGGATCACGGCTGAGCAGGCCGCGATCGTAAGTCAGCTCGAAATACATGGAATGGATATTATCAGTGCCGGAATGATGAATACGAGGATAGGCGATAATATACAAGTCTCTCATGCACCCGAACCTCCAATGAGTAAAGCGATTGATGCAAAGCGACGAGCATTGGCGAGATTTGTACGGTTTTCTTTACTCTAGTCACATATTATTAAATCCTTAAATCCCACGGTCTTCCCCTCTAGGGCGATACTCACGGAGCAGTCGGGTCGCTGAGCATGCAAGAGGCAATTGAAATTGAACAACGAGCTCATGCACAGGATCGTGAACGACAGCAGAAACTTATCGAGAAACGGAGACGTCAAGGATTACCTGTCAAAGGAGAAGTTCTTACCAGAGCGGAAGTTGAAGCTCGAATTTGGGCTTTCATGTACGTCGATACCTTCATTTATCCAAACTCAGGTTGACTGACCTCGCTCACTAGGAATCACAAACCAACAGATTCTGATTTGGAAGACGACGACGACGAGGAGGAGGATGACGACCCTGCAACGTGGTTTGACGATGACCAGGATGACGGTCGGAAAGGCCAAGACATTGTCGAACCCGACGAGGAAGATTTATCAGATATTATACGGATCGACCACAATAAGCTTCCCTATAGCACCTTCTACGAACCTCGTTACGACGGCGATTGAAATTAAGCAGCGTTCAAGTAATTATATGTACCATAGCGATTATCCAGATGTATGAAGTCAACAAAGTATATCGATCCGGATCCATATACGGACGGGTGGAAAGGGTCATCGTGACGGTTTGTGTGTGCTAGGCGAGTAGGGATGTTCGGTTCTAACCTAACATTCTCTAGAATGGGGAGATACAATCCGTGGCGGCCGTAAACTGAAGTCATCTAGGAATTATCGAGCGTGGACGGGACAACTTTTCCCTCGTTTCAGCCAAGACGAGAGACAGGCTGGACGTGTTATTTCAGCTTGGGAAGTGATATACAAAGTTTTGGGTACCAACCATTGTGGAAACTACAAAGGCAGCTCAATCTTGCCACGGTGGAACCTAGTGTTACTTTAGATGGCAGATCTTCAACAGACAACGAAGTTCTGTTACCTCCGACGAATTCTTCTAGACAAATAACGCCTACAGGATAGGTGTGAGCTTGGTCAATATAGGGTGTAAGAATAGACACACATTCGACTCCAATGAGAGCACTGTTGGGGGGCAGGCGGTAGACTAGATATTTCGCTGCCTGAGATTCGGGGTTGTAACCGCCTTCCAAACACGCTTTGACGTGCGCCTCCTGTTCTGTTGCTCCTCCTAGTAAATCGAGACCCGTGTTGCATACCGGACATCTGTCAATGAATCAGATGAGCCACTGATTTGTGTACATGAATAACAAGCTTACTCCGCAAGGTCGCTCAGTTGTGAGCCAGACTGTGCACGATTCAAAGGCACACTCAGTCGTTCCTGGTCAACAAATATTCTTTCCATGGAATTGATCCGCATCCCCTGAAGCGGGCTTGGAATTGTCCCATTCACCTCCGCGAAACACTTTTGACATACACGCTGGCTACTCGAAGAGGGAGCAGCGTCTGTGTGTCCAGGTTCATGTACGATGTCCGACGGATCTAGAAGGGCTCGGAAAGAAGAGCAGCGGTCGCAAAATATTTTGCCACAACGACGACAATGCTATCAGTGAAAATCGACGTTCATTAACGTGAACTCGAAGTTGATGGAAGATTGACATACATGCTTGAAATCAAGTCAGTAACGCCCATCCTATGAACAGACTATTGGAACATACTCTGCGATTGATGAAGTTGAAACGACGTTGACACTCTCGACATTGAGAAACATCTTCGTCACGCTCCCACTGGTGTATTTGATGAGGGCTGGGCTGCGTCCATCGGGTTACCTTCTGAGGGGCTTCATGCGTTGGTACGCGGAAATCGGGTGCTTGAGATAATTGTGGCGTCAGGTCGGTTGTTTGGCGGGATGTGCTCGGGCGGTTGAAATAGTCGGCGGAAATCGATGACCGAGAAGACCTAACCATGCTCTCTCGGGGTGAAGATCCAGGGTAGCGGAACTCTTCTTCTGAATCATCGTCCTCATTCTCCATATGATCATCTAAGCAATCCATGAGTAGAGTCCTGCATCCACAAAATATATTTATATTAAGACTTACCATCTCCTGAGATGAGCAGTCCTTGCGCACCAGCAGCAAGTCTTCTTCTTTCTAGCTCGCGTCCGTAAGCATTCAATAGTACTTCCGCTTGGGTTCTCCTTTCCACGTCTTCGTCATCTGCGACGATAAAGTCAGAACATGCCATACGGATGAGAAGAATCTTTACTTAAAATGCCTTGTCTCAGCTCCGTTGTCGCACGTTCCAATTTTGCGATTGCACGTCGCGCTTCGATAGGTGTCACCGCTGCAACATCCCAATCCGATTGCGTGCCAACAAGATAACGCGCTCGACCAACATAGTCATGACCAGCAGAGAGGAAGTTCGAGGACATGGCACCAAGTTCTTGCCCTTCTTCATCCTCCGACGGATTTGGTCGTTCTTCTGTATATGGAACAAGGCCACCTTTGTCGTCAATGAGATACATGCCACCGTCAGGGAGAAGGAATGGTAACGGGGGAATGTCAAGCCTTCGACGCATAACCCGGATCCAGCGACGACGTCGAACCCAACTTGCCGGTTGCGATTGTGCAGACCTTCTAGAGGAGGGACTGCCTAATCCTGGAGATAACCCAACTCCGCCTGAAATCATTCGTTCCAGAGGAAGTGGCATTTCTGCCGTCCAGATATCATCTTGATCCCCGAACCGATGCGAGTATTGCCAACCTTCCTCGGCGTCTACATTTGGGTGAGTAACATCCAAAGTCCAGTCAGATCTGCGTCACGCCTCAGTTATGGTTACAAGGTAAAAGCAGTGAGTTTGTCTTACAGCCAGAAGTGGCTACGCTCACGCCCTTCAAGGTGGGTAGAGCCCGGAAGGGGTAATGTCCATGGGCTATCTCTCAATGGAAGTTGGACATCGCTCCTCCATCCTGGAACTAGTTTATCTGCAGCTCCACCATCGGCGTTTGGTAACCGAACTTCAAAGGGGGGACGACGTCCTTGCTTCCCTAGACCTGAAGCAGAAAACTTTGGTCGACCACCAGAAACAGCAAGAGTCTTGATCCGAGTATCTAGTCGTTGATTTTCGTAAAGGATAATAGGGACTGTTGTATGGACGGAAAGTGGGTTATATGGGACAGTGGAGTTGCGCCATCGTTCGACCTCAGTTTTTTGCAAGATCTAGGAGGGGTAGGTCAATGAGAGCCGAGAACTCTCAAAGCTCAGATAACACACCTCACATATCCAAACTTCAAAGACGCCAGCCGCTGCGTCGTAAGCTGTTTCCCCCCAGTTATTTCGTATTAAAGGATCCGCAGACTGCTTATTCAAAAGATATCGAACTACGGGGAGGTGTCCTTTTGAGGCGGCGTTCACTTTAAAGCCGATCCTTGAGTGAGGAAAGGTACATCACACAGAAAATTACTCACTGAGAGGCGTCCATCCACCTTTGCTACGTATGTCAATACCACGTACACCATCAATCTCAGTTGCAGCTCCTCCTTTTTCACAAAGCCATCTCACGATATCAAGATACCCCTGTCACGAACATTGAGAGACAATCACTAAACATCGTGGATAAAGCGCACCTTTGAACATGCATTATGTAGGGCAGTCCATCCATCGGCATCCTTGGCGTGCACTTCGGCTTTTTCAGGAAGGAGATATTCGACGATGGGAAGATATCCGTTAAGAGCAGCTTTGTGTATCGCAGTCTAACACCGGATGAGTCCAAGTATAGCCTGATACTAGTGAATACAAACAAACCTCTCCTTCTCTATCTTCTAGATCTGGCATAGCACCACACTCCTCTATGACTGTTCAAAAGTGATTAGAAAAAGGATAGATGGTAACAGGAAGCAAATGGAGAAACCTACGCCACTTGATAATGTCCAAGTGGCCTTTGTTAGCGGCAGCATGGAGGGCGGTATAGCCCGTTCGCGTGGAGGCATAATTAGCAAGGCTGAAGGCTTCTACATCTCCAGTTTCCAGAGCATTCCGAAAGAGTTTTTTGAGCAGGGGTAGGTCTCCAGAGGAAGCGGCAGCATACAACGCTTCTAACTGGGCTGGGGAGGGACGAGGTTGGGAAGGTGTTTGAACTGCAGGGGCTTGTTCTTCATGGCTCACTTCGTTCGTTTCTTGAGTGCCAGGATAGACGAATTCCTCATCAGAATCATGGTCGCCTTGGGTAGATTGTGCGCCAGGATAAGAAAAATGTTCAGGAGAAGAACGGGCACTAGAGAGGCCTGACCTGAGGATGCAAGTTGAGATAAGGAAACAAATAGAAAAAGAAAAAAAAGAAACCGACTCTGTAATTGTTCCAAGGTTGTGGCCACTCATCCCGCAAGCTGACTACACTCAGTGGGACTGACTCTGAGCTCAAAGGAACAGCTAAGCGAAAGCCACATGACCGCGAGTAAAAATCCAATACACTTACTACGTAATTTAAACGTGGCCCATTAGTCGCCCCCGCGCCTCCGCGCCGTCCCGCCATTTCCGCAAAACCCGTCGAGCACGCATCAACGAAGGCATTGTATGTAGCTCCCGATCCCGCTTTCGTGTCATGATTGAGTTTCTCGGAGAGCGTTCGATGAGCTCGCCGGACGTCTTTGGGCGTGTTTTCTATACGAAACCTGAATCTGATTGGAATCGAAATCTGGAATCACGACCACTGAGTACTTAGATTCTGACCGTCTCCCACTCACATCTTGAAAAAGGTTGTTGAAAGGGCACGGGAGAATACGGGAGATGGTATTGGCAAGATGGCGCCCAGAACCCTGAATATAATCCCACTTATATATAGGTCGCGATAAACCCGTGGGGGCCTGATGATTCCGGATTAAAATCGTTGGGGGTATTTATATGATGGCAACATCTTTGACTCGATCCTCCATCTTCTCCCTCTCTACCTCCTTCTGCAGAAGTTCTAGCAGAGTCTCCTCGAGAATGTCTTCGACTGTCAACCACAAAGATCGGTCCAAAGTCGTCGTCGAACCATCCACGCGACTGGTAGAGGGCCGAGCATTGGCGCAGGACGTCTGGTCAATTTTCAAGTAAGCTCTCGAAGAGGTATACCCCACCTATGTTGACGTAGCTCTAGTGTTGCAAACCTTCCTGCTGATTGTATCAACCTTGGACAAGGATACATGAACTTCCCCCCTCCACGATGGGTGACAGAGGCTGCTGAAGAAGCTTTGAACACTGTCATGGTCAACCATTATTCTCACCCGAAGGGGCGAATTCGCCTTCGTGAAGCGATTAAAAACTACTACGGTCCGCAACTTCAAAAAGACTTGAATCCAGAAACGGAAATACTGGTTACCAGTGGCGCTAATGAAGGTACGTCTATCAACCGGCCGTGAAGGCCCCAGAGAGTCTTATTCTGATTGACGGTCCTTCTATTATTAGGCATGTACTCGGTTTGGACCGCGTTTTTGAACCACGACGATGAAGTAATCGTGTTTGAACCATTCTTCGATCAATATCTTCCTTCCATCGTATTCAATGGCGGTAAGCCCGTGTATGTGCCTATGCATCCACCCATTGCGTCTGGGAAAAGCTCGAGTAATGATTGGACCATCGATTTCGATGAGTTGCGGTACGAAGCGTCCTCGCATTTGCATGGACTAGATAACAACTAAAAGACATTTCTAGGCGCGCGATCACCCCCCGTACGAAGATGATTGTCGTCAACACACCTCATAACCCGGTGGGTAAAGTTTTCACCAGGAAAGAGTTGGAAGGTATTGCTGCGATTGCCGTGGAGCACAACCTCATGGTCATGTCGGACGAAGTGGTGTGTTTTTCATTCCCATCTTTCTTGCCGCCGACTGCTAATCTCAGACTCCAAGTACGATTGTCTCGTGTTCGATGGCAAGGATCACGTCAGGATTGCAACTCTGCCGGGCATGTGGGAGCGTACGATAACTGTAGGCTCTGCAGGAAGTAAGTGCTGCTGGGTGCTTTCAAATCCATCTTTGAGCTCATCGTCACTCCGCCGTTTCTAGAAGCTTTTGCTGCTACCGGGTGGCGTGTAGGTTGGCTCATTGGGCCTCAGTCCCTCATCCAACCTACTCTTGCTGCAAGTACTCGTATCGTGTTCTGTTCGAACTCGCCTCTCCAGGAAGCCGCCGCCGCCGGTCTGGAACAAGTAGAGAAAAAGAACTTCTTCCAAATCCAACGAGATCAATATGCGGAGAGACGCCAGGTTTTGACCAACTGCTTTGATCGACTTGGCTTAACGTACACGCATCCGGAGGGTGGATATTTCATTCTCCTGGTGAGTCTATTGGTCTGCCTTCCATTGGTAACCCTCGAGCTCATTCGAGATACGCTATATAGGATGTGTCTCGTGTGGAAATCCCAGATGATTATCCTTTTCCCGAGAGTCTGGATGGAAGAGGCCGTGATTTCAAGTATGTTCTCAACATTTTTGCTTGCACTGTCCATGATCGACCTATTTTTGCTCTTAGGGCTGCCTGGTTTATTGCGCTAGAGGTCGGGGTGTCCTCTATCCCTGTCAGTGAGGTGAGTCAAATGTCTTTTCTGTGAAGCCAGTAACGAACTGATTGTTCCGCCTAGTTTTATTGCCCCGAGCATGCACAATTGGGAGAGAAGTATATTCGAATCGGCTTCTGCAAAGACGTTGACACCCTCAAGAGGGCTGCTGAGAGGTTCGAAAAGGTGAAACAGTTTATGAAGTAGTGTCGGAGAGATAAGCGTTAGATTGTAGAATAATGTATAGAAGGGTTTGTAATAGCGCCAATACCCCTATCTCAAATTTGAGCGCTTAAGCCTCGATCTTTCCTGAATAAAAAGCTGTTGAGGAAGATATCTGAAGCCAACCTCCTGCTTTGGCTGTCCGGCCCTGCGCTGCTTCTCAGGGGTTTTTCCAGTAATATTCACACTTTGGATAACACAGTAACGACGACAAAAAATGAATCCTAGATTTCCTCCAGAAACCTTTCCAAAAAAGTGGCAGGCACCCAGTACCCGTACCGGAAGCTCCGGTTCTCTTTGGGAGAGCAGACTGAGACCGTAAACTACCTTTCATGTATATAGGCCACAATTGGAAAACCGGCCATAATAATCAGCAGTTATAATAAATATCCGGCTGATAGTAAACGGACCGTTCTATAGGCGCTTGGCCGCTTGGCCGCGGCATTTTGAGATACCCGCTCACATGTCCTTGCGCCCTTCTTTTCAGTTTCCTCCATCATCGCTAACGGTCCATCATGGGCAAATCTCAGTCCAAACTTTCACCAGAGCAACTTGCTGACCTGCAGAAGAACACTTACTGTAGCTATTTCTCTGTCACTCTTTCATTATCCTTATTGATCTCCATCTAGTCGACAAGAAGGAGCTTCAGCAATGGTCTGTCATAGTGGCAACCCTTATCTACCACTATTCACACGTTTGAACTCTAGGTATAAAGGTTTCAGAAAGGACTGTCCGTCTGGTCAGCTCGACAAGGCAGAATTCGGCCGGATATACAAGCAGTTCTTCCCGTTCGGCGATCCTACTGAGTTCGCGGACTACGTCTTCAATGTCTTCGATGAGAACAAGAACGGCACGATAGATTTCAAAGAGTTTATTTGTGCACTCAGTGTTACAAGTCGAGGTAGATTGGACGAGAAGCTGAAATGTACGTCTTCGATCATTCGTTCCTTGCACTGGCGCTCACTGCTTCCCATCAAATCTCAATTAGGGGCGTTCCAACTCTACGACATAGACAAGGATGGAACCATTACTTATGATGAAATGCTGCAAATCGTCCAGGCAATATACAAGATGACTGGAGAGATGGTGAAGCTGCCCAACGACGAGGACACTCCTGAAAAGGTACACCCATCTTTTTCAACATCATATCCCATTTTGGCACTAAAGCTGTTAACCCTAGCGTGTGGATAAAATTTTCAAGAATATGGATCGCGATAAAGACGCCAAGCTTACATTCGAGGAATTCGTAGAAGGAAGCAAGCAGGATCCGACAATAGTACAGGTTTGTTTTCCCCGCATTTTCCTGGTTTAGCTGTTGAAAATCGGCCGTTAGGCACTCTCTCTATATGACGGATTGGTATAATCGCCCCGCGCATCGAAAATGTACTTTTCTGGTTTGAATTGTACGTTTTGAATCCCGCTCTCGTCCGGTCTGCGGTCGTTCGTTAACTCATACTTTTACTCAGGATTGTTATTTAATTATACCTTTGTAGTTTGCTGTCTCGTTAGGTTCCAGTGACGTTAGTGGCGTTCGGTATATACTGTGATGAACACAAGACTTGACGGACTTAGATATATAGGACTGCTTAGTGTACAATGAATATCGAACGCCTTTCTTGCCATGTATTGTATATTGTATGGGTCGGGATGGGTGCTTTATTAGATGGATATTCACAAAGAAAGGGATCCTATGATTTATTTCGTCTATGGTAACTTGCCGTATTTTTGAAGTAAACGTTGTTCTACGCCATCTCCAACCCACGTATAAAGGCCCTCAGCAAATGCAAGATTGTCCTTCTCGGTCTTGAAAAGTTTGTTAAAGTCCTGTGGTTGTCCGGCGGGAGTGGCTCCTACGCCAGCAAAAGGGGAAGCGATCATAGCTTGCGAAGAGTCGGCAGCTAAAGGAGTCAAACTGAGCTGAATGAAGGAAGGTAGAACCGGCAAATTTACCATTATCACTTCCAAGAATGAGGCGATACAATCCATTCAACCCGAAAAAGTTGAGAAAGTACCATGACAACGAAGAGACCCATCTCACGTCCATATCCGGAGTTTCGATACCTCTCTGCAACATAGACTTGAAGCCGAGCGTAAGGGGAAAGGGAAGCTTGACTAGAGTGTACTTGAGTTGTCAAATTGAGAAAGGTCGATAAACACGCACTCAGAACAAAACCTTGGAAGAAGAAGTTAATCCAACCCATAATAAGCATCTGGGGAACCATCATAACCATCTGAGTCTTCATTCCAGCCATCATGCCATCCATTGCAGCGGGGTCTGACATTGGATTCGGAGGAGCTTGTGGAGTGTCGTCCTTTGGTGGGCCGTCCTTTAGATAAGTACCGGCATCGAATGCTTCTATCAAATAGCCAGATATGGACTTGTAAAGAGGCGGAGGGACGGGGGAGTTGGCAGCTGTTGCACGTAAAATCTGAGAACGAGTGAGGGCACGTCTATGGAATAGATGTGTAGTCGAGTGAGGAGATATGCAATGATTCACTCACTGCTCGCGAATAGCTGCTCTCGACAACTTTTTGGGGGGTGACTGCAGTAGAAGGACCACGTAGTGTCGGAGTATGCCCACTAATATCTGCAGAGAGATAAATGAGCTGCCGTTTAGTTCGTAGGGATGATTCCTACCATGACAAGGGTAATTGGGAACAAGACCCAGTCCCGAATCTGGGGGTCGAGATACAGCGAAACTCTGTTGAAATAGATGAACACGTCGGGCTCGGCGAGAAATTGGAGGTAGTACTCACGCCGAACTTGTCATCTTTGTTTTAGATTCTGTGCTGCTCTTGAAAGCCAAGTGTCTCTATGCCTGGGAGCACCCTGGGCGGCGTTCAATGTGTGGCGCTGGGTGTTACTTTTTGTGAAAGGAAGGATGTGGATCGACTTGGGGAAGCTCAAAGGAGGGCAGCTCGCCGCTCGCGTTGGCGTAACGGTATTACTTTTCCCACGCATGCATGACCTTCAAGTTCGGGCCTCAAGCAAGGATACGATTCTATGTTTAAGAATACCTCAATGTCATGTTGAAGTGGATATCAAAGCGTTTCAAATGCTTATGGCCACCTGCTGGCCGACCATCGTTTGGAGTCTGGCGTTATGCCTATTGGGCACCTACGTTTCTTGTGCTAGGCGAGTACTTTTACTGCTTGAAAACAGTTTCGGGGCGAAGTATGCAGGTACGGACGGCTCACATCGCTGTTAAGACGGGTTTCTCATCAATCTCTTAGCCAACACTGAACCCTGATTCATCGCCCTCGAAAGATATTGCATTATTCAACCGTTTTGCCATCCATACTCTTCGACAGTTTCAACGAGATGATATCGTTGCGCTCAAGTACGCGTGTCTTTTATTTGGATTTCTTGGACTCTGACCCGCTACTAGGTCACCAGAGAACCCTGAACGCATGCTAGTAAAGAGAATTATAGCTTTACCGGGAGACCGAGTCAAGACGTTACCGCCTTTCAAGGTACATTCTTTCGTTCACGTCGACTTTGTCGGAATTCAAGTTGGTTTATTAGGAAACTGAGGTGGTAGTTCCTCCTGGACACGTCTGGATAGAAGGTGGGTAACGGCGTCAGTAGTTGTGCTCCTAATCTCTTTACCTCTTTTCCAGGCGACGAGCCTTTTCATAGCGATGACAGTAACCGTTTTGGGCCAGTAAGTCCTTTTGGAATTCAGATATCAATATATTGATAGTACGTATTATAGGTTTCTGTCTCGCTCATAGAGTCACGCATGGTCTGTGTCATTTGGCCCTTGAGTCGATTTGGCCTTCCTCGGGACCCTTTGACACTTGAGACCGTTGGATTGGGCGACCGTGCTGTGCGAAGATATCAGTGGAGGCAATCGAGAGTAATTCCGGATAAATAATAATATTTAAGTAATAGCTAAGACTCACGTGCTCCTCACTTCATGCCCTCTCAGCTTTACGATCACTTGGATTCCCTCGTGAGAGGAACATTAGGAGATGAATGGAACAAGTGTGTAATAAATCTCTAATACATGGCTGAGATTTTAATCCTCTTTCAGATTGGAAAAGACGACTGGTTATTGAGAATATTCGATGAATATGAATTACTTCTCATTTGTGAATATCAGGTATTACTGAACAGCAACACGACACTCCATGGACATCTGTGACTGATCTATACGAAAACAAGTCCGTGTTCTCCCAAATACTGCTTTTGTATGTCCCTCGACTACGATCCCGTCTTCTCCGAGTAACATTTCTAGACGGCTTGATCCCGTTTCTCTGCTTCATCAACTGCGATCGATATTGTCCTCAAATCGCTCTGATGATGAGGTTTCGGCAGATTTGGTTGATATCCTGGGCTTTGAGAACCTTGAGATAGTCGTGCAGATTCTGCACTGCCGGTCTGAACTGCTGAAGCAAGTGCGTTGCCTGTACCAACACTCTGTTGACCATTAACTGACCCTCATCAAGATGGTTCAGTACCTCACTGCTTCATCCGAAGACGGTGCGTTTCCTACTCTACCTTGTCGACTCGATCCAAACTTTTCCACGCAGAGGAGGGTACCGTCAGTCTTGATCCGTTGGCTGCCCGTCAGCGTATGGAACGTCAATTGAGAGAGAACGCTTCCAAACCCTTATTCTCAGGAACGATCGTGAGTGTGGTACAGACCTTGATAATCCAATACCTACTTATGGGCAGGGACCTGAGCCTGAAGTTCTGCCCCACATCTATTCCTCATCCTCCATGTCGCAGAATAATATACTGTCACAGTATGGTCGCAAATACATGTTGCCACTAGGAACCGTACGAAATTATCATCAAGTGAGGTCCCTTTTCCTTGCGCCTAGTGGTAATGCTGAACCTTCTCAAGGAATACGAAGAAGTAGTCGTCCCACCAGCAAAACCAGTCCCCCTTCGGTCCACAGAACGACTTGTCCCGGTATCAGAGTTGGATCCCTTGGCCCGAGGATGTTTTCAAGTGTGTGTAATCCTGTGTATACAACTCTTCCTGTTCTCATCAAAGACAGGGGTACACGAGCCTCAACCGCATCCAGTCCATCGTTTACCCTACCGCGTATGCTTCAAATGAGAATATGCTCGTCTGTGGTATGTAGATCCAAAATGCATAGCTTTCTATTTGTCTCACTCGAATTTCGATAGCTCCTACGGGTGCGGTGAGAATTTTTTTCTGTACTCTACGTCTTCCCCCATTGATCAAAGTAAAAGGGTAAAACCGATGTAGCAATGTTAACTATATTGCGGGTACTCGACCAACACCGTTCGATCGCCACTACGTCTACAAATATCGGAAGCACAATCAATCGTGACTCGTTCAAAATAATATATGTGTATGTTTTTCTCTCGAAAGTCAGGCTATCCTTCAAGTCCAACTCCTCCTTTTCAGCGCTCCAATGAAAGCGTTGGCCTCTGAAATAGTTCAAAAATTTGCCAAACGGCTCAAATGGCTTTCGGTGACAGTCCGGGAATTAACCGGTATGTTTTGGACGGTGTAGCACTTGATTAATGTTCAATACGACCTTAGGTGATATGCAAATGACCAAGGCTGAAATTGCCGAAACCCAAATAATAGTGACCACGCCAGAAAAATGGGACGTAGTCACCAGAAAGCCGACTGGGGAAGGAGAAATCGCTTCCGTATGATCTCAATTCTTCTGGTGTCTTTTGCCATTGCTCATTCCCTCACAGTTGCTCAAGCTGTTGATCATCGACGAGGTACACCTCTTGAATGAAGAACGTGGGGCCGTAATAGAGACTATTGTAGCACGTACATTGCGTCAAGTCGAGTCTCTCCACCTTTCTTCCCTGACATGGCATTGATTCATCTTCACAGGCGGAAACCACTCAATCAGTGATTCGAATCGTCGGACTGAGCGCTACACTCCCCAATTTCATAGACGTGTCTGATTTCCTCAGGTCAGAGTCTATATAAGCACCATCTATATCGACTAACCAGATGTCCAGCGTATCTCGACAAAAAGGTCTTTTCTACTTCGACTCGTCATTTAGACCCATCCCGCTCGAACAGCATTTCCTCGGAATCAAGGGGAAACCAGGTACTGCACAATCGAAAAAGAATCTGGACCGGGTCACCTTTGAGAAAGTGAAAAGCCTCGTGGAACAAGGTCACCAGGTAATGGTGTTCGTTCATGCAAGGAAGGAGACTGTCAAAGCCGCAATGGCCTTGAAGGACTCCGCTGAAATCGAAGATGTCGGTGAACTCTTTCGTTGCGAAGATCATCCAGAATATCGGTCGTTCCGGCAACAGATTGGACAATCCAGAAATAAGGAGATGAAGCAACTCTTCGATTATGGTTTTGGTATACACCATGCAGGGATGCTTCGCTCCGACCGAAACTTGATGGAACACATGTTTCGCTCGAAATCAATCAAGGTAATGTCTATCTAGTTGGCTACATGGGCACCTCTAACATGCAATAGGTCCTTTGTTGTACTGCCACCCTTGCCTGGGGTGTCAACTTGCCTGCGCACGCTGGTTTGTGTGCCATGACTTGTGCCATTGATTGAACGCTTACCCCGGGGAAGTTATCATCAAGGGAACGCAGGTCTACGATAGCTCCAAGGGCTCGTTTGTGGACCTTTCTGTACTTGACGTCTTGCAAGTTTTCGGTCGTGCTGGGCGCCCTGGGCTCGAGAACAGCGGAGAAGGTTATATCTGCACAGCCGAAGAGAAACTCGATCACTACCTCGAAACAGTCACCTCTCAGGTAGGTCTCTTTTGTACGACGTCGACGGTAAATGAGACTTAACCTACTCTTCTGTCAGAACCCCATCGAATCTCAGTAAGCCGCTGCCTTGTCCGAGGTCTATGTGACTCACGTTGGCGAAGATTCCAGAGCGGAATGATTGACGCTTTAAATGCCGAAATCTCACTGGGAACAGTAAGCAATGTCAATGACGCAGTCCAGTGGCTGGGCTATACGTACCTCTTTGTTCGGATGCGTAAGAACCCATTTGTATATGGTGAGCCAGCAATTGTGCCTGGACTCCTGGACTTTGATTGATCAAAGCTCATAGGGATCGGAAGAGACGAGTTGGAAGATGACCCTCAGCTCGGTCATAAACGAAATGCGCTTGTGACCTTGGCCGCTCAAAAACTAGCTGATGCACAAATGATCATATATAATCGCCAAATGGGAATTCTCACCGTCAGAGACCTAGGCAGAATAGCGGCACGATATTATATCCGACATCAGTCCATTGAGACTTTCAATCGAGAGTTCAAGCCCAAAATGACCGAAGCTGATGTGTTGGCGATGCTGAGCATGAGCACTGAGGTGCGAAACTTATCCGATTCCTCTACCAAGCCTGATTGTTCAAGTTTGACCAAATTCAAACGAGGGAAAACGAGCTGAAGGAGCTTGAAGCGTTGATGGAAGATATACCGTGCCAAGTCAAGGTAACGCCCTCGTACTCGCTGCTCTAACCTATCTGATTCGCCGGCTAGGGAGTCATTACTGGTGCTCAAGTTCGCGAAACAATCTCTGGACCGGATAAAGTGAGTATTGTCTGATGCAGATTACATTGTGCTTACCCACGAGGGGCAGGGCACAGAGATAGACGGGAAAAAGATTGAAATTTCTAGCCAAGCGAAAGTGAACATTCTCCTACAGAGTTACATCTCCCGAAAACCGATTGAAGACTTTGCACTTGTATCCGATACCGCCTACGTCGCTCAAAATGCCGGTCGTATCGTTCGCGCCCTCCTCGAGATAGCCATTAGTAGAAAATGGTCCTCTGTTTCTTCGGTCCTCTTGGGTCTGAGCAAAGCTGTGGAGAAACGCCTTTGGCCATACGATCAGCCCATGTTACAGTTCGATCTCAAACCGGACGTCTTCTATTGTTTGGAACAATGGGCGGATGAATGGACACCATCTCAACTCGCAATCATGAGCGCAGAAGAACTCGGTAAACTCATCCACTTGAACGTTCAACACGGGCAGGCACTCCTCAATGCCGCGAAGCAAGTGCCATGGGTGACAGTGACGTACGATCTCCGTCCTCTTGGTCATGATATTCTCAAGATCACCGTCCACGTCAAGAAAGATTTCAACTGGAGTAACAAGGTTCATGGATTGGCGGAGCCGTTTTGGCTTTGGATAGAGGACCACGATGGACTCGATATCTTACAGTTTACCCATACCTTGTTCAAGCCGACCACGGATACCTTACACATCGACTTTGTTATCCCTATCATTCATGATGACCCACCACCATCTGTCACCGTCAGATTTGTGTCTGACCGATGGATTGGTGCTGAGCAGGAGCTCATCATACCGCTGAATACTCTAAAAATGCCTCGAAAGCCAGATAGCCACACACCCTTGTTAGACCTACCGCTTCTTCCACTTTCCGTCGTGAGGGATACTGCTGTGGATGCTATCTTCGGTAATCGCATCCATAATTTCAATTCTTTACAAAGTCAGGCAATGTGGAGTTTGATAAACACAAAGTCCCATTCTCTGTTCTCTGCCCCACCTGGTTGTGGGAAGTCTACTATGGCATTGGTATTAGTCTGGTTAGTCTTACCTTGGCCAGAAAGAGGAAGTTTCTAACGCGACCTCACAGGGCTCAAGCTTTCAAGTCGCCTACTTCATGGACTTTGGTCGTAACTCCACATAAAGACGCAGCAGCCGAAGTTTTGTCAAATCTCAAAACGGCGACGAATATCGTTGACAACGTAAATGTCGTTATGCCAAACTCTCAGAATATACTTCGTCGACCGAATGGACGAACGATCATGATAACAACTTCACGCGATTTATTCGAGGCAGTGATTTCTAGAGATCCGAGGGTGCCATTGACCGGCCTCGACTTGGTCGTTTGTGAAAACTTGGAGCATTTAGAAGCCAAGTACGAGCTCGGCGTCTCCTTGCTCCGTCACGCTACACAGTTCTGTCTCACACGGTTCGTGGGATTCTCCAATTCCCTTCACGACGCTGCAGACGTGGCGGCGTGGTTGGATGCAGATGAATTTGCAATCCACAGCTTCTGTCCCAGTGACCGCAACTATCCTCTTGTCACGTCCACGCAGACATTCTCGATCCCGCAGTCAGCATCTCTGTTCAAGGCGATGGCGAAACCGATTCATAATGCCATTCGTGGCGTGATGTCAGGCGATTCTGCCATCGTTTTCTTGCCATCCCGTGGACAGTGCAGATTTACTGCTCTAGATCTCCTTACCCAGTCTGCGTTGGAGAATCAGACGGATCGGGGTTATCGTGGGTCAGAGATGCCGGACGAAGAGATGGAATTTTTTCTGGCCAAATTAACTGATAGGTCATTGGTAGATTTCGTTTCCAAAGGTGTTGGAATCTTTCATGGTGGAATACCTAAAGGAGATCGTGGGTTGGTCTTGCGACTTTATGTTGAAGGGGTGGTCCGCGTCTTACTCGTCTCACGGGAAGCTTGTTGGACTCTACCTGTGCGAGCCGGGATCGTCGTCGTTGCGGGGACGCAGTACGTGAAGCCGGCCGCTGAAGGTCAGCATTTGCAAGACTACGAGCTGGTTGAACTTGTTCGAATGCAGAGTCGAGCTGTTCGACATTCGGGAACAGGCCATTTTCATTTGCTATGCCAGGCGGAGGCGAAGGAGACATATCTTCGTTTCCTGAATGAAGGGTTGCCGCTTGAATCGAACTTGCTGAATTCCGAAGAGCTGAAATTGTGGTACGGAAAACACAAAGAGTTTTCCGAGGAGCAAAATGTGGTGGATGGATTGTCATTCACGTTTTTGGCGAGAAGGATGGTAAATAATCCTGTATATTACGATTGTCCTTCTCCTTCGTTAGAGGAGAGCCTTTCATGGGTTGCGGATAAATTGAAAGAATAAATTTAGATTTCGCTGTGGCCGTGAGTTTCCGGACCGAAATGGGCGCTTGTGTACCATATGATGTTTTTTTCTCGGTGACTACGCTGAGCTCAAGAGGCGGGCTTATCGCTCATCAGCGTACCACATGCCCCGTTCCGCACTGTGAAAGGTAACGTTCTTTCTCACTCACATCATCATTTTTATACTTCTCTAGTACGCTCCTTCTTTCCTTTCGACTCTCATCTCCTCCAATGTGTTACCCAGAAGGCTCAGTTCAGCATGCTGTTAACGTCTGTCCAATGTGCAAGGTCTTTCCTCATCCTAACAGGTTCACATCCTTTCTTCTTCATTAGTCCGTTATTGACCTCATCACTCTAGATGTCCTCATATGAGAGAGGTCTGTCGGAATCGTTCTTTACATCCTCGAGCGGATTACCTCTTTCTTACCAATGCGGAAGGTACCGCTTTTACCACTCTTTCTACGCGACAAACGTTTCTGATTCGCCTACATAGTGGAGACATTCAACGGTTGTGGGTACTGCAAGGTGTGTACTCGCCTTTTCGCTTACATGCCATGTACTTACCGTTTCGACGTGTGGACTTAGTGGGCCCGCAGCGACCCCCCTACGAAGGCTTCTGGAATGAATAATCCGGGCTGGCCAGGCTGCTGTCGTCCTCCTGCATCAAATGAATACCGTATGATACCAGCTGCGGACTGGCGATCGGTTAGCATAGTCCACGGTGTTTCCCTTCCTCCAGAAATCAAGTCAGCTTTGGATATTCTTTCACCTCCCAAAGTCTCGACCAGCGCTTTGGCATCTCCGCCGTCTTCGATGAAGAACTCCAAATCTGTAGTGCCGCCACTGGATCGAAGGAATAGTGGTAGTCCACCATCGAGGTCCCTGGCGTCTTCCAAGTCCTCGGCTGCTGCTTCCACGTCATCTAAGGCTCGCCCTGGCGGTAGTCCGAAGCAGTCTGCAGCCTCACTCTCAGGAAGCATGTCAAGGGCCACAGGCTCAGCCGCTGGCCTTGCTACAACGACTCCTGAACAATCCGCACGACGAAGCATAGATGCATCCGAGAAGTCTGGTTCGCGTTCCGCTCATTCCTCACCCAGTCGTAAACAACTCGATCTGGATAACCAAATTACTCCGCGTCGTAACTCGGGCGGGCGAACATCGACCTCAACGACTACTTCGCCAACCTCTCCGTCGGCGAAAACTGTGGGGGAGCGATCCAGCGTGACGTCTGATAGACGCCGTGCTACGATCTCCGCAACTCATCCTCCTAATTCCATTCGCAACTCGACAACTACCGCTTCTTCTCCTTTGCCGAAATCTTCACAGAAGGACACGGGTAACATGTCCAGTGGTTCCAGCAACAACGGAAGTGATGACCGTTCATCTGACTCAATGTCGGACAGTACGATCACTTCTGATGGCGGATTTACTGATTATTTGTCGGACGAATCCGAAGCAGAGCTACAGAGACAAGCAGAAGCTAGAGCGGCGTTACTGGCACAAAATCAGGCCGAAGAAATGGAATTCAAAGCTGCTCGGCAACGTCTTGCCCATATTGACTTGAACCCCCCAAAGTCTTGGAACCCTACCAACATTACGAACAATACCAATGTTCCGCGACTTGCACCAACAGGAAAGGTTTGAAGGAAGCTAGGATACCAAAGAAGCCGGGAAAAGTTGAAGGTACCAGACTTTTACGGGACGTGAATTTCCATGGGTAGTTATTATGTATGAACGCTCGCTGCTACTGTATAAGAATCTGTATCATCTGTATATTATACCATTGACAAGACGAGGATAAAGATTCGAGATTTCCGAGCTGGGTGGAAGCACGTGCAGAATAATCGTCCTAAGGTCATCGAGATTCTAAGCTTCACCATGAACGTTCAAACGTTCACCTCGAGTCGGAATCTCCTCTATGACCCTATGATTTAACTTTTATCATGAACTTAGCTCGACATTCTATCACTGCTACAAGCCCTATACACATCTACGATGCCCGTTTCGATGCAGACTGTCAGATATTCACGACTTGCACTCCTGCTGGCTTTGCAGTTTATCGAACATGGCCGATGACCCTTCTTCGGAAACGTGGTATGGTATATCTGCATAACGTGTGTCTGCTCTCTAATTTTGTGTATCAGAGCTTTCGGGAGGTACTCTCGCCGCCGCCGCTCCTATGCATACATCGTCTCTTCTATTTCTCGTGGGCGGCGGTCGAAGCCCTCTTTTTCCTCCGAACAAAGTTATTCTGTGGGACGACGCTATCGGTAGCGAAGTAGCAGAACTAGAATTCAGGGAGAGAGTTAGGGGAATTGCTTGTCGACGTGGTTGGCTTGCTGTTGCTCTGAAGAGAAGAGTGGTTCTGTTTGAAGTCAACGAACAGGTCACACGATTTGCAGAATGGGATACCTGTGATAATCCTCGAGGTGCGAAGCGTAGTTCTGGGCGTACACTACATTTTCAGAACAGCCATCCTTTTATCTTTCAGGACTAGTCAGTGTTGCCACGGGTCCATATTCTACACTCCTTGCAATACCGGGACGACAAATGGGCCATGTGCAATTAATACATTTACCTCCTTGCCCTCCTCCGAGAACAAGAGGCCCACCACCCTCTGGTCCTCCTCCAAAGCCTCCACCGCCTCCTAGCAAACATCCGGTATCTATAATCATTGCTCATAACACCGCTCTCACTACATTATCATTACCGCCGTCTGGCCGTTTACTTGCCACTACGTCATCTAGAGGAACCCTTGTACGAATATGGGATACACTATCTGGTCACCGGGTACACGAATTTAGAAGGGGAACCGATAAAGCCGTAATCTATGGTGTAGCTTTTAGACCAGACGAAGCCGAACTCTGTGTTTGGAGCGATAAGGGAACAGTGCACATCTTTACTCTCGCAGGATCGCACACTTCGTGAGTCGACCGGTTTCCAAAACGTTGCTTTTGCCTATTTCGTTTGTCTAGAAATCGACAGTCTTCGATATCACAACTCGCACCCTATTTACCGATTCCAAAGTATTTCGAATCAGAATGGTCTTACGCCCAGTATAGGATACCCATGCAGTCTTCTCACATCTCTCTCACTTCGACTACCCGTTCACCTACTGAAGACGTTCCAGACGAAGAACGATGTGTGGTTGGGTGGGTGAGGATACCTGTGGACAATACACCAGATGCAGCTACGGAATATCAGCTTATTGCCCTCACATACGTTGGTGGTTGGTACCGGTTGGCACTCCCGAATGCTACATCCAGCTCTGCCTCAACCGAAGGTGGAAAGTTAGCCAAATCCCCGTTACCCCAACACATGTCAAGCAGATCGTCGGTCGCGACGAGCAGCAAACAGCCGAGATCGAGCAAAAGGAAAGAGAAGGAACGGGAGAAGGATAGCAAGGCTAGTCAATGTACATTACAAGAATATCGTCGTTTTGGAAGGTGGGACGGATGGGGTTGAAGTTGAGATGATCTTTTGTGGACTTTGTTTTTATCATGACTATCCCCCTCATCCTTGTTGGTTACCCCTCAGTAGTTCCCATAGTGTAGTATTCTTGTAGCATGTGTAGTGTCAGTTTAGACGCATTTTCCCCAAGAACCTGACCGCGTTCAAGCGCGTCACGCGCACCCTTCCTGTCTTCAACCACATTCGATCGACTCGTTGGACGCGTTGTTTGCAATGGAGAACCCTCATGCAGAGCGTCAGGCAGTCCTTTTGGAGCGGATAGTAAAGAACACGGTCCGTTGTCAATATTTAACTTTGACTTCACCTGGCTAAAATGTGCACAGGAGAAATGTACGGAGGCCATCCTTGAACTAAATCATTGCATGGAGGTTATTACATTTTCATCCATCAAACCACCGGACTGGACATTGATAAAACAAATTCCAGGAAATCCTCCGAGCCAACGCCTACGTGAAAACTGCTGCAGATCTCTCAGTCAAATATCGCAAGAATGTACAGTACAATCTCGAAGCGACAAAAGGTCTGAAAGACTAGTAAACGTTGGAATCTTGTTGTAATTTAATGTATCTATCCATATGCCATACACCCATGATGCTCGAAGATATCAAGACCCAGCAATCCAACCTCGGAGCTCGGAGAGACTATAAGACACTCGACTTCGTGAGAAACCGTCTCTTCTTAATCTTGACCCACCACCTCGACCCAATGGTCCTATCGATAGGCGTCCCGTGTGGTCGAAGCTCCTCGACATGCGGCTATTGCTCCCCACCTGGCGAAAGAAGCGTTGAGAGTTCATCTCGACACACCGCTGGATTATCTGCCTTGCAACTTTCTTGTGATGTACGAAGCATCCTCCTCCATTCTCCCTCAGCTGAATGAGTGGCGTTTTTGAAAGGTCTATCAAACTATGATCGATAGAGGATGGCGTCGATCTGGTGCGCTGATTCACAGTTCGAGGTGAAGTGGACTCAAAGTTTTGACAACCTGTCATTGAACAGGAGCTTGGTGTTACAAACCTGATTTGAAAGCCTCTTGTTGTCCCCAGTATCCCATACGGTGAGTCGTTACTGCAGCATTTTTCTGCGCTACAACCAATTCTAACATCGAGTATGATGAAATGACTCAGACTGGACGTGTCGGGCTTCAAAGCTTCGCGAAGTCAAAGGAAACTCGTCAATCGGTTCGAATAATGCCCAGAGCCACTGTTCCTCCGTTCAATGATGTCGTAGATGGAATCGATTTGTTGAACACGGCAGAGGAGAAAACGCCAGCAAGTGAGTCTAAGTGATGCTTGTAGTGTCGTTCTTACTCGATAATATAGCCTTTTCTGAACAGACCGACGAAGCAGAAAGGGAAGAACACCTCGAATTTTGATCTCGTCGACTCAATACATGCTTCTGAACATCAGTTCGGTGGTACGGATGGATGGGAGCATCGCTTTGAGGTGAGGTCCGATAGTGACTCACCGACATCGCTCGGTTTTACCCATCATTCATACTTAGATCATCTTGGAACCTTCGTCATATACCGGCGAAAAATACGACCTGTTCAAGAAATATCAGAGGAATATACACCAGGACGAAAGTACCATTTATGGATTCAAGCGTTTCTTGGTCGATTCCCCGTTGCGTGTAACTATGATCTTCGAAAGTTCATCGTGGAGTACTAGTACTGAACAGCGTTCACAGCCAGACCCGGTTTCGTATCCCTCGAGTCCGACTAAACATCTCCCAACTCACTATGGATCATATCATCAACTTTACCGACTTGATGGGAAGCTGATCGCAATGGCAGTACTCGATATTCTACCGCATTGTGTCTCGAGTGTATACTTCATGTACGACGACGATTGGGAAGAGTTTTCTTTGGGAAAGGTGTGCATGTTACCCATCCGTAACTCTCGATTTCAAATGAATGGATATATTCTGACTAGCTAAGTGCTCTCCGAGAGATATCATTGGCCAAGGAATTATTCGAGGCCAGGGCGCCTGGTCTACAGTTTTTGTATCTTGGTCTGTAGGAGAGACTCCACTCCACTCCACTCCAACTGATCGAGTTGTCTTACACAGGATATTACATTCATACATGCCAGAAGATGCGATATAAAGGAGATTACCAGCCCTCCTTTTTGTGCGATCCAGTTAGTTCCCTGGCCGATTCGTCGACCGATCCTGACGTACCTTCCTATCAAGGAAACGTATACCTGGCATCCATTTGAAGAATGTGTACCGCTTTTGGATGCAAACATTTACGCCTGTTTTTCGAATCCAGCCAACTCTAGGCAGGGTCCTCCTGACATTAATGTCGGTGCGTAAGAATATCTCAATTTCTTCTCTCATCTACCTTATAGCTTACCTTGAAACAAAATCTGTTCTTCCGTGATATAGAAGAGTTTGACGATTACATCCCCTCCCAATTGGACGATGACCTCCGGAAACAGCTCATGGTCGTCGATCATATTTCAGGATCTCAGCTGTTCGTCAAATCCCTGGAGGTTAGCTCTTCCAACCCCTTGATCGTTTGGGACATGGACTGTGTACTGATTGATGTTTGAAACACAAAAAGGAATCGCCACCTTCGGAGATAGAGGAAGAGGAGGTTTTGTGCTGTATCGAGGGCTTGGGAACTTCCTTGGCTAAAAGAATCATATTCCGATTACGAACCTGATAGATAAGGTTGGACGGTGCTTCTGTACCCAGCTCAGGGAAAAAATCTATAGAGTTCAAGGCACAGTAACTCGTCAGTAGTGTACATAGAAAGGCAAAGGAAGGGTTGCCTTGAATAGGTTGTGTCCTTCCGCCGGCCGCCCAACTGTTGTGCCTGATGGGATTAGAAATAACGCGGTGCCAAGTTACTGTGCAATTCCACACTCAACCTCGACCATGGACAACTCTCCCACTTCTCTCTTTGACTCTTACGAGCAGGACTTCAAGCAATTCACTGAGCAGATACGAGAAAAACTCGAAGGAGATGACAATGACACTGGTGAGTTTCGGATGTACACCAATAGAATCCAAAATCCCTGGGCTTAATACCTCGAACCCACAGAACAACGCAAAGCCTCCTTGAGGAGAGTTGAGATGGAATTGGACGAAGCGGATGAAATGGTTTGTATCTAGAGTACTTCCCAGCAAAGCAACAGAGATAACTCCTTCGTAACCTAAAGGTCTCCCAAATGGACATCGAAATCCAAGGAATTCCCCAATCCATTCGACCAAAGTACCAAACCAGACTAAGAGAAGCCAAACAGGAACTATCACGATACAAATCCATCTCAAAGGACCTAAACTCCAAACTCGCTCGGTCTGCTTTACTCTCTTCTTCGTCGCGACCTGGTTTCCCGACCTCCGATGACCCATACGGTCCAACGAGCGATCGTACACGACTATTACACGGAACGGCACTACTTGAAGATGGTACTAAGAGGTTGCAGGAGTCTCAACGGATAGCGTCAGAGACGGAAGAACAGGGGGCGGATATTCTGATGAATCTCAGAATTCAGAGAGAACAGATTGAGAATTCGCGAAATACAGTGAGTAATATTGCGCAGTTTTCCGGTTAGCATTGGCTCTAACGGCTGTTTTCACCTTGCTCAAAGCTGGAAATTGCAAACACTTCAGTGGACAGAGCTTCAAATACTTTGAAAGGAATGATCAGGAGGTGTGTTTCGATCTTTCGCTTCTTGCCCCTTTGAGTGGGCGGCCTGGTTTACTAATAACAGAATCTGGTGAATTTTTTTTAGGATGTATCAACAACGAGCTGTTACTGGAGCTATCATTGCCATCCTCGTTCTTCTCATCATCGTCGTAGTCTGGTCAAAGTTGAGTTAGATGTTGCACCTCGTACTACTATATTTACACTACCTTTAATATTTTATTTGCTCTTTCCGAAATTGGGACGGTTTAATGTTTCTCATTTATACATAACGTATCTACTTATCAAACCGCAAGGAGAAAAACGATGAGGGAATGTGCAAAAAAGAGACAGCTAGAGTATGCAAAAGAAAAGAGATAAAAGTCCTACATGGCATATCCATTGCTTCCACCACCACCTTGACTACGACTTCCATCATAACCTCTACTGCGATGATCAGAGATCGAATGTTGATCATTCCCATAGCCGTGGTACCCGCCATAGCGTTCTTGAGAGTATGAGGAAGGATCAGAGGGGTGATATCCGCCACCTTGTTGGGTATGGTGTTGGTGTTGGTGATACCCATTCATCCCCTCATCGTAAGCGAGCTGTGAGGGTTGAGGCGACGGTCTGCGTCTCAAAGGTTCGGGAGTGGGGGTTTCAAGTCCTTGGTAAACATCACGAGGATCAAAAGTAGCACTAGACGCCGCCGGACTGTAAGGATTTTGCATATGCTGCGGCGGGGCAGTTCCAGGTCGGTCTATCTGCGAAAACGGAGCACCAGTAATGGCAAGGTGTGCTGAACTTTCATTGTCGGTTTCGTAAGGATAGTTGTACAATGAATCTTCACGACCGAATGACGGCTGGGAGGCGTGGAAATGCGCACTTGAACCTGGTGGCTGGTGGGTGGAGTATGGGTTGTAGGCAGGCATGGGTGGAGGATAGGCACCACCTCTATCCAGGTTGTTGTAGTAATATTGATCTTGGGTATAAGTACTCGGAGGAGGACCTCGCGTGTGCATAGAAGAGGCGTCGTCGAAATCGTCGTCTACAGAGAGGTTCGGGAGAGTAGGTTGGGGTAGTGGTTTGCCGACGAGTTCCCCCTTCTTGTTCTTCAAATGAGAATAATCTCCCATTGCTTCCTTCTGCGCCAATTTGGCTGCATCGGCAAGCCGCTGTTTCTGCCGACGTTTGATAACGGCGCTAATACGCTGTAACAGACATTAGCACCCAAGGGAACATTTACAGATGACATGCACCGATTTACCTTGTCAACTTTGTGGCAACAGTATTCCTAAAGCGACCAACCATCAGCCAATGTGAGTGCTATCTGGGATTATACGGACCTTCAAATTTCCTCGAATATGCATAAGTAAGGGAACGTAGCAAATTCCAGCGGCGATAAGAAGGAGCAGGGAACCGGCAAAGACCACGACGGTGAAGAAGGTGGTGGCAGTTAGGGCGGAAGTGGTAAAGTTATCGTTGTCATCGAAATACTTGGCAACGTCGTACCAAGGGCGTGTGCCGCCATTGCCATCCGGGTCGTCCTTGTGAGCGAGGAAGACAGCATAGAGCGTGAGTGCATTGATAGTCTGACGAGGGCCATCAGCCAGCAGAACACGCTTCCAACCTGAGAGATGGAAGATTTTAGTGACAGTGATGAGACAGCGGGCGGGTTTGGCACAGCTTACTCTTGAAGACGAAGAAGACGAAGAAGGCGAAATCATCACTAGTCTTTGTGGAGTTGCTGATATGATCGAAAAAGCAAAAGTGGTTGTAAGAGCCTGAATTATAGAGAATCAGCGGTGAGACCCTAAATAGGTTCTTAGAAGCGGATACGGACGGAGGGAGTAATAGTTGTTGGCAAGGACGTTGGTGAAGGCGTAGGAAATATCTCTGCTGTTGATGATCCTTTTGGCTTTCCAAGATTCATATCCAAGCTGGGAACGAATGGTTAAAGAGGCAACAAGGACTAAAACTGGGTTGACGAACCAAGAGGAAAGAGAAGATAATACATCCCACAAAAAGCCATTTTCCAATCTCGAACGGAATAGCGACGCAGTCTGTACCAGATTGCTTTTTCGCGCACTGCTCAAAAATTTCGTTCGACCAACCATTTGAAGATATCATGGTAATGGCGGTGAAAATATCGGACATGTAGACAAGGAATGATTTGAGGACGACGAGGTATAGGAATAGGTATCTATTGCAAGCAATTAGAGAGGGGAGATTGAATCCACCAGAGACGCACTTGAGTCGCATGAAGAAGCCATTGTCGTTGAACTCGGAGGTATCGACAAAGTCAAACTGAGAGCAGGGTGAGTGATAGGTCAGAGCGAGGAAATTTCTGAGGGAATACCTTATGATCTGGAACGATTTCTCGCTTCCATTTGGGGCCACTACAGCACATAGTGCGAGAGTTGGGATTGTTATGATAAAGGAGAGGAAATCAGTGTACGACCCAGTCGCATTCACACTGAAAAGATGTTAAAGGAGAGAGAGAGTGTGTGTGCGTGAGAACAATGGCAACCAACTGTTTCTAATCTTCGGCATTCTCCGAAAACTCCCCCTCTCAAACCCGCAATGACCACCGTTCAGAAAATAAAAGCAAGTAAATAATCCCCTCTTTTCTATGAAATTTTTCTCATTTTACTCCCGTAGGAAATTGAAGATGAAATGGTCGGTCCATACTACATTATGTATCTCCGTTAATAAACCCGTTAACCATATCCTTTTCAGGCCAAAAGTATGTCATATCCGATCGTTTTTATTTACAACCTCAACTAGGGATTTTTCAGCTCAAAAAAACAAGGCGACCAGTTACCATCTCGGACAGCTGAAAGCCAAGCTTGCAAAACTACGACGTGAGCTCATATCTCCACCCGGGGGAGGTGGAGGTGGAGGCGGTGGTATCGGTTTCGATGTCGCAAGGTAATGTACTGACTTCGGCTGGCTTTCAATCATCCAATTCTAACGTATATTCAGGACCGGTATAGCCTCCGTTGGATTCGTTGGCTTCCCTTCAGTTGGAAAAGTCAGTTCTCCATCTCTCGTTCAATTCGATCCATCGCTCAATCAAATACCAGTCAACTCTCATGTCCAAACTCACCGGCACACATTCAGAAGTTTCCGCCATAGATTTCACCACCCTCACCACCGTTCCTGGCACCGTAAAGGTACATGGTGCACCAATACAAATTCTCGATCTTCGTACGTTCTATCGCGTTTTTTATCGTCTTTCATTTCACATAATACGCATTCACCCAGCTGGTATCATCGAGGGTGCGAACGATGGCAGAGGAAGAGGTCGACAAGGTCCGCTCATCCCAATCTTCTCTTCATCCTTTTGCTGACCGCAACCCAGTCATCGCCGGTACGGACATTAAATCATCGTCAGTCGTGAATACCATTGACACCATTGAACCCCGACTAACCAGTGGCTCGCACATGCAATCTCATTTTCATCGTCCTTGATGTCCTTAAACCATTGGGTGACAAGAAGATAATCGAAAATGAACTTGAAGGTTTCGGAATCAGACTCAACAAAAAACCCCCGTCGATCATCGTTAGGAAGAAAGAAAAGGGTGGAGTCGCCATCACAAACACCGTTCCTCTAACAAACATCGATCATGATGAAATAAAAGCCGTTCTCAGTGAGTACAGGATAAACAACGTCGATGTCGCTATTCGGGAACCCAACGCTACTGCGGACGACTTGGTGGATGTGATAGAGGGCAACAGAGTTTATATACCGGCGTTATATGTAAGCTGTATCCTTTCTTTTTTCTCTGCCCGTTGTATGCTGATCCGTGTATTGAAGGTTTTGAACAAGGTATACCCTCCCGTCTACGATGTAGAAAGCTCATCTTTATGGCTCCGTAGATTGACGCAATTTCGATAGAAGAGCTCGATTTACTGTGAGTGTCACCCCCTTACGCTTGCTTTCCCTCGAAAACTCAATCAGCACTATCTAGGTACAAGATCCCCATGTCGGTCCCTATATCTTCCAAAGAATGGCTCAACGTCGACGAGCTCATCGATGTAATGTGGAAAACACTCGATCTCGTCCGAGTATATACAAAACCCCGTGGATTACCACCAGATTACTCCGCACCAGTCGTACTCCGACGAGGCAAATGTAGCGTTGAAGATTTTTGTAATTCGATACACAAGGAGATCGCGAAGCAAATGAAGTAGTGAGTTAGATGCTCCTACGTTTTTTCTTTTCCACAAGCTCTCAATTGCTTCTCTTGAATACAGCGCCGTTGTGTGGGGCGCAAGTGCGAAGCACACGAGAGGACAGAAAGTAGGATTAGAACATGTCCTAGAAGATGAAGATGGTAGGCCCCTCGTTTCTCGTAACACGACTGTAACCTACTCATAACGCACTTAGTCGTACACATCGCGAAAAAGTAATTGAATTTGTATATGTACCAAAAAAAAATATAATACCAGTACTCGTAAGCATTATATACATACTGAGAGAGCTAAGAAACGGAGCTACACGCAGCAGGTTGATGGCCAGCTGACTTCAAGAAAGCAGAGAGTCGGACGAGGCTGGAAATCTCTAAACACCCGTGCACGAAGCATCAAAGCGTACCCCATCCTCAAATTAAAAAGGTCCGAGGGGAGAAAAGATCAGTAATGCATACGCGCATGTTCATCTTCTGGCAACACCTCTCTGACTCAAATGCCAAGTCAGACCTGAGGCCTGAACGTTGAACCATGGAGTCGCAAGTACTTATACCTCCGCTCCGAAACCTCATGTATCCCTTTCTCCGCTATCGCCGCTTCGGCGGCCTCCACACTCCACACCTTCATCATTCCCAACCAGAACAACCTCACCGCAGCAAAAGCAAAAGCAGACTATAGATAAAGATGGTCAGTAGGTTCCTCATCCTCGTAGCACGGATCATATCACACTTTTCTCGCTGGTGCACAAGTAATGTAGCACCAAAATTGACTAGGTACATGTATCAAAAAATATTATAAAACCAGTACTCGTAACTATTATGCAACGGAGGCGAGTGGAGTATATGTACAATATCCAGTTTAGCGAGATATCCAAAGAACTGGAACAAAGAATGGGGTTCCACAGAGCGGATTGACATAGATACAGCTGACTAAGGACTTCAAGAAAGCAGAGAAGCGAGAGCTAGACTAGAAATCCTCATCCAGAACGCTGCCATGGAGGCGTCAGCAAGTGCCCTCATCGTCAGTGAGTCTCCCATATGCAAGTCGGTCGAATTCCTCCTCAGAAAAACGATCCGTATATACGTGCGTGACAGATCGTGTTTCTCAGGAGACGAGTGTGACCGGTTTGTAGATGGGTCGTACAGAAAAGACTCACAGCCTTCTAATCTCATTTTGAGGTGTGCCCGGTTTTGAATGATTCACATTCGCCTTGGTGTAGTCCGAGACGCGTTTCTCGAAAAAGTTGGTTTTGCCTTGAAGTGATATCATCTCCATGAAATCAAAAGGGTTGGAAGCGTTATAAACTTTCTCATTTCCGAGTGAGGCGAGTAGACGGTCAGCGACGAATTCAATGTATTGACACATCAAAAGGGCATTCATTCCTATGAGTCCTACGGGTAACGCATCTTGAAAAGGGAAGGATTGAGTCTATCAGTCATAGGAACCGAGAAGTATAGAACACACCGGTTAAGAACTCTTTCTCGATCGAAACTGCTTCTTCAATGATTTTGCGGACCACGTTGGGATGAGGCCGGCGTTTCAAATGAGAGAAAAGAAGAGTCGCAAACTCTGTATGCAAGCCTTCGTCGCGACTGATAAGTTCATTCGAGTAAGTCAGACCAGGCATAAGTCCGCGTTTCTTGATCCAAAATATGGCAGCGAAAGAACCCGAAAAGAAAACACCTTCCACTGCTGCGAACGCAATTAATCTCTCTGCAAAAGACACCCTCTTGTCCGATATCCACCTTAAAGCCCAGTCTGCCTTGCGCTTGATGCACGGTATCGTATCTATTGCGTCAAATAAAAACTGTCGTTCGGTGACGTCCTTGATGTACGTATCCAGGAGTAGGGAGTAAGCTTCAGAGTGAATGTTTTCCATCATGATTTGGAACCCATAGAAGCACCGTGCTTCCGCTATTTGAACTTCATTTGAAAACCGTTCAACGAGATTCTCGTTGACTATTCCATCAGAAGCGGCGAAAAAGGCAAGTACTCTCGAGATGAAGTGACGTTCGTTATCGTTCAAACGATAGTTCCAGTCCATCAAATCGTGAGATAAGTCAATTTCTTCTGCCGTCCAGAATGAAGCTTCGGCTCTCTTGTACATCTGCCATATCTGAGCCCAGGACCAGAATACGCTGTCAACGGGAAGTTCATATGTTAGTGAGATGACATTACCTCCTGATATTGTATTGGAAACAGAACGAAGCGTCGTTTGCTTTCCTTCAATAACGGCTCTTCTTCTAAATCCCGGAGAAGTTGTGTGAGTCGAATGAAAATTAGTACAGGAAGAACACACCTTCGGATAAGTCGACTTGGCCAACAAAATTCCTTTCAAGTTTGTCGACGTCCATTACATGAGATGGTGGGTGGACTCAAGGACTCCTAGAGAAGCGCCAATTAGGGGTTCGCCTGCCTCAGATACGGTGAGTCGACGCGCCTTCCTACTAGGCTCGGACTCTCACTTCGATTTAGGCGGTAAGAAAAGGGGGACGGACCCGGGGTTTCTGAGTCATTCTCATGATCCGAGCTAAATGCCGAATCGTATCATAATCTTATCTGATAAGTCGCGAAAAAACGCGTATCACGTGTATGATAACGACGCGATCACCTGTCAGTAAACCGTTTATAACGCCAAATAAGTACAAGCCGTGTCCAAAGTAATAAAAGGGTACGCCAGTCTCACTCGTCTCTTCATCCTCTACCACAACATCCTCTTCTAGTCCTTTGCTCAGCGACGCCTCACCTCGACCTCTTCATCTGCAACAATGTCTACCACTGTTGCTCCTCGTATCCCTTCTCCTGGACCTACCCCATCCAAGAAGGTTAGCATTTATCGCGTCGCGACGCGTACTTTCCATATAAAGAATCAACTCCTCGCTTATCTTCTCCCTTCTTTAGGCCGCTGCAGCACTTCAAGCTTTCCAACTCGAGACCCCAACCAAGAAGTCGACCAAAAAAGACGCGTTGCTCGTTGATGACAGGCGTCGTGCAACCTCTCCACTCACCGGCGACTCTTCGGATGAGGAAGAAGAGGGTGAGGATCTCGACGAACTGAGAAAGAGGTTTGTAGGTGATATTGAGCTCCCCGAGAGTGCGTAGTTTTTTTTGTCTATCTTACCCCGCGCCTGACACATGCCACGTAGGTGAGGAACCCCTCCTACAGGAGACTAAGCGTCGCTTCGTCCTTTTCCCGATTCAGTATCCCGAAGTACGCGCTTTTTCTCTACGCTCTTCGACCTTACGCAAACAATCCTTCTAGATATGGCAAATGTATAAGAAGGCCGAAGCATCATTCTGGACCGCCGAAGAAATGGACCTGTCCAAGGATTTACATGACTGGAACAACCGCATGAACGATAACGAACGTCACTTCATTTCCCATGTTCTCGCATTCTTCGCCGCCTCTGACGGCATTGTTAACGAAAATCTCGTCGAACGCTTCTCCAACGAAGTCCAAGCCGCCGAAGCTCGATGCTTCTACGGTTTCCAAATTATGATGGAAAACATTCACTCAGAAACATACTCCCTCCTAATTGACACATATATCAAAGACCCCCGTCAGCGCGAGTTTCTCTTTGATGCCGTAGAAACAATCCCCTGTGTTAAACGTAAGGCTGATTGGGCCCTCACTTGGATCTCGGATAAATGTTCTACCTTCGGAGAGCGTCTCGTTGCCTTTGCCGCCGTCGAAGGTATCTTCTTCTCGGGCTCCTTTGCCGCCATCTTCTGGATGAAGAAGCGTGGTCTCATGCCTGGTCTGACCTTCTCAAATGAGCTTATTAGTCGAGATGAGGGAATGCATACCGACTTTGCTTGCCTTCTATTCAGCCACCTGAAACGTCGCCCGCATCCGGATACAGTTAAGCGGATCATTACAGAGGCCGTCAAGATTGAGCAAGAGTTCCTGACTGGTAAATGACCTTCCGTTTTTTGGCAAAGAAACGATGATTGACTAGACTCGCAGATGCTCTTCCTGTTAGTCTCATTGGAATGAACTCTAAACTCATGTGCCAGTACATCGAATTCGTTGCAGATCGTCTGCTCGTCGCTCTTGGCAATGACAAGGTCTACAGCAGCACCAATCCCTTCGACTTCATGGACATGATCTCCCTACAAGGCAAGACCAACTTTTTCGAGAAGCGTGTGTCCGACTACTCTAAGGCGGGTATCAATCATGCCGCTACCGAGTCGACGGCACAACCAACTTCGAAAACTTTGTAAGTTGTTTATTTGACGTGAGGCGAGTATCGCGCTAAATCACTATCACTAGTGTTACCGATGAAGACTTCTAGATACATGAATGCTTCCGGGAGACGAGGGGGTTACGATTTATATCCTTATTTCCACATTTTCACCACATACGCATTCCTATTTCCGCACACTCAAAACGCTATCGTTGTGTCATTGTGTAGATCTGTTATCCTGTAAACATGTACTTGTAATTTGACTAAATTATTTTCATCGCACCTCTTCCCCCGTTTTTGAAAGGTTTGCGGCAAAGGACTGCTGACTTGTTCGGCGGCCTGAGCTCGGTCTCGGGAAGCGTGTAATGGTGAGCTCTCCGAAATTCACACATGTCAGATTGTTGATTGGTGGCAGACGGAATGGTTTGCAAGACTTGCCCACAATGATAACGTGGTCAGATGAGGCGTTAAACTAAATGCCATAAAGCCTCCGCATATTGAATATTTTCTGCCTTCGGGTGCGGTCGTAAGTAATATTGCGGGAAGTGAGTTCTAGTCTGTGAGTCGGTTTGCCAAATCGAACTTTGAAAGTCGGCAGACAGAATTGAAGAAGAACGACTGGCATCGGGATCTTTCAAATATCAGACGACAACTGCGAGTAAAGCGCAGGAAAGAGAGCCCCGGGACTCGAGCGGATTGCGCCTGGTTCGAGTCCTGTTCGTATGCCCATAGTTCCTCCGTTGTGCCTAGGGAGCGTGGGGCGGCCAGGGGGAGAGAACTGTGAGCCCTGAAGCTTCGACAGAGAAAGTTTTCCGGGACAGAAGGGAGCTGAGTCACTGATTGAACCTTTCAAGCCGAAGGATTCTATACGCTGAGCGTACCTTGAAGAACGAATGGTGAATGGACCCTTCGGTGGTTGTAACTCTTGGGCGCCAGGACCCTCAGGGCGGTGATCAATAAAGGTGCACTGCATTGATATGTCATCGATCACTCAAAGGTGCCTTCGAGAGCACTGGCCACCATTCCATGTCAATCTCACAGGAATGATCTGTACTGACGCTTTACCCACAGCGATAACCTCCTCAGAATTTTATTCTCTTACAGGAGGCGGAAAGTGATGCTTGGTAACATAACATATTTCACGGAATAGGAGCGAATTTACGCCAGATCTTTTCTTCTCCAAATGACTTTGCAACAGGGGACAGGATGCTCGTTTTCAATATCAATCAGTTTTTATATTCATCTTGTTTCCCGCATGTCCGCAAGATTTTCCCAAAGCATCTACATCGGGACTCAGATTATCGACTTCTTCCTTCCGTTTTCTGACAAGTATAAAATCCCTACCCAAACCTTCTTACCGTGGTTTTTTTTCGCCCGTCTAGTTGCCGTTTCGTTTTCTGGTCCCCGACCTCTATCATGAAAGGAAGCTCCCTGTTTTCTCCTAGCACTTGGCGAAAAAAGAGACTACAGAGGACAGCCTCCGAAACAGTGACCAGTGAATCCACCTCGAAGCCCTCGTCCGATAACATCTGGATCGTCCGCGACACATACCATACAAACCATGCCCGGAGCGCGATTAATCTCAGGTCTACAGAACTCTCGGAAGACGACGACACTCCCCGTCCATCCTTAAGTCTTCCCAAGCCCTCTTCCAGATCTGCCATCGTGATTCTCGACGACGGTTATACCTCTCTAAGTCAATCACCACAACGTCCGCAACGCCCTCCCAGTCTTAACATGGGAAAATCTGGCCCCACCGTTTCTCAATCCCATACGAGCTCATCCCAAGCTCCCGCGACAAACCGGCCCAGTAAACAAGCATCCCCTTCGAAGCGTCATCATCCCCCTTCTTCTTCCGTTACTCCAGCCCCCCCTCCCAGCCTCAACTTGATGAAACTTGCACCCATTTCTCAACCCTACATCCCGCACAAACGGGGTATGTCAACATCGAATCATCACCATCCGCATCTTGGGGCTCCGCAGCGTCCTCCCAATCTCAAGGTGGAGAAATCTCGGTCAGCTTCCCAATCCCACGCTTCACCCAAAACTCCTCCGAAATCGTCGCCCGCAGACGGGAAACCGGTAGCGCCCTCATTGAGCCGGCATCATTCACTGGCGCAACTCGGTACTCCCAATCAACCATCTACAACTCGCCTGCGCTCAAAGGCAAGTGTCCCGGAATTAGACGGAGTTTGGAAAGGCTTCTTGGAGGAGCTTGAGGAAGATTTACATACTCTCAGTAATACTCATAGTCCGCCTACCAGCCGTCCCCGTTCCCGATCAAACACCACGCCCTCCACTCCTCGAACAAAGCGCTTCAATGATCTTCCGCCGAGCCCACCCTTTGATAAACAACAGTTTAACATTCCCAAGATTTCTCCATTAATACACCCCGATTACCTATCGAATGGTGAAGGACTCGAGACGAAGGTCCCCGCCAGCGATCTTTCGGTTTCTCTATTACAGTTCCCCACCCCACCTCCCCTTAGGATACGGAAGAGGGACCATCCTCGGCCATTGGAATTGAAACCAAGTCCAAGAGAACGACCTTTCCCGTCTTCGCCTGGCGGTGCTAGCTCGAACGATTCTACTCCAGTTGCTACACCCACGACGCCTACGCCGCTCACGTCTAAGAGCAATAGTCCCGGACGAACCAAAACTCAGGAGCGTTATCACTCACATCATGCATCTCATATCATCTCAACGCCTGAAAGGCCTATAATGAGCCACTCTTTCCAGAGCGACCCTGTTGTCCAAACGAAATTACGAACTTCACAGTCATTCTATGACCAACCTCTCACCAGCAAACGTCACCCTTTCCCTACACTCCATAGGACGACATCAAGCGATATGGTTTCGTCATCTTGTACCTCTGCAAATAAATTAAGAGAGGGTATCTTGACGTTTCCGATCAGCCATTCTTCTCCATCCTATTTGGTGAGTAACCGTTTTCTTTCTCCTAAATAACGAACACCTCCTCATCCAACCCTCCTATCACAGCAATCTCGCGGACGAAAATTAACACGATCAACATACACTCCCATTCAATGGGGAATAGCCGTATAATCGGCGACGCCCTAAGCATACTTCATCATCATTATAGAGAAGCCATCGACGGAACCTCCATTCACGTTCTCAACCATCGGTGGATTATTCTGCGGACAATTTCTGTCTTCCTCTGTTTGAAAGCGCGAATTTATTTTTCTACGAACAGTCAAATAATCGTTGTATGTATGTATGTATGTATCACTTATGACACCAAGAATGTACTTGTACGACTACAATACTGAACGTCAATCAAGATTCCTTCCCTGGTTAGAACACTAGTAAAAGTCTTACTCAACCTTAATTTAAGTTTCGAGAGCCTTTAGGGATCCTGTTCGGGGGCAACGTGAACACCCAATGGCTTGTTAACTATAGGTACGGAAGGTTTTGGACACTTTTGCGGAGGGTAACACAGCGTGAAGACGTTAACGTTTTTTCTTCGTCTCGGATGCCTTCTGAGGATGGGATTTGTCTTCTAGAAGAGAGAGGACGATGTATGTAACGAGGACGATGTTTGCAGCAACGACAGCGGTGATTGCTGCAAATGTCGAGTTTCCTAGGATGAAAGACAAGAGTCGGTCTTTCAGTCATTTTCCATAATCACGAAGCGCTCGAGCGTCGTACCGTTCCAGATGTACTTGAGTGATGCAAAATAACTGGTGAGAGGAGCAACACCCAAGCAGACACTGAATACGATGAGCTTTACGAGTGTTCCCCTTCGATTCCCTGTTCGTAAGCAATGGAAACAAGGCTTAGCAATTTACGTACCTAGGAGCAGCATCCGCTACTACATTCCCCACCGCAACCTGTTCACTCATTGTTTCTTCGGTTTGAATTGGACAAGTTGGACTTGGTCGCGGCTGTTGATGAAGCTTGGAGACGCGGGGCGGCAAACCACCGTACACGTCCACGTGTGCTCACGTACTCTTTCTCAATGACCACGGCGTCCTCGACAGCTGCAGATCCTCAAAAATCTGACGTTCTCGACAGCACTACACCGGAAATAAGGGACTTCACAAGAACTGCATCACGATGGAACTTATTGCCCTCTGAATGGGACGTTCTCTTATTCTCTACAGCACTCAAAATCCTTCTATTCCCCGCCTAGTGAGTTTTGAATTACCATCCCATCTGCCTCAGTACGAACATTCCACTAGTCGCTCGACGGACTTTGAAGTGCATAGGAATTGGCTAGCAATCACACATTCTCTACCATCATCTAAATGGTACTTCGATGTGAGTTCACGTTCACTCATTCCAGTTTTGCCTATTGACACGCATCCTTCATTTTTAGACAACCTCTGAATGGAGTATGTCTTTTCCTGCAACCTCATAAATCGGGCTCAATCATAGTCCGACTACCAGCTCTCGATTATCCGCCTTTCTTCGCGTACTTTGAGAAGCTACTCTCTATACCCGCCTACTTCATCGACCCCAAGATAGTTGACTTGAACAACCTGAACTATGGCGCGTGGTCCGTTATAGCCTACCAACGCTCGACGGTAATTCTCACTGAACTCGTCCTCGGAGCGGCCCTTATCAAGTGATCACATTCCTCCTGTTCCACCAATTAATCTGACTTGACCACCAACCAGATTCGTTCGGGGTGCCGTCGACCCAGCCATGCAGCGCTGTATCTCAGCGTCCATATTCTTGCATCCCGGGTTCCTAATTGTTGATCATATCCATTTTCAATACAACGGCTTTATGTTCGGCATTATGTTATGGTCTATTCTTATGGCTCGTAATGTGGGGGGTCACTCGCTCTTTGAACGACGTGCTACTGACCTCCTTTCTTAGGGTCACAAGTTAGCCAGCGGCATTCTATTCGCTATATTGCTCAATTTCAAACATCTGTACATGTACCTGGCAGTAAGTCGATTTCCCCCGGTCGTTTGAACAGTATTGAGACCGCTCTCAGCCGGCTTATTTCATCTATCTTCTCAGATCCTTTTGCCTGTCGCCGTCGGGAAGATTACAGATTAAAAATTTCCTTTCTCTCGCAAATGCAGTTATCGCAGTCTTTATCGCGTCGCTTGGGCCTTTTATCGTTATGGGACAGATACCTCAACTGTTATCTCGTTTGTTTCCTTTCACCCGAGGTCTCAATCATGCTTATTGGGCGCCCAACGCTTGGGCACTTGTCACTGCGATGGACAGAATCCTTCTTCGATGTGAGCGAACCAGCACGATCGTGTCCTCTCTGCCAAATTCAATATAGTTTAATATCCCCTTTCAAGATGTCCAAAGAATGGGCCTTGACGTTTCGATAAATTCGGAAGGGGTTGCATCCTCCTCCCGTGGTCTCGTTGGTGACACGGTTTTCGCGGTTGTACCGAATGTCAAGCCCATTCACACATTCGCCATCACGGTCGCGGTCCAATCGGTTCGTACTCGCTCACTTGTCAATTTCCTTTTGTTCACAACGGTTACAATGTCAGGCTATCCTTGTTAAACTATGGTTGAAGCCGACATACAAATCCTTCTTGACTGCCTTGACACTTTGTGGTTACACATCCTTCTTATTTGGATGGCATGTCCATGAGAAAGCAATTTTGATGGTTCTTGTACCCCTTAGGTTTGTCTTCGCCGAATCTAATCCAAATTCATGTTCATATACCTTTGTAGTTTATTGGCTGCAGAAAGGCAGGCATACTTCCGAACGTTCATACTCGCCTCAGTGGCAGGCGTTTTCTCGTTATTCCCATTACTATTCACTCCAGCTGGTATGCCCTTCCACTTACTTCTTCTTATATCACTAAGAGAAAGTATAGAATCGATTATTGAAAGGGTATATTCGATTGCTTGGCTGATATTCACCTACCTTCCCATTTCAAAGCGCGTATACGAGTGCGTCAGCTGCCAGATCATCGACGATTCAGTTGAGCTGACGGTTCTTTTCATAGATTCCCGAAATCCTTTTCTTATGTTCTCTTGGATATCATAGAGAAGATATATTTGGTTGGATTTATATTTTTACAACTTTTTGTCGCATTGTTTCCGCTCGCAGTTTCTTGGTGGAAGGGAAGTAATGTCGACTCGGAAACGAGAAATTCCTCTACCGCTGGTATGGAATTTTTGCCTCTCATGGCGACGAGTGTATACTGCGCTATAGGACTTGTTTGGGCTTATATCAGACTCATATTTGTCTACGTGCACGACGAGACAGCATACCAAGGACAGCTTAGCGTAATACAGTAGTTTTCGCTCTCTAGATCATGACATTGTTACAGATTCCTGGACTGGATTATTATTATTGCTATCCCGACGCTTTGCTGCACCTTGCTGTTTTGCGAAGAGTGTATCATGAAGTCCACGATAAACTTCCTGAAGGATCGGGAAATGGGGTAAGATGTTCTACTGGAAATTAGCTGCATGGCTTCAAATGTCATAATTTAGAGAACTTACTGGGAAGAATATCTCAAGGTGTACGTCGTCCGGCCTTCGTTGGTTGATAGCGAGTAGGTAGTACCGAATATTCCAACGTGTTATACCCTCGTTTATGACTACATCTCGCAGTGTAGCTTTGGGTATGAACTGTCTTGACACGGAGAACGTCCATGGTGGTAATCCTCGGTGCGTCTCTAGTTGAATACCATGGTGCGGAAATACCAAAACAGATTCTAGGAGAATGCGAGGATTAAAGGTATTCGAGCAGGAGCGTTGCGTGCAGTACTTACCGAACAGAACCTGAGTACACTTCGACCAAGCCAAGATAATCATGAGCAAAACAATCATAATCCGGCTCCAGAAGCTCGCCTGAAAATAAAAGAAATCAGTTACAGCCGAGGATTAGGTATTGTGTTACTAGCCTTAGGCCAAAGGTAGGAAAATACTACGGCCGGAATACAGTCTCGCCAGGACCAGCCCGAAGAGCCTCTGACTATCTTCCCAGTTCCATCTCGAGCAAGACGCCAATTTTCTACTCTGAATTCAGTGAATGTAGGAAAATAGAGGACAGAGAATTCTGGGTTGGTGGAGGACAACAGCGTTGAACGCTGCATACAGCGCTAAACGGCTTACCCGAACGCTCTGGAGTAAGCGTGAGCTAAAGTTATCGGTGATCAGTGTCACATTTTTTCCCTCGCTCCTACCATGGTGAGCAGTCTCGGTCTTTATTCTAGAATTTTTTTTGAACGCGTCCATTAACAGTTGCGTCGTCAAATACGAGAAAGGAGACAGTATGTTTATGCAAAATCTTTGGAGGCGCAAGAACGGCAGACCTATGAACGCAAGCAACAGCTAAAAGACGCACTTGCTACTGGCAAGTCTTTACCTACCGAACTCAAGAAAGATGCCAGGCAGTTAGGGAAGGAGTTGGAATTTGACGAGGCTCAAGCAGGTCCGTTCTATCCCGTAAACTACTCATGATTCACCACCGCTTAGATTCGTGGACACAGATCCAACGACGCACATTGACAATGAATATTCCCGAGCTGGTATCCAAGACCCAAAGATTGTCATTACCACTTCAAGAGATCCATCATCAAAACTACTACAATTCGCAAAAGTACGCGCTGCCAGATCCACCCGTTTCTTCCTTGTTTTAAGAGGTCTCTTTCAGGAAATGAGATTGGTATTTCCCAACTCACACCGAGTGAACAGAGGGAACTACATCATCAAGGAGTTAGCAGAGGCATGCAGGGCAAATGACATGACAGATCTCATAGTTCTTCATGAGCACCGTGGTGTCCCCGGTAGGCAAATCTCTTCCGTCCCTTTGGCTGGTTTCATTTATCCAATCCTGTCTGTCTCTTTTTTTTTCAGACGCTATGATTGTCTCGCATTTCCCCCACGGACCTACTGCCTATTTCACTCTGAATAATGTTGCACTGCGGCATGATATTGCAACATACAAGGAATCGACGGTGTCCGAACAATATCCCCACTTGATTTTCGAAAATTTTACTTCTAAACTTGGCGAAAGAATACGCGATGTTTTAAAATACCTATTTCCTGTACCGAAAGAAGATAGCAAAAGAGTTATGACTTTCGCTAATGAAGACGACTTCATATCATTCCGGTCAGTTTTCCACTTCCATTGTTGATGCGTTCCACGACTAATCGTAATTAAAATAAAGGCATCATGTGTTCGTAAAGATACCACAACAGGTTCAGCTCGCTGAAGTCGGTCCTAGATTTGAGATGAAACGTTGGTGGTCATTTCCGTGTCTTGTGACTGTCATGCTGATCCCTATTTCCACGCAGCCTACGAGATCAGGCAGGGAACGATAGAGCAGACTGAGGCAGAGCGAGAGTGGGTTCTCTCACATTATTCGAGAACAGCAAGAAAGCGCAATCTGTTGACTGGCTCGGGTTTATACTCCGGGCCTCGACATTCAAATCGTCCGCCGACGAAGAAAATAAAACGTTGACAATCCCTCCATGTATTAGTTTTTATACTTTACACCTTTGCACCTGACCCTTCTGTTCCCGGAATTAACTGATACAGTCGTCTTTGCTTGCCATTGTTTTTCAATCCACGGCGAGCTGCTTGTCGAGTTCAGCGAACCCTTCAAAAAAGGATTCAAATAGGTCGATGCAATGTTGCACATCCCTAAATAGCGACATTTGCGGTGAAGTTCATTTCAGTTGGAAGAGGGTTGGAAACTTACTGTGAACCAGCCATTTCTCTGATTGAGTGCATGGACAACATTGCCGATCCAATATCGACGACCCTCATGCCAATGGTAGATAGGGATGGTCCGACCGTGGACCCGCATGCCCTAGGATATAGATTAGAAGACGTACTGATGAAGAAAATAAGAAACACTCACATATCGTTTCGAACCTCATACTCCTGAACTTTCCCCCCTTTCTTCTCGATCAATTTTTTGACAATGAAGGAGCCAATGGCGTCACTGGTATATCTTTGCTTCGCGTTGGTCTTGATGACTATGCCGCCGTTAATAGATGGTTTATGGTTTACTTCATGTTTGGAAGTATAGTTCGGGTGAATAGCATGGCCCATATCACACGATAACAAGAAGGACCGGGCAATACTTTGTGCTAATGTCTCTTGGGTCGGCGACAAACGATTCAAGAGTGATGGGATGAGGTTCGAGTCTGCACCGGTGGTAGAAATACTACCAACTTCCTCGTGGTTGAACAGAGCAATGACATTCACATTGCCCTCAAGAGTTGGGAATAGGTTGGAAGATGCCGTTCCTATCAAAGCTTCGAGAGCACAAAACCTGGATATGGACATTGGTGATTCGATGAGACCCATAGGAAGATGTTATCACGCACGACGAGAACTGGTTATCCATTCGTGGACTAAAAATGAATTCATTATTCACGCCTCCGAGAACAGCTGGTTGAGTGTCGTAGAGATGCCTTGATAGACGAGGTGAGGGTTCAGATATACAATGTAAATAAAAGGGACGTACAATTCAAAATCATGGATTTCTTCAGGCGCAACAGACAATTCACCAGCGAGCATCGAAAGAAGTGCAGAATGATGGTTACCACCGATGCTCGTGGCCGAAGGTGAATCGTTTTTCTTCCCTTCTATATCACTCAGAGCGTTTAGCTGAGCAGCTGCTAGGCCGAAAACGGGGACAAATTCCGTTTCTTGATTGAATATGAAGTTGCTGTTGACATCTCTGTCCACTTTGGATTACCAAATCATTATTGAGTACTGGAGGACGATAGTGACGGCTCACAATGTATAGCAAGAGTGGGAATTCGTAGAATCGGACGGTCGATCTTGACAAGGCGAGAGGTATATTGTCCCGTTTTGTCTGCAGTGACTATCCTTCCTGCAAGGGAGAGATCCCGGTCCAACCAAGAATGCCAAATCCCGCCACCGTACGTTTCGATCCCTACTTGAAGATAACCAGATGACTCTCGTTTCGAGATCGGGCGAACCTACGTTGTGTTAGCGAAATGGCAAGTCTTGATGAAATCGGAGTCGTACTCTGAGATTCGGACTATCGATATGAGTTGCCACGATACTTAAACCGGCCCCATGGTGCCATCTTTGAGGAAGGGTGAACGCGACGACGCAAGACTGATTCCTGAGACCGATTTTAGGGATGTATCGATGGCGATATTCATTTCACAGAACCGCACCTGGTAAAGTAGTATTTCCCACCTGGTTTCAACTCCTTATCCCAAACATCTGCCTCCCGTAGCTTGAAGATCTGTTCAGTTCCCGATGATAGATTTTATCGATAAAATCCCCAACCTTCCTAAATCCTGCTTTCTCGAGGCGCTGCGAGGCATTATAAACAGCATGAAATGGTGTCGGGGACGCGTTGACGAAGTTGATAAGACGTGGAGCAGCCTCAGGAGCAGCTGGATGGCGCATTATGGTCATAGGCAAAGGTTGGAACGTTGAAAAGCGGAAATTGGCAGGTTGCCGAACGCCGGACGAACGTGCCGAGCGGCACAGCGGCCTCTTCCACATTCTTTTTTCGGACTTTTCCCTCCTCTTCGGACTCGGTCGACACCTTTTCGCGGGAAAACAAGGAAGATTGAGGAAGCCCGGAGTCCAGAATAGTCGCCGCACCATCCCGCTTTGACCTCACGTGCACACAAATAATTTTCCTCTCAACCGTATGGTTCAGAGCTACTTGAGGCACGGTCCCACCCAGGTATTCCCTCTCAATTCCAAGTTATCGACGTGTATTTTAACTTGTTTACTTCAGGCTTTTGGTCTGGTCTGCAGCTCGTCTTCCAACTCACTGTACGACGGTAAATTAGCCTATGTGCCTGCACTTGAAGATGTTTTGGTCTGGGATGTTAAGAAGGGTGAAATGGTGCGTGTTCATCTGTCTTTTTTGTTACTGGTTTGTCTTTTTAAAACAAACGCTAGCTAGCAATGTGGCATGAAACTGGCCACCGATCAGAAGTCACTTGCATTCACCGTTCACCGAAGCAAAATATCTTCGCAGTAGGATACGCAGATGGTTCTATACGGTTATGGGATTCCTCCGCAGTATCCGTTATAACAACTTTCAATGGTCACAAGAAAGCGGTCACTGCACTTGCCTTCAATGAGCAAGGGACCCACCTAGCGTCAGGATCGCAGGATACTGATCTTATTATATGGGATGTGGTAGGAGAGGCGGGACTATACCGGTGTGTTTTGTTCAATTTGGCCAACGACACCGATTTGATTTTTTAGACTGCGAGGTCACCGAGACCAGATTACCTGTATCAGGTTTTTACCGGCATTCAGCGACATTCCGTCATCATCCACAGCGTCTGTACTCGGTATGTTGCTTACAACCTCAAAAGATACCTTCATGAAGCTCTGGCACCTGTCTACGCAACACTGCATGCAGACTATTGTTGCCCATCGGACTGATGTGTGGTCAATGGACGTCGACATCGACCAAAATTTAATTTTCACCGGAAGTGGCGATGGCGAAGTGAAGGCATGGAAAATTGACCGAGAGGTCATATCCGATGGTTTGAAAGAAACGGATACAGGAGAGGTGGGCTTTTATTTCGTACTTAGATGCAGGGTACTGGATGCTGAGGGTCCACAGATTGCAAAAGCTATTGGCACCCTGGCGGCTCTTCCTCTTTCCTCGAAGCACCGTGTATCGCAAATTTCTTTTCACCCAACCCAGCCCTTTCTTGCCGTTCAATCTCACGATCGGTCGGTTGAGATATTCAGGATCCGTACGGAGGATGAAATTCGTAAGAAACAACTCAGGCGGAGGAAGAGGGCGAAGGAGAAAAAGGAAAAGGCCCGAAAAGGCGAGGAAAATTCGAGTAAAAAGGATGAAGAGGAACCTGAAGAGGTGCAGATTGGTCTGGTCGACTTCTTTACACCTTATGCCATCGTTCGCGGGAGCGGAAAGATTAGATCTTTTGACTTCGGCATCGGAGATCATAATGCGAGATCTGGCATTCAGGTATGTCGTGCATATGGTAGCAGATGTCGTCTGACATTTTCATAGATCTTAACCGCCCTATCTTCAAATGCGATAGAAGTCTACTCTATCCCGCTTCCTACCAAGTCAAAAGATAATCCAGAACCTGGTCGAATCTACTCTGTTGACCTGCCAGGGCATCGTGCAGACGTGCGGACGCTATGTTTGAGTTCTGATGATCAGCTGCTTGCTTCAGCCTCTAACGGTAATCACACACCATTCATCCTCGAGGTTTTACCGATCTTTTGTATCTTCAGGGTCTTTGAAAATCTGGAATATGAAGACAACTGCCTGTATTCGGACAATGGAGTGTGGATCGGCTGTATGCAGCGCGTTCCTACCAGGCGATCGACATGCTCGTGACTCTCCTCCAGATCCTGAGATAATTGACTGATAGAATCTGCCTCTTAGGTCGCCGTGGGAACAAAATCCGGGGAGCTTCTCCTCTTCGACATCTCCTCTTCCTCCCTCATAGAGACCGTGTCGGCGCATTCTAGCACAGTTTGGTCGCTCCATGTCCGAGCCGATGGATTAGCAATGGTTAGCGGAAGCGCAGACAAGGACATTAAATTCTGGGAGTTCCACCGCAAGGATGCCGGAGATGAGAACGTTAGTACAGTTATATTGCGTTGTCCTTATCTCAAAATTATTCACTTGTATGATATAGAACCAAGGCGGGCGACTCCTATCACTGGTTCATTACCGGACTCTCAAGATGACGGACGATGTTCTCTGTGTGAGATACAGCCCGAACAATAAATTCCTCGCTGTGGCCCTCCTGGATTCAACAGTCAAAGTGTTCTATCAAGATACACTGAAATTTTTCTTATCTCTCTACGGTCATAAGGTGCGTAGTGACTTGCCTTTTAGATGTGCTTGCTCATTGTCCGAGATAGCTACCCGTTCTCTCTATGGATATTTCGTCTGATTCAAAACTCATCACCACCTGCTCTGCCGATAAGAATGTCAAAATCTGGGGTCTTGATTTCGGCGATTGCCACAAGTCTATATTTGCTCATGACGAGAGTGTGATGCAGGTTGCCTTTGAGAAAGATTCACATTACTTCTGGACAGTTGGTAAAGACAAGATGGTGAAGTACTGGGACGGAGATAAGGTTGGTAGCTTTAATCCTTTGATGGTTGTCAACGGGCGCTGATTGTTCCTTCATTCAGTTTCAGAATATTCAGCGGCTTGAAGGGCATCATGGAGAGATTTGGGCTCTAGCACTGAGCCATCATGGAAACTTCGTGGTTACCGGGTCTTACGATAAATCCATCCGTGTTTGGGAAAAACTGGATGAACCTGTGAGCTTTTTTGTACAGCGTGTTTATTCGAATGACAGCTGAAACTCGAGCTATGTATAGTTATTCCTCGAAGAAGAACGGGAGAAGGAATTGGAGGAAATATATGAGCGCGGAATCGCAGATACTCTGAATCAACAAAATGCTCCGGTTGCAGGCTCCACTGACGCCACTGCCGAAGTAACCGGGGTAAGCAAGCAAACGACGGAAACGCTCATGGCTGGAGAGCGGATCATCGAAGCCTTAGATCTCGCTGATGGAGAACGCGAAGCTTTCAGACAGTACGAAGAAAGCCTTTCTCGTATGTCGGATGGCGACACTATGAAGTTACAACCCCCTCCCCGCAATCCCATTCTTGCCGCCTACGATCTTGAACCGGAAGCATACGTACTCCGTGTTGTCGAAAAAATTCCGAGTACCGCGCTGGAAGATGCCCTGCTGGTACTGCCTTTCGGAAAGGTTATTTCCTTTATGAATTACCTCAATATTTGGACCTTGAAGGTGGGCGTCTCTCCGCTGTCCGCGGTGTTGGAGACTTACTGACTGTTTCAGCAATGGAATATACCTCTCGTGTCACGCATTATATTTTTCTTGTTGAAAACACATCACCATCAAATCGTGGCCAATCGTATAATGAGAACTTCACTAATACCGCTACGAAAGCATCTGCGAATTGCTTTGCAGCGTCAAAAAGAGATGATAGGATATAATCTCGCCGCACTCCAATATCTTCGCCAACGCCATGCACACGAAAGAACAGCTCAGTTCTTCGAGGAGGAAATCGATGAGGAGACCGTTCGGGCAAAAATCTCCGAGGGGAAGAAGAGGAAAAGAGTTTCCATAAAAGCATAGTAGAGGCTAGAGTGTGACCGATACAAAGCGAATACTGGGCTGAATACAGCTATACTTGATACAAATCTACGATGATCCGAGGGTGATACAGGCATTCAACGGTTCATTTATCACATTTCGGACATTTTGGTCCCCAAAGATCGATTGGCCTACCAGAAAAGAGGTGAGAAAGGAGTGTAGATCATGATCCGGAACCCTCACCACAGATTTTCTAAAAGTGGAAGCTGGGAAGCTGGCCTCATTTGAACATCCTCAAGACGGCCTGTATCCAGATCGGCCAGAGCAGCGAATGCGGCTTTCGTCAGATCGACGTGTCTTGATCCTTTTTCACATCCAGCACAGGTATCCACCACCCTCACAAAAACACATTTATCAGGTCCGTTGCATACTGAGACAAGTGAGAAGACGACTTTGGACGAAAAGCAGATTGCCTACACTCGAGAAATTTGAAGCACTGTGGCTTGTCGGTCCACCCCTCGAGGGTCACAGCGCATACGAAGGACTTATCCTTCGATGGGCGCATTCAGGGCGGTACACCAAGAAGCGAGTAAACTTACTGTAGGTGCCCAGACAGATTGAAGCCAGCAACTGGGATTCTTTAGGTCCTCACCAGTGTACCTAGGAGGATGGATGGAGATGTATGAGGAAGGCAATCTGCCGGCGATAGTCCAGCGTACCAAGTAATGGTGACCGGCTCAGAGTCGCCGGTGATTCGGAAGTGCTCGCCAGGTTTGACAGAGAGAGGATCGAGTAAGGCTTCGGTGTGACTTTTAGACGATGCTTTGGGTTCCTTGAAATCGGTGGATTTTACGCGTTTGGGGACATTAGGATGTTTCCTGGACCTTGTTTCGACGATTTGAAGGGACGGTTGGAGATCGCGACGGTACTTGTAAGACATGTCTGAGACGTTTACAGAGCGCCAGCCATCGCGTGGATCAAAAGTGTAGGAATCGCCCAGTGAGTGGCTTCTAGAGTAGAAGGATCGCGAACTTGAAGGAAGTAACGCCGAGGCATATACAGGCTGAGGGTTGAGGGTAAATGAAGCTAGAGCTGCAAGAGTAGCGAGTAACATGCTTGCGTGAATGAGAACCTGGGCGAGTTTCAGAATAAAGAAGTGACGACCAGTAGATCTTGAGGCCTTGAGGTGAACGTTGTGGCTCAAGCGCTCGAGCGCACTGGGACGTAAGGAAACCCATGTGTCTATTAGTAAACTAACGTAAATAAACAGTTTTAAGTTTGATATGGGTGCCACCAACAGCTCTGCACCTGTTTGTGGCGTGGATTCGAGTTCGATACAAGCGAAAATCCTACATGATAATAGAGCTAAGAACTTGGTAAAAGCCATATGACTGTAACGTAGTTAGGTTGAATAGAAATAAATATTCCTTTCGGGATGGAACTGGAAGCCGCATGCAAAAAAATGGAATTAATATGACTAAGCGTGACGTGTGGCAGTACAGAATAGGATGGACTTTGGAGAGAATTCCCAGTATCTTCGTGACGTCTACTTGCTATAAATCTTCCCTCCTCGGTCAAGGCAACCAATTCAATGTCCTCCGCGACCATCATCTTCAACGATGCCTTCTGATTCTTTTCAAGATGCAAACTCCACCGCAAGGCGCATTATGAAGAAGAACGCTATCGACGGCTTGGAAAGCAGACGTGCTCGCGGAGAGGTTATTTCACAATTCGCTCCACTGTGCTGTGTTTTTACTGACACTCGCCTTCAGATTGCTTGTGCTGAGTGCCGAAGGCAAGCACGACATCTAGCCTTTAGAGATTTTACAAGTTTCTCACTAGGGGATCACAGACTCAAGCTCAAGTGTGATAGAAAAGTGCCATGCAGCTCATGTGGTCGGTTTGATTCGGTTTTGGTTCGCACGACCGCTGAGAAAATTTTTTCAGTGCGTCGTGGGTGTCCATCAATATGCCCCAACGGAAGTTTAGCCTCTGGTCAAGGCACCCGGTGCGTCTCCTGCACATCCGCTCAAAACGGCGACCTCGTTGAAGCTGTATACCACAGTTACGTTTTGGCCGATACTTCTCAGCTTCATTCGAAAATCAACGAAATGGGTCAACGCATCCGCCAACTAGAAGACGCTCTAGCCATATCCCAATCGAGTTTATCAAACGAACCACACCCCCTTCTACGTGACGAACTGATGTCCATAAAGTTTGGCCCCGAGCGCCATATCACAACACTGACGAATCACGCCCTAAAAAGCTCCACATCCTCAGATTCTCTGAATGTCCCAGGAACACTCACTTTTGGGGAACCCGGAGAGGCGAAGTACTTTGGGCGGTCTGCTGGAGCGGAGGCAAGTGGACCTCTTTCCTTTGATCATCAATTAACCTTTCGTTCCCATAGGCACTGTTATTAGTGAGCCGGCTCTCTTCGTCTTCTCCTGACATATATCAATTTTGCAAATCATCTAGACTGGTGCTGATATTGACGATGCCATTTCGGAGGAGGAAGAAATGTCACCTTCGCCTTATAAAGAAGTCATTCAATTATCTTCACTGTTTCCTATTACATTCGACGAGGATCCAGAACGTACTCTGAAGCTGTTGTACAGCCAACTCCCACAACGGCCTCGTGCGTGGTCTCTTTGTGAGACGTACCTAGAACATGTCTCGTGGCAATTTTCGCCTATTCGCCGCTCAGAAATTGTTCACGACATCCTCACACCTATATACCGGAACCTCGAACAACTTCGAAGTTCGGACGAATTGTACACCGCCATATCTCCACACAAGCTCGCTGTATTGTTCATCATATTCTCGCTGGGAGCCCTAGCAGACCTAACCCTGGAGCCCTGTAAGTCTGTCATTGCATATCTCGATATTCGTTCTGAATAAAAGTCAAGTCAGTATCGAGGCCGAGAATTATTTCCAATTTGGTCGGGCAGCTATGACTCTTCACCCGCTTTTTGACTCGCAAGAATTAGCGACCATTCAAGCTCTAGCCCTAATGGCCAATTATCACAATATGGCAGGTCGAAGGTACACCCTGGACAGTGCGGTAAGAACCGACAATTAACCGTACACTTCTTTTTTGCTCAACTCCGACTAAAAGTGGTGTATCACATCTTTCGGCTGTAAGGTAGCCCAAAGTGTAAGTAATTCTAGATTCTCATTCCCTTCCTCTGACTCTGTTAACTTCATTCCATAGATTGGACTTCGTCAGTAATATTTCACATCCCTCCGTCGACAAAGTCTTGATAACAGTATCATTAGACCGAGATAGTGCACGGTGGAACCTTGATAACAATATCGTTCAGCGAAGACGTTCCCTTTTCCATGAGATGCTTTGTATGGATCTGGTCCACGTATGTGCATATCTCCCGACCCTCTCCATACCTGCTCACCATCACCATATCCCAGTCCCTCGCTCTAGGACGTCCTCCTGCAATACGTATGTCCTATGTTGACTGTGAACCGCCGACGGATGAAGAGGTTCCAATGGACCAGGACGGCAACCCGTTGGTTGGATGTAAGTAGTCAAGTGCTCCCTATTCGATGGTTGTTTACCCTCGTCAACAGTTTACCAGTGGAAATACGAATTCTGTCGGGACATATTGACCCAGGTGATCGAGCTTACGCTCACGGCTGAACCACCGGACTATCAGACTGTACTTGATCTTGATCGCAAAGTCAGAGAGAAAACACTCCCTCCACATCTAAACATGTTCATGAATCCTGGAGATGAACACTGCACTCCAAGTACTTATATGCGTGGATGTCTACTTGGCCAGTTCCGTGCGATCTGTGCGTTCATGTTCGATGGTGTTGTTCTATATACTGACGCCTTTCCGACAGCATTGCTATACATACATCGCAGTTTTTTTGCTCAAGCGATGTTGGATTATCCTCTAAATCCCCTTCGGAGTCCCTACGCTCCATCCTTCCTCGCTGCGTACCGTTGTGCTTCAGGGGTAATAAAAGCCTGTCAGCAGCATTATGAAAGATTTCCCGCCCTCTGTGCTCGCTGGTGGATGGTCTGGAATCATTGTAAGTAATTCGTTTCAAATATGCACGCACAGCGGTCTCATCAACGGGTCACTAGTGTTTTCTGCTGCGGTTAGTTCGCTCGTGTATGCTCTCTAGATCGACCTGAAGTTGTTCACCTGTTCACAGATAATTGTGGGAACTATTGTCACCCACTCACCTTCGTCGACTATGGCTGCAAGCGCTTACGCGGAGCTGAGTCTTGCGTGTACTCTTTTTGAGAAGGCAACTCATTCTCGCCGTGCTCAGAGTGCTATGGTATGTGACCTGATATCACCTTTTTTGTTACCATGCACTGATATTTCTGTCACAGCACATATTGACCAAGTTGCGAGATAAGGCAACCCAGATTTACTCTCAGTTTAGAAATGGCAACCCCTTACCGCCTAGTATACACACTGTCGGCCACGACTATGGGGATGATGAGCTGGCACTTTTCGGTGGACAAACGAAAGTCGTGTTCAGCAAGTTGTTGGCTGCGAGGTCGAAACGACGCTCCCCGTCTAGCAGGAAAACTGCGTCGGTGGCTTCTTCACCAAGCTCGCCACGCAATGGTGACAGCGAACCACCACTGACAGAGAGCGATACTTCGCATTCCCCAGGCCTTCCTGCACAACTAGAAGAAGTTCATCCTTCGTTGCTCGATTACCTTTCACTGTTACCGCCATCACAGCAGCCACAAGCCTTCCAATCAGTGTCACAATCCCCGATGCCATCTGCATACTACACGCAGCCGCAACCACAGCCTACGGACTATACAAGCAGCGTCCCAATAGGCTATAACGGGCATGTGCAAGAGGCTCAAAACTCGAACTACAGTGGGGTTGTGTCGCCAGAGTCGAACTACGAAAATTTGCCAACCAATGACATGGACTTGGGAATGATACTTTCTGGGAATGCGGGGATTGATGAACAGTGGAAACTACTTATGCGCAATTCGGGAATTCTAGGTTATATACCGTCATACTCTAACCAGTAGATAGCTTGCTTTGATTTTTTTAATTGTATCTAGTATCTGAGTGTATCGTAGTGTATTTCTTTATATAATATGGGCAGGTCCTGTGTCCAAACTTTTATGAGATCAGAGATGACTGTTGACCGGATTTCTGGTGGATCTGATGTATCGTAGCAGTCTCTCCACGCTCTGGGTTCGGCTTACTAGGGACCTTCTACAATTTTTTTCTGGTGAGAAGCATCTTGGTGACCATCTTCTTCCTGATGCGCAGCAAATTTGTTGATCCGAAAAGGTCCCGACAGCCGAGACCGCCGGGTTAATTCATGATAAAAGCGCCATTTTGGGTGAGCCCATGGGGCATTACCCCAGATAATGTCCGGCACACTGAAGCCTGCCGATCTCGTTCATGGAGATGCTCATGTTGGCGGTCGAGACCGTATGGAAGTTGCGCCTCCAATTTCCGTCTCTACCAGTAAGTCATAACGACGTCCGGGTTTCGCAGCGCTGACGGTGTCTCTCAGCGTTCTTTGCTCCTGTAGACCCTAATGTGCCCTTCTTTGACATCGATCCGAAGGATCCTGCTCGCCATCTTTACTCGAGATATACACAGGATGTTTCCACTCGTGTTGAACAAGTACTGAGCAAAATCACCGTAAGTTGAAGCCACCGGTCTCGCTTCTGGCTCTAACGTCTCCCAAAAAGGATGGTTATGCCCTTACATACTCATCTGGTCTCTCCGCTTGCTATGCAGTAAGTCCACAAGATCTTCAATCTTACGATGAAACCCTGAGCCGATGATCCTTGACTAGGCTGTGGTTCACTACAAGCCCAAACGAATCGCGGTTCGAGGCGGATACTGGGGGTCCCATATGACATTCGCTGTTTATCAGAAGACCAGGGAAGTCGAACTCATTGATCTAGACGATGAATATCAGCCGGGAGACTTGTGTTGGCTCGAAACCCCGGTTAACCCAACCGGTGAATCCAGGTCGGGATTTTCCCTATTCTCCCCTCCAGATCGTTGAACCAGTAAATTGCAGAGATATCAAATACTATGCGGACAAGGTTTGCCATCTTCATGATCCCAGCATCAATTTAGGACCCTCAGCACTTGACATACATTAGATTCACAGGGTAGGGGGGAGACTGGTGGTCGACTCTACATTCGCTCCGCCGCCCCTACAATACCCATTCAAGTTCGATGCGGATTGGTAAGTCATCTCGATTGCCCCTTTGATCGATTTCATTCATTTCCGCGAAATGATGCCAGCGTCCTTCACTCTGGTACGTCGGTTCGTGGGAATACCCGTTAAGGCATCGATGTTCATAACAACAAACGGACAGCTTCAAAGTACATGGGCGGGCACTCGGACCTCCTTGCCGGAGTCTTAGTTGTGAAGACTGAGCAAGACTGGCTAACGGTGAGGTCTAGTCCCATTTGCGTGCGCCCGCACTCCCGTTACTCATGCTGTGTGTTCAGCTGTTGAACGACCGCACCTGGATGGGCATGGTTATGGGGTCTTTGGAGGCATGGCTGTTATTACGATCCCTTCGCACCCTTCACCTTCGCATTCCGCGCCAATCGGAGACCGCCACAGCTTTGGCCCGGTGGCTCCAGACTGTCGTGAAAGAAACCTCTTCAGGAAAGGCCTACGACGGTGTGCCTGCCGGTGTCCTCACTCAAGTTTACCACTCGTCATTCCAACAACCCGACGAGAGGGGATTCGATCCCAAGTAAGTTTTGATGACCGGCGTTTGTTTTGAGCAGAAGTCTTGACAACTGTAAAAAAGGACTCAAATGGAAGGAGGATTCAATGCTACATTTTCGATCATTGTGAGGAATCAAGTCACTCTCTCCCGCTGAACGTTACTCAGCGTCCAATCAGCTCTCTGACATAGAATATGCGAAACATCTCCCCGGACAAACGGAGTATTTCCTTGTGAGTGTTTGTTTTCTTCATATCAGTTTTCCCCGTCGATTGATGCGTTGCTAGGACGCTACAAGCCTGGGCGGTGTAGAGTCTCTCATTGAGTACAAGGCTCGAGCGGATCCCAAGGAAAATCCTTGTCTCGTTAGGTTAAGCGTGGGCGTCGAAGATGTCGAGGTACAACTTTTCCCGAAAGCCATTCAGACGCTCACTCATATTTGCATCTATTCAGGAGTTGAAACAGGACTTGCGCCAGGCATTGCAGAGGGTACATAAGATCAAATCTGAACTGTAGATTCCAGACAGGGTCCAATACAACTTTTGTAGCTTCTTTTATTCAAGACATACGTTTTCCCCTATAAAAGTCCAAGAACCGAGCCTTGTCCTCCCAGCCTATGGTCATCCTCTTTAATTTACCTGTCTGAGCAATCAAAACTGCACACGCCTCCGTCAAAAGGTCCTGTTTTGCCGACACGTCTCCAATCACCTCGCTTGCTATAAAAAGTGGCGAACTGGGTGATTCTGCCGGCGAGAGCAACCGTATAGAAATTGGGGGAACAGTGATGGAAGTGGTCAACGAGAATACATGTGGCAGCGGGTTGAAAGAAGGTGATGGGATGGAAAGCGATGGTGTTGATGAGTACGTTGTTGGGGGGTCATACCTGTATATATATATATATTAGCAGGTGTCGAAATGGGGAATGAAAAAGGACCCATACCGAACACACATGACGAAAACACCGAACTGTGTTGCTGGTACAGAGCGTTTGAAGATATCAGCAAACCGAAGTAAACCTCTGCTGTTACTCGAAGTACATTCAGGAAAAACAACAAGAGGACGATCGGCTGTCCGGCGGATATCTTCTAAACTGCAGGGTTGATATCCCGCGAGAGCCGGAAATGGAGGCACCAATCCGGTCTGCCTAATCATAGTGAGTAGGGAAACAGATCGAAATCCAATGATGGGTATTTGTGAAGTGGCCGTTCTAGTAGTGGAGGCTATATTGGCAGACCCCGTTCCAGTTCGCCTGCCTGGTGTATGATTTATTGGAGTGGACTGAGTATCTAAAGCAAGTGGAACGGGAGTTTCCGGTACAGGAAGAACAAATATTGGATTAAAACTATCCGAAATTTGTCAATGCCACGCAAGGACGAGTGAAGAAGGACTGACCGAAACGCCAACCATAATATTTCCACCCAAGATGCCCAGTTGGAAACGATAACGTCACCTGCGCGTGGACTCCAGGTCTGAGTGCTACTTCCACGGCTGGTTACATTGCGTTAGCTAATCGCCTGTGGCCGGGTCAGAACCGGGAGAAAAGACAACCTTCGCTTCCTCGCAATGATCTCCACAGGGATCCAAAGATACCCGATTACGAGCAGTATGAGTCGAGAGATGAGAGATGTGCCAAGTTTAGACAAGAACCGGTGTATTGGTGGTGCAACTAGCTGGGAAAATAAGCAGACAGTTGACGGGAGAATGGGAAGGAACTCACGAAGACTGACAGTAAACCTTGAACGACTAGAATATACACGACGGTCAAAACCAGAACCAGAAGAGTTCTGATAGCAGCTATAGCAGCCGCAAAAGGATACCAAGCCGTGAGCAAGAGTTTATTACCAGGTTGTGGTGGAGATATTGGCTTTAGAAAGGGCTGCAAGGACGAATTTTCAATAGGCAGAGACACAAATTGAACGACCACTGAACTTGAATTCCTGTCCCTGGATCCTATAGGAATATTGAGAAAAGACCTCAGATTAAAGATGAGACGACGTACTCTATAGGCACTATACTTTTCCATCTTGGTTGACGGTGAAGTGGAAGATGACGTAAAGACAAGCCAACTCTCTTCCTTCACCCATGTCCGCCAATTCAGCTGGAATCTGGTCAGCTCTCAAGTACTACTCCTCAACTTTATATGGCCGATATCAGAGGCTACCATTATACGGAAAGGTCAATGGGTTTCAGCTCACAAGTCTCTCCACATCTTATCTCCTGCTTAGCTTCTGATATGGCTCCTCGCGTTGTTCTACATCTGTTTGGGTACTCTATCTCACATCTCGCGCAAACCGAAGAGTTAATGGTCACCGTCGCTAGGAATTTTTGTCATCGTCATTTCGCCAAGTCGTATTGCGCAGTTCTTGTATGATCAAGCGAAGAAGTTGTCGGAAATGAGGTTTGGCTGGCTAGTTCTCGGAGGGGCGATTAGTGCGTACACTTTGAAGTCCTTATGAATACACTGACCCCGTTTCTCTAGTTCTCATCTCATTCCCTCCATTGACCGGTCACTCAACTCTGTCAACCCTATGTGGTTTCGCATATGGCATGAAGGGTTTTGCAATCACGGCTGTCGCATCTGTGCTTGGTTCTGCACTTATTTTTGTGCTACTACGGACGCTTTTCAGTGCAAGACTCCGGTCATGGTCATCTAAGAATGAGAAGTGGCAGGCACTCGAGTCCGTTGTGGTATGTTTTGTCGCACCGTTTAACCCCCCAAAAAACTGAACTTCTCGTCGTAGAGAGCCAAAGGGTAATGTCTTTTCAATTTTTTCCCCCCAGCTTTTGTCTCAGGTTCTTCAAAGCCTTCCCTTGATCATTCTCATCCGAGTAAGCCCGTTCCCACCGTGGGTGTACTCCAACTCCCTGTTTGCTGTACGTCGTTCTTCGTCCCATCGTCTTGTTCCAATTTTACACATTCTCAGTCAATAGAATCCGTTTCGTTATGGCAATTCGTCATAGCTACCACATTCATCTTCCCAAAGCTACTACTTCAAGTTTTCGTTGGCTCTCGTATTGCAGCCCTGTCTGACGGTGATAGTAGGAGCCACATGGACATACGTAAGCATCTTGCCTTGGTTGTCTTCCCTTTTCTGAACTAGTGTTCATAGGGACGAAGGTGCTGAACGGTGTATTGGTCGGTGTCGGTATCGTCGTAGCTATTTGCACCAGCGCGTAAGTGTCACTTGAATTTTTCCTAGCTCGACTGAATTCACTCTTAAATTTAGACTCGTATACACTCTCGTTCAACGTCATATCAAGACCTTGTCAGGACTGCCCCGAGATGTTGACGAGTTGGCTGCTGAAGCTATTGAGGAATATGACGAATCAGCACCGCTGTTAGCCCCCGAACCCGCGACTATGGACGACGAACGCGACGTCTAACCGTTGACCACATTTACTTTACAATGATATGGATTGATTTATGGACTGTTCAATAATATATCGGTGTACTCTAGTAGTAATGGAGGAATAATAGGCTCATACTGGCGCCAATGAGGAAAACTAAAATATACAATCTACTGTCCTTCGTCCTCCTCTTGGCTTCCCTCAACTGTTCATTCCCCTTCTCTACAGTTGATGTAGTGGCAATGGCATCCTCGTATAATTGTTCGCTCAACTCAGTCTGAGCGGTTAGATGGGTAATCAGTTCTGCCTGCAATGCACTTATTTCTAGCAACCGCGATTCGGCTTGCTGTACGGCTTCCAGCTTGTCTTGCACGTCACGTAAAAGGTTGGCATTCTCTGTTTCGAATTGTTGGATTTGGGAAGCTGAAAGTTCTATGTCGTCATCATCTTCATCATATGGCATGTCAACTTCGCTGAATGATGATTGAGTGGTATCACCGTTTCCGGAAGATGGGAGTGGTGCACCGATAGTTGCCGCTATGATGCTGGTAGACGCATCTCCAAACCAATTACTAGCACCAGATTCCCGGTCGGGACGAGAACCACTAGCATTGAAATTCTGGGCTTCAAAGGTCGCTCCAGAACCCAAAGTGCGTGACCGTTCCAGCTGGCGTTTGACGCGTTCCTCCTGCATTTCCTTTTGATTCTGACTCGCTTCAGCCAGTCGGCGGTTAAGGTACCATGTAACACTGGAGCGGTGTGCAGCGACGGTTTTGTTCGTCAAGGAAGCGTCATCCTGCCGTAGTCTGGCAGGTAGAAGACGTTTTATAGGGTTTGTTTTGCTAGCAAGGATTTCCGCACGTCCTGGAAATAAGACGTACCATAAGCGACAATCATTCAAGAAAAAACTCGGCTAAAAACGTACGTTTCTCGAGGGCTTCCATCTCTTTTACTCTGTCAGCACACCGACTAAGAATGAGACGAGCTTGCAAGTCAATCTCGTCTCTTTCCTGATTTGAAAGCTTTTTTATGTCGGCCCATGCTACTGGTTCGCTGAAATCTAGAGTTCTAGAAGTCGTACGAAAAGGTGTGTGTCGTGAATCGACATTCAAGTACGGTTTACGGATAGCCGCAAGCATTCGCGTCAAATCTGTTATATGTTTGAGCTGCTCTTTGTCAACAGCGGAGTTCTGAGGTTTTATTTTTCGAGTGACTTACAATATTCCTGGCCTCCTCCATGTAATGTTTCCCGAATCCTGCGTCATCGTCACGTCCGGATGGTGTCTGGCGGGGTCTTGAAGGGGGTTTGTCTCCCTTCTTCTGTCTGACGGCTTCAGTAAAGTCCTTTGTACGATCAATAATGGCCATATGAGGTAAGGATGCTTGACGAGTATGGAAGCAGGCAGTGAAGGGAGCTAGTGGCAGACTTGACAATTGAAAGCACTTTTGACACGTGGCTTTGTGTGAAGTGGTATAAAAACGCTTGGCTCGCGATTTTCTTCGTTTTCTTCACGTCTTCCATGACTGCTGCAACCTCCACGGTTGGATCGGATTGTGTCGCACTGTAATTTGTTACTCGATTCTGCAGTCTAGGAAGAAGAAAAAATATGGGCATTGTTTGAGACAGGCTGCTTCGCTCAGTGGCTACCTGTCATAGTTTGAGTCCAACAACTTGCATCCTTCACTATTGTTCCTGTCAGTATACATGCAATCCGATACACAATATCTACTCTCAGTCGTGTAAATTCTAGAGAATCAGTCTACGTTCATTTTCTACAGCTTCAATATTCCGCATATACAGCCTTCGGCGATAGCGTTCGTTGTTACAACATCCAAATGTACCTAATATCGAAGTTAGTCAAGTTAAGAAACTATTTTTACCATATGCCCCTTCACTTACGACAGCAATCATCAGCGTCGTTCATTATGATTCGACAGACAGTGATACGAGATAACTCCAGGATATGTTGCTCCCCGACATACGCGCAGTTAATCAAAGTGATGGTGGAGATGGGGTCGAGTTCGAGTTTATTCGACAAAACATCCATTGAACGGCTACGGACCAAATGAACAAGAGTCGAGCCTGTTAATTGCCCACACCATCGTAGATCTAAGGTATTCAGATGTGGGCAGAGCGCCCCTGGACCATGGAATGCATTTAGAACTTCGTTGGAGATGTCGCTTTCATGGAGACGAAGCGTTTTCAGAGTCGACAGATGAGAGAAACAAGTAAGGAACTGATCTTCCGAAAGGTCAATGTCGCGGAGCTCTAGAAGCTCTAATGGTGGGCAGGCCGACTGGATAAATTGCAGAACATTCATTCCAAAGGACTCGACTACGTATCCTAAAGGGTCGGTCGAGGACCTTAGGTGCAGATTGAGTAAAGATGGTGTTCTAATGTAAGGAAGAAACCCAAAAATATCGGGATTGCCGGTGATAGTTGAAGTATGGAGATGAGGAAGAGTAATGGTCCTCTGTTCGTCAACGTCGTCCCTAAATTCTCGCTGAAGGCCACTAGGAATCGAAATAGCCAGATGGCGGAGGAGAGGGAGCTGTTCGAGAACGTTCAACAGAACAGCGGTAGACAGTATTGGGGATATGGTAGATGGGGGTAGGTGTAAGGTCAGATCAGTGATGGAGGAGGGGAGGGGTGTGGTAGACGATACAACATTCCTACTCATTGCGAAAGTTCGAAGCTGAGATGCGTTTTGAAAGGAGGCTGACAAATCAGCCAGCTCAACGTCGTCAAGGACTTGATTGCCATCTTGAAAAGTCACAAGCTCCTCGAGTATAGCGAGATCCACTGTTCGGAGTTGTGGAAAGGAAGCGGTACTGCAACGACCTAAGATGAAATTGGCGTGGTCGATCCAGCGTGAGATAATCCTCAAATTACTCCATCGACCGGACTGCGCCAATAAGAGATCAACCACGGGGGATAGCATGTCAGTCGGAGAGGTCTCGTTTCGCAAGTCAAGGGTGATGGATAAAGGTACGCTCCCCGATCTCCGAAGCCAGAACGAGGCACGAACATAAGGATCAATGTGGTTGGCTTCGACATAGAGATGCGACCACACCGAAGGCATCAGGGAGGCCGCCCTCCAATGTCTGCACACATGAGAAGCTGTCAACGGAAACCGCGTCCATCCATCCTTGACACAGAAGTGGAAGATCGAGGCAAGAATTTCCCGAGGGATACGTCGAACCAACGAGATAGTGCCCTGGTACAAACCTATCTTTTCTCTGTGCCCCAGCTGCTTGAATCGGAGTCGACGTATCTCTTGCATTAGACTTTCGATTTGAGCTTCTATCGACTCAACTGCCAGCTGTTCCTCGCGTATGGCTTCCTGAACACGTACGACCTCCTCATCTGTGAGAATGACCGCGATAGATTCCATTGGTGATGATCTAAGATAGGGATCAGGCCTCGAGATTCCCATTTATATTACTCACCTGCATATACCTTTTCTATAATTCTGAAGGATTCAGATCTTCTTGAGCTCTTAAGTTTTTGAGTCTCCCCGCCGTGACGAGATGACAGATGAGATTGTGGGAATTGTTGCACCGGGCGCGTATGTAAACTGTTCTGAGCTTTAGAGTCTCTCCATCACGCGTCTTACAGGTAGCGGGTAGAGTATTTGGAAGAAAAGGTGCGCCTTCCGCTTCTATTTTTCTCTTACGGTGATGATTCAGAGTGGAATCACGACCAACCCGTTCTCAAAGAGCTCTGGGTTGCAATGATGACCGAAATGTTCGAGATACTGCTGACACTTTCGTTCCTACTTACATACCACTATTCTTCAAAGTGTTCTAATTTTTTGTTCAATGTGTCAAGGAGAAGACAGCATCTATGGATCCAAGAAAAGCCCGGGACCCCCGTCTCAGTCGGGTTGACCCCCGACTACAACGTATTCAGAATGAAGCTTCAGCTACACCATCTCTTGCACCACCACCCTCACAAACGCCGCCGACGGACGTGGACTATGCGGAAAGCTCTACACAATTGTTTCAGGTGTCAACCGGTTCAGAAGAAACCCCGACGACAACAGTAACGGATGATGAACCTCGACCATACAAACCCAGGCCCCTTTTCTGCGTGGTATGCGCAAGTAATCAGGTAATCGGTCTTTCTACCGTTGTTCTTGCGTTCTCATACGTATCCCAGAACAGATCTATGGAAGGTCATAACGTCTTGTCGTATGCGGATTCTTATTTCCTCCGTTTGTTCTCTCCCTCATCATGCTGTGAAGGAAAGCAGGATTCCGGGTAATATCTTCGGGAACTGGAACAGCAGTCAGGCTTCCAGGACCCTCAATAGATAAACCGAACATCTACGCATTCGGGACGCCTTACAATACCATATACGAAGAACTGAGTTCCAAAGATCAACGGTTGTGAGTAGTTGTTACGGGCAGACTTTTTTCGTCCTTCATTTTTGCATAGATACACTGCAAATGGTCTGCTTCAAATGCTCGACAGAAATAGGCATATAAAGCATGCGCCCGAACGTTGGCAGGAAAGCAAAAGTGTTGCTGACGTTGTGATAACATGCGAAGAAAGGTGTTTTGACATAGTTTGCGACGGTAAATATAAGCTCAAAACGCAAGATTAAAACGGACACTTACTGGTATCCATCATGAAACAGATCTATTGGGACGAGGTGGCGAGTTCAATAGGCCAGTTCACATAATCAACGTCGAAATAAAAGATAATCACGAAGAAGCATTGATTGCTGGGAAAGCCATGCTCGACCTTGCTACCGCCGTAAGTGATCATGAACTCTGGTTGCCCGTTTTCATCACCGTCAATAGATTGAAGCAGCTCAGGATCTTGACGAAGAAATCGGAGGCATCTTGGAAACGCAACAGCAAAAGCACCCTCATAGCCTTTTACACGTAGTAGGATTTTACTGATTTGATGTTCTGTATAGGCTGTATAATATCTCATAGTGTATCCAACTGTTTAGTCTCGAATCAACGTGCGCATAAACGGATGTTCGAATGGCGTGTATTATGAGGAGCGATACCGTGGCAAAAACAAACTCAAACATCGACGCGCGTCGCGTGTGATCTCACCTTTGTTTTACACTTATTCTATCTCATCGTCGCAGACAGACAAATTTTCTTGTGAATAGAAGTAGCAAATTGCAATGGCTAGTGCAGGAGGTGGTGCATACAGGTGAGTTATGTATCACCGCTCACAGAATATGCAACTCATTGCAGCAATAGCTACTCTCTTACCGTCTTCTCACCGAGCGGTAAGCTCGTTCAAATTGAGCATGCTCTTGCAGCTGTTTCGCAGGGAACGACGAGTCTTGGGATCAAAGGTGTGCTGCTAACTCGCTTGAAAGCAGCTCGATATCGACTGATCTTCTCAGCATCAAACGGAATCGTCATTGCAACCGAGAAGAAAACCTCATCCATACTGATTGACGATTCAATGCTCGAGAAAGTTGCCATAGTCTGTCCAAATATCGGGATAGTATACTCGGGGATGGGGCCAGACTTTCGCATTTTGATTACAAGGGCACGGAAAAGTGCCCAGGCTTACTGGAAGATGTATGGTGAATACCCTCCTACACGCGTTCTTACGCAGGAAATCGCCAACGTTATGCAAAAAGCGACACAATCGGGGTAATTCGACCTTCGACATTGAAACTAACATTATTGGTGGCTGACTTGTACCCAACCCCCACAGAGGAGTGCGTCCCTACGGCGTTTCGCTTTTGGTTGCTGGTTGGGATGCTACAAGGGGACAGCAGTTATTCCAAGTTGATCCCTCTGGGTCCTTCTGGGCTTGGAAGGCTAGTGCCATTGGAAAGAATATGGTCAACGCGAAGACATTCTTGGAGAAGAGGTGGGTCAAGTCCGTTCAAATGAGCCTGATAACTAATCTCCGAACAGGTATAACGACGATATAAGCCTGGAAGACGCAATACATACGGCATTATTGACGCTCAAAGAGGGTTTTGAAGGCCAAATGACCGAGAAGACGATTGAGATCGGCATCATCAGTGTTCCGACCACCACAGAATTAGAGGAACAACCGAAATCTACGGCAACCGGGAGACCGAAATCCACGTTTAGGAAGTTGACGGAGGAAGAAATAAGGGATTATCTGGCGCTATAGACAGCCACGTCTGTGCTTGTAAGTTTCTGGACAGCGTCCTGTACTTCCGGAACTGTAAAAATATACTGCTACAACGTTATAACGACAGGGCCTCAAGTAAGAGTATTGACAAAGCCCATTCTGAGTGAGTACGTACTAAGTTGTCATTACTTACTGATGTTGATTACTGGCTAGCCCCACCACTTGCCAGTAGATACCGCAGCCGTTGCCCTCTTTGTTTACTCCGAGGTTGATGTATTTTGAAATCCGCACTGGTTCACTCAGACTGGTTCATGAATTTGGTTGACGACAGATCTCCGAGTGGTAGGGATATATGTACGTCTTTCACTGAATTCGGGTATTTGCAACCGAATTGAATATGATCCGTAAACATCTGCCGACTCGTATGAGAGGACGATGATCTCGCTGAAAAGCTCGGGCTTAGCGTTAGTTTCAAGGCACTTGGGCGATCAAACTGCCTTTCGTTAGAGAGCACTCAAGCTCATGTCTGTTTCACGTTCACAGCGGTTAGGCCGAGCTTTCCCACACTTACAGACGTTTCTCTTTTTCTGCTTCCGATTGTTGATGGAAGGAAACTCAAATGATAACCGTCCTGTGCTGGATACTCCCTTCAAGATCAACGTCAATCTCGGACGGAGGCCAGCGGTGGCCAGCAGTACTTGCTAGTCCGGAAAAACCCTAGTTTGTTGCATCATTGTTCAAATCAATGCCCAATTCAACACCAAATTCAATCATGATGTTGTCAAGCCCAAGGCCCACACTCCCCCCCTTTTTTTTATCCTCCAAGATGCTGAGCGAACGGTCTCCCTGGACCTTTTACGCTGTAGTCCATCAATCATCCTTCACAGCATATGAAGTTACGAACAGTATCGTGGCCTCAACTCCTGTTAGGTCAAGGGTTTTATTCATTTCATTTATGTAAGTTCTCATCTTTTTTGCCCAACAAATGCACTCTGTAGATTGATACCAACACACTTCAATGTCAACTTCGACCTGCAATGACCAGAAGCGCTCGGGGTTACCGTTCTCGTTCATTGTCAAGTCCGAGTCGTGTGCGCTGTTGACCGTCGGACCTCTAGATGATTATATTATCAGCTGTCGCATCGGTTTTGAGATCAAGCTGACGAACGGATTTGTTTAATTAAGTATGCCTGCTTGCCCTGAAACCAACGCATCTGAAGGCTGTTCCACACGTGCCCTTCTGGATCTCGATAGAGGTATCATTTGTTGATTGCCAGAAGAGATCGTATAATTTTAAACACCTGTCTACAGGCTTCATATAAAGCGCCAACGCTCATTCTGCCATCGTTATTCTTTACCATGTCCCCACCTCTAGACTCCTCCGCTCTCGCTATCAGGCGTAGAAGAGCACCGATGGCCTGTCGAAATTGTAGGAAACGGAAAATCAAGGTAACATCAAGTCTATTTCTCTTTCAGTATTATTCCCTGCTCACAAAGCCTCTTCAAGTGTGTCACTAACGAAGACCCGCCTCACAACCCATGCGAAAGGTGTACGAGAAAAGGCCTCCATTGTGAATACGTAGCAGTCGGAGATGAAACCCCTCCATCTAGCCCAAACGGGCCCCCACCGAATTCGCCGCCACATCCCACAGCAGTAAGTTTTTACGTTGTTTGACAGGGGTCGCTTCCTCTTACACATCATATAGAGCCAAGGATATAATTCCTATGGTTTACAGTCTCATCAGCAATCACAATCTTCCGCATATCCCAATATCAATAGCGGACTCCCTGCTGTACCACGGGCATTGAACCCTACATGGGGGAGTCCGTCTACTATGGCGTATGGACTGGATGCATCTCCAAACTATCCTTATCCTGGGTCTCAACCTCAATCTCAATCACAGCCTTGGCCACTGTCCTATAACTCGTCTTCGTATTCCTCGTCTTTCCATCCACAAATACCGTATAACGGATATTCCCAACAACAGCCGCCTGGAACGATGGCGAGCCAGACGTATCAATCCGTCATGTACGGCCACAGTCAACGGTGAGCAAAGACCGGTTGCAAGCGCGCTTTCCATTGACTCGGACTCCCATGACAGGCCTTATTGTACATGCACTGGACCGTGCGTCTGCGGACGAGGAGTACAGGGATGACATCCAACTACTGCTGGCATGCTTTGACATTCACGTCCGTACAGTTTAGTTCACCGCGCAACGACCTATTCCTATATTCGTCGTATAAGGACGGCACTCATAATTAATGTTTCGCAACTGTACATGTACCTCATACTGGGCGATGTACGGCCTGGTTGCCACATATCCTCGTAATCACTTTATAATATGATTATCAACTATACATAATGCTTATCCACGCCAGAAAGCGGACAGCTTTTGAGGATACTGCGTAAATCAGTCAACATCGCAGCGTTTTCGTCAGATTCTCACGTCAAGGAGAGTGACCCACTTGCGTCCATCTGAACCCATTACGTCGGTGGTCGATGGACTACTCATTACCCTCCGACTATGGGCGCATTCGAGCGCCACTCGATGATTGTTCCCCATCACTGTGAGCGTTCGATTCATCTCATCTTTATGCATACATTCCAGTGTCAACAAACGCAAGCTGCTAAGTATTGTACAAACGGTTTATATTGCCCGACATCAGCGCACTACGCGTATATACGGTTGAACAGTTACTCCTTGTTTACTAGAGTGGCCATTCCAACTTCTCGCCAATGTTCCAGTGCACGGCTTTAACGGACGTATATTCCTCCAGTGCGTAGCTGCCAAGTTCACGACCTGAACGGGGGAGGGTGAGTGTCCGCTCCACCAAACATGTAGAAACACCGTGCTCACCGATACCGGACTGTTTCTTCCCACCAAATGGAACATTGTTCGACAGGAGATTGTACTGGTTTACCCATACCTAGAGGGTCAAAAATGGTGTCCAATTTGATGAGTTTCTCAACTCCTCCGAAATGATGTCGGGGTACAAGGGCTTACTGTTCCAGCCTCTAACTTCGAGGAGACCCTCATGCACTGGCTTGCATCAGCTAGTACAGAAGGATGAGATGCTTGTCATACAAAGGGGGAATAATACGAAAATATCTTACTGGAGTGAAGTCCTGCGCCCAGACCGTATGTGGTGGCATTCGCCATAGCGCTGATTATAGCTCAACAGGAGCCGATGGTCGGTGGTATTGCCTGGACTCACCATCCCTCTTCTTCTGTTTTGAAGGGTGCTACACAAAGTACGGGACCGAAGATCTGAAACAGTCGTTCAGAATCGATTTGTATGTTCTTAATCAGATGTAACTCGCCTCTTCCTGAACCTGATTCAAATATCATCAGTTCGAAATTTACCGATCCGGGCTTTGAATCAGTTGAGGATGACTCACGATCCTCATATGTGGGCGAACGTCTGCAAAAACTGTGAACCTGGTTAGACCTACCATTCAAGGATAAAAGTGAATAGCGGACTGGTAGGATCCACGTAGAAGCCCTTGGTGCCTCGCTTTTCCCCGCCGAGAACGACTCTGGCACCTTCGGATTTTCCAGACTCAATATATCCCCAGACGCGATCGTACTGAACTTTGGAAACCTGTCCACATCGGATTCATGAAAGAGGTTTAACACTTTAAACGTAAGAGCTTACGACAGGACCGCCAGTGGACTTTGGATCAAAGCCGTCGCCAATGACCGTAGTTTTCACTGTGTTGACCAGGACCTGCAAAAATTTGTCGTATATCGACTCCTGAACGTACACTCGGGATCCGGCAGTACAATCTTGCCCGGTATTGTAGCATATTCCCAGCGCCACCCAGTTGGCAGCTATTGAAAAAAAAGAGAGAGATTGGCGCTCATCGTAAGTAATGAAGGTCAAGCGGTGGGTAGGAACGGTGGGAAAAGGACTTCTAGAATAGAAATTCACCTTGTTGCAAGTCCGCAGACTCAAAAATTAGCTGCGGGGACTTTCCGCCGAGCTCTAAAGAGACCTATGTAGACGAGTCACGATGCGAACTTAGTCAGGCCAGAAGGATCGAGCTACCACGCGACTACACCTTTTTCAGATTGGATTTCGCGGCGGCCTCCATAATTTTTCTACCAGTGATGGTAGAGCCTGTGAATGCGACCTTGTCCACATCCAGATGGGAAGCGATTGCAGCGCCTCCTACCGGCCCTAAGGAAGGAACGGTGTTTACGACACCAGGAGGGAACCCGGCTTCTTTGATGAGCTCGCTCAATTTCTGCGTTTATCGCATCTCAATCGGGACTTTGAAACCGCCGACAAGAATGAATGGGACTCACAAGGGCGGTAAGAGGGGTGTTTTCCGACGGCTTCATAACAATTGTGCAACCAACAGCCAGTGCTGGGGCGACCTTCCATGCCCTGAGCGTGGTAAGTGTATGTGAGCTTTAAATTGAAGTACGGTGGTTCGCGATTATATACCACATATTGATAGGGTAGTTCCAAGGAATGCTGAAAATAACCTCGGTGGGTTCCATTCAGTCAATCATCGTCATAGCACGGAGGACGAACATCTGTCCACAAACACCAATAGGTTCATGACGAGTGAAGGCGAACTTGGTTTGATTGTCCACTTCTATAGTCTAAATTGAAATGATCAGACAAACTAGCCCTCAAATGCCATAACAACATGATACCTGGCCAGTGATCTGAATGACAGTGAGCAAATACAGCTTCATTAGCAGATTTAGACCTGTACCTTATCGGCCCATCCAGCATAATACCGAAGGCATTGTATACTATCTCCAATATCGAAATCTCTGGAGGCCGCTCAGAAGGGAGATCATACCCAGTGTGCAATATCTCACTTTGCGATCTTTACAGGTTTTCCATTATTAAGTGTTTCGAGTTCTGCGAGCTCTTGTGCATCTCGTTCAATGAGATCGGCGAGTTTACTGATCAACTTGGCGCGTTCAAAACCATTAACGTTCTTTCCCCATGTTGTGTTGAAGGCGTCCCGAGCGGCTTGAATGGCCTTGTCGATGTCCTTTGGGGACGCTTCATGGAATTCGTAAGGACGTGTGGTATGCGCCAAATGCGAGACATTAACTACCTGCTGCGACTTCACAAATGAGCTCCTCGGTCGCTGGGTTGTAACACCTAAAATTGCAAGGGCGGTCAAATAAAGACTATCTCGTTGATCGTACGAACGGGATCGTATCCTTTGAGTCCACGGATGGAACGAACTCGTTGTTGATGAAGAGACCGGTTGGAACAGAAATTTCCTTGTTTAGACTGGGAAATTTTACCAGAGTACCTTGAGCCATTAGAGGTGAAGATGGAGAGGTGTGAGGCAAATTTGCGTCGATAGCTAAGTCATGGATACTAGCTATAGTCATGGGGCCGGTGGCGGCTAAATTCTGATAACACCACGTGATTCAGATTAGTCACCAAGTGCCGCAAATTGCCGCAATCCGTATTCACCCGCTGGCAAGTAAATTTTCTCCCTTCACCTCCGACCTCCACGACTCACCCACCGCTCAGGTATTAGGCAAGGCTCATTCTCTATAAAGTCTTACTGATACCTCTTCAGCTTATTATGTTCGCCGTCATTTCTCGCTCAGTCATTCGAAGCCCTCTCTCCCGTTCCTTCCGAACCAGGTAAGGCCTAGGCTAAGTCTAGCTCACACACTACTGAATTGGTCTGGTACTTTCCCAGCGCTCCATCTCGCTCAGCTGCTCACGATGAATACCATGTACGGAGAATCATTGTCCTTCGATAGAACCAATCTCTGACGTTTCCTTCATTTCAAGCACCTTCCCTTCGCTTGGCCCCACAGCGCCTCTTCTCGCACGATCTTTGGAGCAAGCTTAGTCGCTTTTCTCGGTCTTGGATTCGCTACTCCCTTCTTAGCTGCTAAATATCAGATGTGCGTTGTCGACAGCCCTTCCCATATGTCTCTCTGACTTGATCATCTCCCTTCCCCACCTACAGCCAGAAGTCCTTGGCTTCATCCGAGTAATCACCATCCTACATCCTGGCTCTAGAGCACCACTTAGAAATTCCAGAGATATACGTATCATTTTCTAATTTTCTATCCGAATAGAGAATAGATGAGGAAAAATGTATCGTGTGACGTTTACGTCGACAGTAGATCTAGATTACAACTTCGCCTTCCTCGAAACCCGCAAGAATATCACTAACATCATCCACGGCCAGCTTCGCTTTTGCTGCGGACCAGCAATTACAAGTTCTCAGAAGAAAATCGGGATCTCCCTCTATCGCGTTCAATGCAAACGTCGACGCCAACTTTGCGGCCGTGGCCGCGTTAACGTCCTGCGCGCTTGCAAGTACTACATCATGCACCAAAACTGTCGAGTAATTTGAGAAATGACAGTTGACTTGAATTTGTTGAACCTACCTAGACATTCAATCCCTTCTCTTGAAATTTTGAACTGGTGACATCCCTTGCCCTGAATTAGTTCGATAAGCACCTTGGTTGGATGGTGATAAAGCGTCTGGAGAGTTATATGCTCCTTGTAAAAGGGCCTGAGCACCGTGTTGAAGAATTTGTCTGCACCAACAGGAGAGAAATCGTCGGAGATGTACAGTGCTCCAATGATGGATTCTACGATATCTGCTAGTGGCTGAGGACTTGATTAATCTCATGAATTCATGACATTAATGTGGGGGAAATCTACCTTCGGTGGTTCGATATCACACCAATACTGGCTAGGAGATCTACCTTCCTTTGCTGCACACAGCCGCTCTTCAGACTCTTTCTTTTGTAAAGCACTCACGTACGCCTGGATACCATTCAACAGCGGGGAACTCTCAAATCGCAAGTAACGGTAGAGTCCAGAGCGCACGGCGACAGCCGCCAAAGTCGAGTTGCTAACCATCGTACCCTAATAAAAAAAAATCGGTAATACGGTGCCTAAGTCCTAAAATGACACGCCAGGTAAGGTTTAGATTCAATCACCTTTAACATCGTCAGAGCCCCAGGGGTAGACTGTGGGTTTCGATCAAAAACGTGTCGGACCACCACTGAAATCACATCAGTTGTCAGTTGCCACATTGCGAGCCAAGTGTGTAGGAGAGTAGCTCACTGAATTCCAGGATGGCATCTCCGATGAATTCGAGTTTGTTGTAAGAACTCATTTCACGGTTTGCTTTAGTGACGTGGGTCTAGAGTAACGATCAGCAACAAAAAAAAGATGGTTCCTCCACATGGACCAGATCAACGTGAATTACCCACCAAAGCTTGGAGAAGTAAATGAGGTCGTCTGAATTGGTGACCGATGATAGTTTCGATTTGATGAACAACTGGTAGCCAGGCTGCCGTTGTTGAATGGGCAGGATGAAGAGTTGTGTCTGCTATCCTCCGAAAATCAGACCATTGTTCGACCTCGTTTAAAGGCAATGCCAAAGCTTTGGCGGTCCTCAGGCCACCTTCGGGACCGCCGGAGATATAAGCTGATCCTATAATAGCCTCCACAACATCTGCAATGGTCTGGAATACAGCCCTGAGAAAACTGAAGTCGACGCCGAAAAAGCAAAGGGAAATCCACCTTGTCACTCAAATAGTGAACGTCCCTATCGTTCGTGAATAGTTTGTTCTTCGGTCTCTTCTTTTTCTTATTCGAGCCCGCTTCACTGTGAACCTCCGACGGGATGGGTGTGGTCGGACCTGATTCGACACCGCTGATTGCCCTATTCGTCATCGTAGAGATTGCGACCCCGCTGCTTTGTGAACCATTGGTGACACCAGATGTTGGAGTCTCTAATTTGAAATTCGAGGGGGGCCAATTCTTCAAGGTGAACACCCTAGCGTGGATATATACGGGGAGTCCTACAGAGAGAGCAGCTTCGAATAAGGATTTGTTGCTAATGATGTCCTGCCTAGCGACATGCATTTGACCTTCGTCCAGATTCGGATGTGTTACAAAGACGTAAATCGAACTCAGATGTTTGATGAAAGAGTCGCCTAACCAGAGTGTAAGCTGTGGAACGGATAAATAGAGATACCGAGTCACCTAAGATCTCCAAACGTTCGTAGTCGTATTCAATCTCTGCAGATTCCGCCGTCAAAGCCATATGAAGGAGATTGTCGGATAGACCATGACTGAATAACCTCGAGTTGAATTCCTTCACTAGTAAAAACTCCTCCATTCTTTGGAGAATGCAGGGAAGAAGAAAGGCCGAACGCATCGTGCTATTGAAATGTTCGGTAGGAAATGAGTGAATGCCGACGCACAAAGAGCTCACCTTGCCGGTATAGTACACTTCGCACATAATTCTGGAATGAAAACTGAGGAAGAACTCAGTGCTTATCGTGGTTCAGACTCAGGAGTACGTACATCGGGGACGAGTCGAGTCGATATGGGGGTCACAAGCAGTTGGGTTCAGGCGGTCCAAGAACCCGGAGAAAGAAACGACCTCCATTAGAGCTTGACTCTCATCCTTCAGTCCGTTAAATTGACGGCGATGAGCTTTGATAAACTCTAGAAAGCTCTCGTATTCCGTCCTCCCCTGCGAGAAAGAGCATGAGCAAAGTATACACCATTCATTGGATGCGCGCACGCACCGGCACACAACTCGGGGGTCGACTAAGTGGATTCAGATCAGGCCGTACTTGGACGACTTGGTAACGCCTTGTAAACTCGGTCCAACGGTCCACAACAATTGCATTAGCCACATCAGCCGCAACGACGTCGGGGGTTCCAAACTGCAAGGGCGCTGCATAATTGCGAGCGGCGATAGAGACCAGGTCCCAAGGTATAGCCTTAGACACGTCAGCGAGTCCGTAGCGTTTTTCGTGGGGTTTGAACACAATCAAATCCCAAGAGACCGGGGCAAAAAAATATGGGACGTTGTCGGTTGAACACGAGTACGGTTTATTTCGGACGTATCTCCAAATTCGGATGGTGTAAGATGTCAAGTTTTCAAGTTGCTGGTGGCCGACGTTCAGCGGCTCAGCTTTAGTAAGCTGAACTGGCGCTGCTATCCCTTTGAAAAATACTCTGAACTCTGGAAATTCAGGCAAGGGTTGAGGGCAGAGGATCAGTATTGGACCATGACATGGATAAGAGGTGCTTTCTGGTATGTGTGCGATGAGCGGGAAAAGACGATTGATACAGGGATGAGGACAGTTTTTCCAAAACTCCGGTGACTTCCTAGTGTAGGCTCTGTTTCCTGGGAATACTTCGCCTAGCGGCGCAAGGTTATCAGGCTTAACACTGATGTCATGCAGATGTTTTCCAGTAGACGGGAAATAACAGGAGTCTAACACTCCGGCATTGAAAAGGTCAAGACATGCGGCAAAGCTAGCCTCGCGCCTCCCAACAGCTTTCGAGCCACAGGGTGGGGACCAAGAGTTGACCATGGGATAGCCTGGAAGAATGACCCTGCATCGAAACATAGGGCATTCGCCATGATTTTCATGTTCGGTGACTTCTTCAAAGTCGAAGAGAGGCGTGTATTTTAGTCGACGCTGAAAAAAATTCGAAGAAAAACGATACAAAGCCACGACGGAGTTCCTGATCGTTAAGGTGCTATTGGTGAGAGGGTCCCGAATCATCCGCTCATCTGAATCTTCATCCTCGCTGTCTGAAGAGTAGGAGTCGATGGGATCTTGGGTGTTAGGAGGAATAGAACTCCCTGGTATGTGTCGAAGAACCGCAGCCCACCTTCCGACATAGGGAGCAGCACCCGTGATACGAGACAGTATTCGACGGTGTTTGATGTTCCCTGTCTCTACCATGTAGATTAGCTGACCTTTCTCACGAAGCCGTGCATGTGCCAGGGCACGCGAAATTTGACTGTCAAACAGGTTATAGCTGAAGGGGAAACTGCGTCAGCTCTAGGTAATATTTGCGATGGATGTCAACACACTGAATTATCACAGTGGCTTGAGGCAGTTCCAAATCTTCGAAAGATCTTGTGGCGATCACCAAGTTGTACGTACCGCGGTCCACCTGCTCAACTAACTAAACCTTGCGTGTGAATAGTGATGACAGACGAGATAAAAAGGAATGTACCTCGGCGGCAGCCGCCAAGGAACGGCCATGGACCATAGCGACTGGTCGTAAGAGACCTAGATTTCGATCGAGAGACTGAACCAGTGCTGTCAATGCCAGCGCGACGATTCGTCGACGAACTGGCACGAACACGGATCAGGCTCCTAGGATTATTAGAGATATGGATAGTCACTCTACTCACCAAAAACAATCCCGCAGAATTCTTCCCCGTGCGACTCGCAGGCTTTGAGTAGCTGAAACAGTTTTACCGCCTTTAAAGACACGTTGTTTTTCTCAGGTTTCATCGAAACGTCAGGAAATTCCACCGGGTAGTCCCTGACAATATCCCAGAGGTCTTGCTCCTCGTTAAAGGCAGAAGCTAAATGCTTGTTATTCGCTTCCGTCTGCTTCCAAACCCAATCTGCAGCCCAAGGACCCACTTCCACCAATGCATACCCGGAAATTTGCAGGGTGCGGATGGCCCTCTTTCCGGTAGGGTCCAAAGAGCGTATACGACTCAACAGAGGGGTTTCATTTTGAGTTCCCGAAGGGCCGTACAGAATAACGGTTTCAGCAGTAGTGGGAAAGGAAAATAGTTCTTCACGGTATGAATCAGATAGCCCGTGGACCACGGATTGTAATTCCCATTCTAACTTTAGAACGCTGAAATCTCGCCTGGAACAAATGTCATCTGCCGAAATTAGGATTGCGAAAAGATGAGGTCGATTCTTGCGAGGCAGAAAGCTCCGGTAATGGTGCCGTAGAAACTTGGTAACGGTCAATCGAAGATTCAGTCCCGAGTCCGTTTGACAGATAAGCGCTATGGAGTACACGTCTTCGAGAGAAAACGTCTTGGACTCGAGGAAAGTGAGAAGGGTCTAATCCGGCCAGGAATAAGTCGACAAAAGCAGGAAAAGTGAGTAGATTACTTACATTTGACGAGACCATGATCTGATGTTGGTGATCATTCGTCAACGATTGGAATTTGTTATGGTCAAGCGCGTCGGGAAGAGAGAAACTCAGGTTCGGATCCTGGCCTTTTACCCCGACAGCAATCCGATCCAACGCTTCCTGACCACTGCAAAGTACAATGAGGCGGAATAGGCCGCTGAAACTCAAGACAACTCACTCGGCGACAATTAATGAGATCGGTCGTCCCGATGTTCTTTGCTGTTGGGTAAAAACCATATATTGTTGTATAGGGACGATGACATCTGGAATAAACGCCCTCAACATTGTACCATAACGGACAAGAAATCAAACTTGAAAACCTTTGAGCGAACGAAAGGAAAGAATAACTGAAAGAAAAGGATGAGAAGAGAGACATTGTAAACAGCAAGAGCATTAAAAAACACTCGCCATTCCCCAACTTCATCTTCCGTATGATATTGGCGTAATATTCTGGTTCTACGAAGGTATCTTTATCATTGCCAGGGGACTTTGATCCGTCGCTATTCCACTTAGATTTCTTGGATATGTGTCCTCCCAGCAAGATTTCTTCATCTTCTTCAGTCTCAGACTTTCTTTTCAACGAAGAAGGCGCAGATAAAGAGCTTCCCGCCACGGCTGTGGAAGAACCTCCTACGGGCGGAGCTGTTGCAATGCTTTCAAGACTGAATACATTGGTCCCAGCTCCACCGTGCGGAACTTGATCTTCCTCATCGTTCTGAGTGAAGGCCTCTGATCTCCACCTCTGTTTCCAGATGTTTAACATCTATGTTTGAAGTTCACTCGAGATGTGGAGGCGGGAGGAGAATGAAAGGTTACGTAATAAATGCCACGTGGCTCAGATTGCCGTAGGCTTATCCCTTCGGAATCGCAGTGACAAACATTGACAGTCTCATGCAAAGCACAGAATCTCTTCTGATGCTAATCATGTCGTGCTACAACCACGGTCCAATTATCGATGATCTCATCAACAAGCTCGATAACGATCCTGATATTCTCTCATCCACGAAGCGAAAGCGACAATCTTTTCCCACCGACCCATGCCTCCTAGAACGTTTGCCTTCGACCTGTAGGTCTTCTACCCCGTTCGTCTTACGAGTTTTACAAAGATCATCTCAAGCTTTCATTCAGCGAGAGGTAGAGGATGCGTTAGCAAAGGCTACGTTAAGACAATTACGACGATCACCTACACCTCCTCTGGACAATGACGAAGGCGAAGACGGAGTTGCGGATGCCGAAGAACAACTTGAGGATGCCATGGACTCCGACATCCGTAAGCGACGGGAAAGCAATGCTTCTACGACCTCGTCCTCTTCAATGAGGGGATTCCTTAGTAAACGGAAAGAGACTACGAAGGCGAACAGAAGCTCTTGGAAAGACCCTCAGGTTCGGAACCTATCTATCTCTCGCGAACTTTCTCTCATGTCACATTTTTCGACCAGCCATTTGAAGTTCTCCGTGCAGTAGAGCAGAAGAATATTGTGTATTTGATGGAAATACGTGATAGGGCTTTTCACGTTTGTTTCGTTTCTTACTCCGTAACAATCAATATTCCTCATGGCATTGCATTCCAGCTTCTACTTCGTAAATGGGGTGATGCCACTCCCTTACTACACGCAATGCGAATAGGTAGTTCGCACCGAGAAGTGGCGATCGTTCTCCTTGGGGCATTCAGCCGTTACATTAACCATCTGGACGAGTTGGATCTACGATCACCCAAAACGAAGACATTGCTTAAGGCACTAAGTGCGCACTTTTGTGTTTTCTATGCTATCTTTTCGACGTACATTACTTGCGACGCTATATATAGGAACAAATCTAAAACTTGCCATCGACTACGGACTATCAAGTTCACAAAGCGATCTCACCGCTTCATTTATGCAAACTCTCATCATGTCCGAAGGCGACAAATGGGTTCTGGATCAAATTTCGAATGTATCGCTTGGTTTAAGAGCAGGGACATCCGGTGAGCCAGTTCATGTTGCAGAGACTAGTGTACGGAGGTTCGCCACAAAAGAATTAGGGAAGGCAGAGTTGATTGCTACATTGGAGGATTAGTGAGCCCCGTTTTACCCTTTGTTGTAATCTGCATTGATACTCCTGATACTCTTGCCAGTGTTGCTAATGCGACCGTTGACTTATTGATGATGGGAGCCTGGTCGATTGCATTAGATTCAATAGCGGGCGAGCCGCTACCAGTAGGTTATATCATACCGTCACATGAGTGGGAAAGTTGAAATTTTGGCAGATATCTTACTTTGCTAGAGATGATCGCGTCTTCAAGGCTTTCGCTGAGCGCCTGGACAAGCATGAAAGTGAGATTCGACTTAAATGTTCGAGGCGGCTACGGTGGCAATTCCGTGTCCTTCGAGCAGTCTTGGAGGGCCGGAATATAACATACAGAGTCCGTTCCGTCCGCCTTTCCTCGCCTTCCGCTAATGTTAATCGCATTTCATGTGACAGCGACGCGTTGAACTGTTGGCTGGAGAATTGGATTCTGGCGATGGCGTGTAAGAAGGATATATCTTATTCTTTGATTCTGAACTTTCCATTCCCCTGTATTATGATGACCACTTTCTTGAGACAGGAACGGAGCCCCCGAACAAGTCTGATTGCATGTCTTTTTTGCGGACATCCTCTATACTTTCCTACGACGGTTGCTCGTAAAGGTGCCATACTGAATCAAGGATACAAGCAGTAGCAGGCGTATTATCGAGCAGACATCAAACCGTCACGTAGACTCGAACGTGACTTTCACGTTCATTAGCTCGTGAAAAGGTGCCCCATTGGTTATAGACGACTACCAGTGGTTGGCGTATAGTCGAGCAGACAATAAGGACCGCTAGCATTATCCAAAACTGTACATTGTAGATATGGTAGGAAATTAAGTACGTGCAAAAGGAATCCGAATACGAAACGTATGGATTGTCTTCATCTTATCAAATATTTCTTCAGCCCTTTCCACCAAACGAAAAGGCCGCAGATAAACAGATTCAGGCATGCAGGACCCAAATCTAATTGAACGATAGTATACACCCAAAGGGTGATCAAAGGAGGGCCCTGGAGACCGTCAGGTCAGTTTTTCGCATGTGTTCCCAGTCTTAGAAGGATGGTAAGTGTACCTGGCGTATGTTCACCTTGTATGAGCTCCGAGCTAGTATGAACAGTAGTCGAGGGCCGACACAAAGAGAGAGGAGGAAGATGAGGAACTTTGTGCTTCGATCTTCTTGGTAACGTTTGGCTGCGCAGTAGTCAGATTTTGGCGTGAAATAGTGCATGGTCACTGCGTACTATAGAACACGAATAGAGCCAGGACTGGGAAGGAGGAACGGTTAGTTGGGTAGAGACCAGTAATCATCTTGACGTACTAGGAAATCTGGAAGCCATTCTTCCCGCAAACTCTGTCAAAGGAGGATATTCGTTGTATTGGTTGTGTATAAGACTAGAGAACACGTTTAACAGGAAAAACCCATAAAGCACAAGGCGTACTGACATATCCATTATGAGAAGTAGAGTAGAAAGAGGGATAATGTACATTGTAGCATCCAATATTTCATTGGCGAAGGGAGCTTCTTCTTCTAACAGTGTTTTCTGTTTTGGTGCTTGAGGGATCTTCTTCAGTATTCCGGATTGGTCAATCAGACGCCATTGCTCGTCTTCAGGTATTTCGCCTTTTGGAGATGCAGACTCGGATTTCTGGGACTTTTCTCGTTTTCGTGTAACCATGTCGAGTAAGAAAGAGAGTTGCACGCGACCACGTAACCTTGATTTGCAATTCTGACCGCACTTTCTGACTTCATTCATTCGAAGTACTATGGCAGACGAAAATGAACTGCTTCAACTTCTTCAAGCACACGGCGAACAATTCATGGCTTCTTTCTCCAACTCCAATCAGCCCGCTGAACCTCAATCTACCAACATATCACTGTCCCAATCCTCAGACTCGGCCTCTGAATCTGAATGGGGAGAAATAGAAAAATCGACAGACGATAATGAGGATTTATCAGTCGAAAGCACCAACTCGGACTTCAATGACGACGAGTTCGTTCAAGGAAGTTCGACGACTCCTAATGTTGTCGTCTTTTCTGAATACAAGGCAGAAAAATCTAGAGATCATGGGAAATTATTCATGGTTTATATCAACTTTTCTTTGCTTGTATGCTTGTTGGCTGATACATACCATTCGTTCTGTTTAGTCTTCAAGAATCTCCAAACTTAGAACCGATAAAGCACCAGAACGGAAAAAGACCGAAGAGGATGAAGCCGATGAGCGGTAATGTTGTTTTTCAATGTGAAGACTTATTTTTTTTTACCTGTGGAACAGGACAAACGTCGAAAACGACGCGTTATTACACCGTCTAGTCCACACAAGATTGTTGTCCGGCTCACTAAACCCTGGTCTCGAGCTCACCCACGCAGAACGTCAAAAAGCACTATCTGGACGCGTTCTAGAGTTATCCGGCTCGGCAAAGCTCGGTCGAGGCGAAAAAATAGCGAGGAGTGAAGAACGAAATAAAGCTTCTAAACGCGTCCGTGAGGGGTTGTTGAATAAAGAAAGACAACGACGGAAAGCGAAACTTGAGGAGGTGTGTCCACTTTTTTCTCTCGTTTATAAAATTTGACTTGTTCTTATGACAGGCCAAAAACCTAGGAACTTACCACCCGAAGTTAAAACGACTATTCGAAGATTCAGATTCCCTAACAGAAACTAAATCACAAAAACGGCAGCGAGGTCTTCAAATGGGAATTGGTAAATTCAGCGGAGGCACCCTGAAGCTTAGCAGGGACGAGATCAATCTGGTTCAAGGCCGCCCGTCGAACAAGCACAAGGGAGGTAACGGCGGAAACGGTCGTGATCGTAGTCGAACATAGAGGCTGTACATGATTCTTTGTAATTGCGTACTATCAGGTTTAAACCTTACCGTACTTGGCATAGTTATTTTCTCTCCATTGCAACTCCCTCACGCGTGTGAGGGCCTCCGTCGTTTTCGAGATACTCTCAGCGACAGAGGATATGGAGATAGGATCGATGGCTCCTCCAAGGGAAGGATCCACCAGAACACTTAATCGTCGTGATAAGGATGATAGGGTTCTCTGGAGCGAGTCCACACAGTCATCCACAGCGAGATTTGTTATTTCTGGAGGCAGGGAACGGGGCGGAGGCGAGGACGTTGGAGGAGGCTCAGTAGGTGGGCTCTCGACGGATGTAGTCGGATAGATCGAGGAAGTCTCCTTCACTACATGAGGTTGAGTAGTTAGCTGGGGAGTTGTAAAGGCTTGTAAAGTAAAATGACCTTCAAAACCACTCGCTGTTGTTTTGGTATTCAAACTCGGAGGACGTGGAGTTACTTCAGAAGGACTCTCAGTAGAGACAGCGACTGGCACTAATCGTTCTCTTCCGGCCCAATCCCGTTCTACAGTGTATACACCTCCGCAGATGACACATTCCTGTGAGGAGTGAAGTTGAAAGATATAAAAGGGGACTCGTAATGACTTGAAACACACCTTTCTAGGATCTTTCTCTCCTCCTCCTGGCTTGGGAGGTCGGACAAGAGGTACGCCGAAACACTGGTCATTCGGACATTCCTCAGCTAACATTGCCCATCCTTTTAGTAAACGGTTTCCAAGTTCCGCTGATGCACGGTCTGATTGTTCGCGACGCCGTAGACTTTCTGGAGTCTCTGGAGGAAGAGCGAATCTTGGTGAGCTGAGTTCGCTGGAGAGCTCCGTTGGAGGTGTAGAAGGCTGACTTGATGTTCCAGGTTCTGATAGTCCGGATGTACTATTACTGGTCGACGTCTCCGATCGAGACCGAGAAGCTGAAAAAATCAGTTGGTTAGAGGTTGGCTGAATGAAGAATTCTTACATCCGGGATTTTCTTGACAATTTGCGCAGAAATGAACTTCGGGGGTTACACCGCTCGGTGAACGCATGAGTGGTACTTTGCAGCCTCTAGTAGTGCAAGGAATATCTGTAAGGACCTATGAGCACCAAAACCGTCAAAAAGAGATTATGTAGAGTCAATTATCGATAGACTTACCCATCCTTTGAGCATGTATTCCCCCAGACGGCTCGATACGTCGGTGATCAACATGACAGTGGTAATTAGACGCGCCGCGCGTGAGACCCTCAAACGGCCGGGAAAATACTGCCACGACTACAGTTTCAAGTGTTAGCGGTCCATTCTTGGTTTCTCTCTCTATGCAATTTTTGCCCGAGTCTCTCGCTGGCCTTCTCTTCGTGATACTCCAGATACTTGAGTCCGCGCAGAGTGCTCGGGCATCTTCCTCTTCTGACTCTTCTGGCCAATGGACTCCTCAACGAAAATTACTCGCTCGGTCCGTGGGTTTATTCAATTGCCGAGAAAACCAAAGCAGCTCAAGTTGACTATAGGGAGAGAACTCGTGAACTGTGGTATCATGGATTCAATAACTACATGACGTTTGGTGCGTGGTTCTAGTATATGCAAACACCTATTTACTTACCTTTTCCATGTCAGCCTTTCCGTTGGACGAGGTAGTTCCACAATATATTTATAAAGTTCACGAAACTAGATATTCTTCATGAATAGTTAACACCATTGAGCTGTTCCGGACAGGGACCTGACTGGGAGAATGCGTGAATAAGTTCAGGCACCTTCACTCTTATGGTCACCATCCTCATGCAAAAACCTCTTATTCGCAGTGCCAACACTGGATTCAACGACGTCAACGGGAACTTTTCTCTGACACTAATAGACGTCTTGGATACATTCATTGTTCTTAACGATCCTCAGGGCTTCCAAACCGCGGTTAGGGATGTAATCGAATGGGTTTCTTTCGACGTTAACACCAAACCTCAAGTTTTCGAAACAACAATTCGAGTGTTGGGAGGACTTTTATCTGGGCACATTTATGCGAACCGAACTGGAGATTTTCATATTCCTTGGTATAAAGGCGAACTCCTCGATATGGCTTATGATCTGGGTAAAAGACTTCTTCCAGCATTTGGAACACCGACGGGTATACCTTACGCTAGGGTGAATCTTCGAAGGGGAGTTCTAAAGGGAGAAACAACTGAAACCTGTAAGCTTTTTACCTTGGTACTTTGCACCCAAAACAGATTTCTTCATTAGGCACCGCTGGTGCTGGCTCACTCATCTTGGAATTCGCCACTCTCAGTCGTCTTACGGGTGATGGACGTTTCGAAAAAGCTGCGCATAAAGCTTTCTTTGCGATATGGAATCGTAGATCAGATATTGGTCTAGTTGGAAATACTATCAATACCTTCACGGGTGTATGTGTTTTATTCGGCCATAAGGAACGGCTGATGGAACCGATATCACCAAAATAGGAATGGAATTCCCCCGAAATTACTGGTATAGGTGCTGGCATCGACTCTTTCTACGAGTATGCGTTAAAGTGGTATATTCTCAGTGGTATGTTACACCATCCCTTTGCATCCTGTGTTTTCAGCTTTGTGATACGTTTGCCCACACAGGCGATGTTGAATTTCTCGATGTTTGGGATGATGCGTACGCTTCCGTTATGAGATATTCGCGATCTCTAGATGGATTTTGGGTGTGTACCAGAACTGTTGTTCATGATTTGTGAAATCCCTTTTAGCTGACAAAACTCTTTTCAGTATCGTCAGGTGAATATGCGCAGTGGAGATGTCGCATACAATACTATCGATTCCCTTTCGGCGTTTTGGCCTGGTTTGCAAGTGTTAGCTGGTGATATCGAGAATGCTGTCAAATTACATATGTTGTGTTGGTTTGCTTTCCTTTTGTGTTACCGCAGAATCGAACCATTAACCGGTCTGTTCGTTAGATTATAATATCTGGAGGAAGCATTCAGGAATACCGGAAGTGTATGATACCAACTTTAGGCAAGCTACTACCCATGGATACCCTTTACGACCCGGTATGTTCATGTCCATTCAGTTTCACGGGAGTACCCTCGCTGATTTCATGCCTTTTTTCTTTTCAGAATTCATTGAATCTACTTGGTATCTCTATCGGGTACCAAGGCCTCTTCGCTTCCCATTACTCTGAACTCACATAATCCGTCAGGCTACTCGTGATCCTTTCTATCTAGATGTTGGCGAGAGAGTATTATTCGATATTACTACTCGTGCAAAGGTGCCCTGTGGATTAACAGGGATACAAGATTTACGCACGAATAAGCGTGATGATCGTATGGAGTCTTTTACTCTTTCCGAAACTCTCAAAGTACTGCTCGTGTTTTTTCTTCACTCTTCGATCCGCTCACCATCTTTCTACTGTAGTATCTTTTTCTGCTTTTTGACGAGGACAACCCTTTACACCATGACGATTCGAATTATGTCTTTACGACAGAGGGTCATCTGTTGACTTTGGGCAGAGAACATTTGAAACCAATTTCTGCGGCGAGAAGGAAGTTGAGGAAGATTGAAAAACATCAGTGTCCTTCGTATGAGCCCTTCAAGGCGTCTGGCGGTTCAGGTCCGCGCGCCAAAGCAGGTCTGGTGATGGGCGTTCGCGGACGACCCTATGTGGATTACTCTAGGGAACTTGTTGCTTTAGATGCGAGTGACCTGGATGGCCAGTTTTGGTCTACTGAAGGGCGGTGTGAACGGCCTAAACCGGAATTATATGTGAGCTCGTTGGCGTTTTTTTCTTCATGTGTACAAATGAACTTATCCGTTTTCTGACTAGTCATACGATTTCATTCTGTCTTCCAATGGACGTCTTGTGCCCGAAGATTTGAGCCCGAGCTTGCTCAAAGTCAGTCCAGTCTCGGACGGGTATATCGTTCACAACGTTACTGGTATTCGGACCCATATCGTTCGTCGTTTAGATGGGAAAGGATTCGATATAAGAAAACGTATGTTTGGGACCACTGCTCTGCGATAGTATCTGACAGCCAGTTTACCGCTAGTGGGACACTACGTCGTGCGGCCTGGGAACCTCGTATACATAAACGACACATCTCTTATCCTAGGTCCAGCTACAGAATCAGATGGGACCATTCGTAGCCCAGCCGTACAGCTACACTTCTATCTCGACCAAGTAGACTCAATGTTCACCGTCCTTCATGCTTTGGATGATAATGGTTTCGATGAAGTAACTGTGACCGGATTCACTGCATTCTTTGGTGGGGATCTATCGCCAACCTCCCGGAGTTCACAGAAGACACCTCTAAAATTCTCTGGGGAGGTACCTGTATACCGGGACAGTACCAATGTCTTTGGTTGTTCTCCTTACACGAAGGCCCTTCACGGCGGAGCTATACTCGTTCGACGGGGGGAATGTACTTTCCTCCAGAAATTGGCGGAAGCAAGGAATTCTGGGGCTGCTGGGGTCCTGGTTGTTAGCGATGACAATATTGGGATAAATCCCACCGCAAATCAGGAGGAACTAGATGCTGTGGGAGATATATCCGATGTAGCCATGGTGGTGTTACCTCAGGATATTGGAACAGCTATAGAGGAGCTACTCGACTTGGGTACCGATCGCGGATTGGGTCAACTGATGGTTATTCTGGAACATGAACGGGAATCACCGATATCGGAAACCAAGGAAACCGAAGGGGACAACAGGAAGGATGAAAACCACGGTGAAAAAATTTTGTATCTGAATGGACACCCGTTACAAAATACTAGATTACTGGTCTAATACATTCATTTAAGGATTATTTAAATACCGATAGATTAATTTCAATCATCGGACTGAACGATAGAGTAGACGGGTGCATCGAGTTTTGCCCCGCCCTTCAAGAACATGAGCTCTATGATGAAAAGATACTCCAGTGTTTTTCCTCCCTGTTTGCCGACAAGTTCTCCAGCGGCTTTTGCTGAACCACCTGTGGGATAGAAAGAACTCAAATCAGAAGGAACAGAGAAACTATACGGAACCGACCTGTGGCAATCAAATCATCGACGATCACTACCGACTGTCCCGGTTTAATGGCGTCCGCTTGCATCTCAAAAACGTCCTGAGCGACGAGGGTGAGCTATGTTACGCGTCCATTTCGCGGGGGGAGAGAAAAACCACTCACACTTCCATACTCCTTCTCATACGTAGCGGAGACACATTGTCCAGGCAATTTTCCCTTCTTGCGAACAGGAACAAACGCAGCACCTAATCGAAGTGCGAGTATGGGTCCCATAAGAAACCCTCGAGCATCCAACCCCACGATCACGTCGATCTTTTTAGACGAGGACCTGGGGATGGTATGGGAGGTGAGCCGATGGAGAAAGTGGGTTATGAGCGTTTCGAAGGCTGTAGGGTTACGGAGAATAGGAAAGATGTCTAAGAATACAATGCCCTATTTGCGCGGATGTGAGTGAAAAGAACTTGAATTAAAAGACGCATAAAGGCCCATACTTTCTTGGGGAAGTCAGGGTGAGGGGTGAGCTGGCTCCTGAGGTATTCCACGTCTGACATGGTGATGGTAACGGTGCAACCGACAAGAAAGCTAGTTACATATGAACACGTCTTTGTTGATGAAGGGTAATTTTTAGAGTGTAATGAGCTTTGTGATAGCGCAAATTTTGCGCGTGCAATTTTTCGACTATATTTAAGTATGTTTTCCTCGATGTCTTCACCTCCTTACTCACGACATTAGGTCTGGTGTCTCATGGAGCGTCATATATAGAATGCAGTAAAAACATAAGTGGTAATGTATAGACTAGACCCTTTTATACAGACTCGAGAATCTCCGGCTCCTTGAAGTCCTTGGCAACACGAGTTCCAGTCTCCTGTAGAAAAAAACAGGGGTAAGATAACTACATTAAGAGTAAGAGAGAAAAAGACGACTGACATCGGTAGTCTCCCCGTGAAGTTCCAAGAGTTTAGACATATCGAACTTGGGTGATTTGAGGATTTTAGCCTTACGGATGTAGACGTTCTGCAAGGGGTAGATACTCCTCGAAGCCTTCTCGATTTCCCTCCCGATAGCCTCTGGAACGAACTTCTGCACCAACTCTTTCAGATCACAGTTTGTCGCTTCACGAGTCATGATCTCGAACATCTTCTTCCTGATCTCCCGCACCTGACTCGACTGTGCGTATGTGGTTTTGCGCACCTGTGTCGGGCGACGTTTGGTGAAACCGATGGCAAAGAGACGCAGGAGGTAACCGTCGGTAGTTTTAACATCGACGTGTGCCTCGATGAGGGTCTGCCATTTTCTGACGAGAGAACGAAGCTTGTCGGAGGTGAAATCCATTCCGTGGAAGTTGGTCAAGCAGTTCTTGCCCTGGATCTCGTCGACCCGAAGCTTAATTTTGCGGAACGCTTGGTCCTCGTCCTTGTTAAGATCACCAAGAGAAACCTCGATGATCCGGCCCTTAAGAGAGTCGTTGGCGTTTTCTGGATAACAAAAATCAACAACAAGATTCAGAGTGATGATTCGACCACGCACTCAAGCCCTGCGACCGGTTGACAAGAGTCTTGCCAACGTTTCTAACTTCGAAAGTTGAGGGCGCCTTGATGTCATACCAGTCTTGAATCCATAAGCCTTCTGAAGTAGATGATCGCACGTATGATAACTACCTTTGCGAGAGAAGGGGTCGACGACCTTCTTCTTGATGCCCTTTTTACCCTTTGAAAGACGTTTGTTCTGTAATCCGTATGTTCAGAAATTGCACGAGAACCTGGGGGAAAAATTAGGCACAAACCTTGCCTACAGCCATGTTGAGAGACTAATGAGAATGAGCGGTTGGGTTTGAGACCGCGACAAGTGGTGAGCCGGCACTTGGACGGGCTTGAGTTTTGAGGATTGGCGAAGTGCTCGTAGCCGTGCGAAACGTAACGCGACCCACGCGGGTGGCTTGAAGCTTATTTCCTAGTACTGCACAGTTTGTGACCTGTCACAGCTCAGCCGTCACACGTCGCCCATGCAAACTCGCCAACGATTCGAGAGAGCCTGTCGATTGCTCATCTCAAATTATGCTTCTGTCACGCCTTCATTTTCGAATAGTGCGCTGAGGGGCTGGTACTGGAATGAGCACAGTGTCCGTTATTTTACACTTGCTTTATGCTTTTTTATCACTCACTGTTCTTCAGAATTTCTCCAGTTTTGGTTACATGTCTCGCAATATTACATTAATAAAGAGGTCATCAAATGAATTTTGCCTTTTCGATGATGGAGAAGAAATCTTGGACGAAATTGTGGATGAGGCCTCATTGCGACCTTCCCCGGATTTGCAAACGTTTGCCTGTCGTCAATATGTTGTTTATTCGGCAACATTTCAAGTTCCTTGCCTATATTTCACAATAAGTGACGGAAGTAAGTCCCACGAACCTTCCTTCTGCCTGATTAAAGTCAACAGGTGTTTAGACGGAACGCCCTTGTCAATCGATGAAATAACCAAGACATCCTTGTTTCATGCCTCAACTCTGGAGTCGACAACGACGACATCTTTTGCTATCGCACGTCCGACTTCATTATTCCCGGTCTTCAGTCAAGGCGATCACCCAACCCTTGGTACACCTTGTTGGTATCTACACCCTTGTGAGACCGCCAAATCCATGGAGGAAGTGCTAGCGGAAGAGGAGATAGAAACGAACGATGAGGAGCGACTCATGCGTTGGTTAGAAATCTGGTTTCTAGTAGTGGGAAACATTGTTGACCTTAGAACTTAAGGTGGGAAGCCGAGTCGGGAAGAGGGAAACACATGCTATGATCCTTCCGTTCCGGTTATTAGAAATCATGTATAGTAAAGTAGTGATCAGCGAGAGAAATGTTAAACTTGTCCTTCAACCTTTCTCGTACAAGTGGCCGATAACAGCTACAGCATTGCAGTGAGCATCTTTTTTTCAGAAAAAAAAAAATACCCTGATCCGTTCCATTCGTCTGATCTGATTATTTATCGTCCGATTCGGAGAAAAGATATAAGGGAAATGTTCAGAGTCGCTTCATCAAGTCCTCTTCTCTCCCATCTTTTTCACACTCCAGCCAATCTCAGAAAAATGGTTAGTTCTTCGCCGTTTTCGTCGAACGACGCTGACTTTCTACCCTTCTAAAAGTCTACCGAAGTTGTCATCGTTGCTGCCTCACGTACACCCACTGCCTCCATTAACGGTGCACTGAAGACACTCACCGCTCCTCAACTTGGTTCAGCTGTTCTCAAGCATGCATTGGCGTCGAAAAATATCGATCCGAAGGTTGTAGAAGAGATATATTTTGGAAACGTCGTCCAAGCTGGTGTTGGACAATCACCTGCGCGTCAAGTCGCGCTATCGTCCGGTATGAGCACAAGCTCCGATGCTACCACCGTCAACAAAGTCTGTGCAAGTGGAATGAAGTCGGTAATGCTTGCAGCACAAAGTATTCAGCTAGGACAGCGAAGTGTGGTCGCTGCAGGCGGAATGGAGAGTATGAGCAATGCTCCGTAAGCCGTATCTGATTTCTATCTTCATGTGCATCTTCACTCAACTATTCATAATGTCTTCAGTTTCCTACTTCCCCGAACGAATCCTGCCTTCGGGAAGTTCACTACTATTGACTCATTGGAATATGACGGTCTCTGGGACACTTATAACAACCAGGCTATGGGATGTTGTGGGGAGTCCGCCGCTGAGAAACATGGTGTTCCTCGGCAAGCACAGGATGACCACGCCGTAGAATCCTACAGGAGAGCGGAACGGGCATGGAAGAACGGCGCTTTTGACGCTGAAATTGCTCCCATTACCGTGAAAGGAAAGAAAGGAGACACCATCGTGAGAGAGGATGAGGAGTACAAGAAAGTCATCTACGAAAAGGTTCCCAGCCTGAGATCTGCCTTTAAGCAAGGCGGAAGTATCACTGCTGCCAACTCCTCGCCTCTCAACGATGGTGCTTCCGCTCTGGTCTTAATGTCTGCTGAGAAGGCCAAGGAACTTGGTGTGACACCACTTGCAAAGATCATCTGTGAGTTTCATCGCTTTCATCTGTTATCACGGTATTTATCTTTTTCCCCCCTTTCAGCGTATGCCGATGCTGGTGTTGACCCTATCGACTTCCCTGAAGCTCCCACCGTCGCTCTGCCCAAGGCCCTCGAAAGGGCTAAACTGACTGTCAACGACATTTCCCTCTTCGAGATTAACGAAGCTTTCTCTGTTGTCGTTCGCATTGCTGAGAAGGTTCTCGGCATCGACCCAACTAAGATCAACGTGAACGGGTAAGACCTATCATCTTACGTTCGACCGTCATCCTTACAAATGTCATTTAGTGGTGCAGTTGCTCTCGGACATGCCATCGGTAGTTCTGGAGCCCGAATCATCGTTTCCCTCGTCCATGCACTCAAGTCTGGCCAATATGGTGCCGCCGGTGTTTGCAACGGGGTGAGTGCTTTCTCAGACTCTTGCGAAGTTCGATATTAATATTCGTATCTAGGGTGGTGCTGCTTCCGCCATCGTTATCCAAAGGCTATAGTTGTACATGTTTAGTCAACTGATGCCTTACGAAGTTTCAGTGTAAATGTATAGCTATCGCGGTAATTCATGTTCTGGACTTTGCACACATATCTTGAATGTCCGGGTTTGGAAGCAGTTGTTTTCCGTTGCATTGAGATAGGCATGGGTTAGTGTGGTTTTCCGATATACCGAAGTCCTCCATTAGGAATCTGGGCGTTCTGTGAATTTGGCACGATAACAAGAAATTTTTAACGTTAAATGTTCATTGACTGTACACATATTTTACAACGTCTATGATCATGATCTGTGTTCCCAAATGTCTACAATCATTATGCAATGCAGTGAATATCCTGTGAAGACCCCTAAAACACCGTCAAGCGTGCCTTGTAGTTCGGAGGTGGGTTGGGGTTTTCGAGAGAGAAAGGTGGAAGGTCTGGGTCGCCGACATGGAATTCAGTGTTTTCTTTCCAATATCCGCCACGAAGTTTTAAGAAATTCGCAATGAGTTCGTCTCCACCTTTGCTGAGAATACTCTCGGGGTGGTATTGAACAGCCTCGAGGGTGTATTCTTTGTGACGGACCCCCATTATGATAGCTGACTCTTCTGTCGCCGACGTGATCTCCAACTGAGGAGGCAAGGAAGAAAGCTGGGTACTCAGGGAGTGATATCGGATGGATTCGATTCCCTGGGGCACATCGCGGAAACAACCTCTGTTATCGTGCCTAACACGGCTGACCTTTCCGTGCATGATCTCTCCAGCGTATCTGCAAACAAGTAGGCGTGAGTTATTGGTATGCCAGGAGTGAACCTCCATACTCACGCGATTTTACCTCCATGAACATCAACAAGGCACTCTAGACCCATGCAAACACCGAGGATAGGAACTTTTCCTTGGAAATATTTGATAGCATCTCTGGAGATACCAGAGTCGGTCTGAGGATGGCCCGGTCCAGGAGAGATGATGAGAGAGTTCAATTTCAGCGAAGGGAACTGGCTGGGTGATATAGCATCGTTTCTGATGACGGTGACCTTTGCCCCAAGGAGACAGAGCTGCTGGTAAAGATTCCAAGTGAAGGAGTCAAAGTTGTCGATCATGAGGACGTCGAGTTGACCAGCAAGGTGAGGAGGGAGAGGCTGGATGGCCATATTTCCGGGTTTGCTGAGATGGGGGGTGAGTCCCGATTCTACACCGTGTATGTTCTTATATAGCAGCGACTGCAATGGGTAGTCCTTTACCTGGATTTTTGAGTCTTTTCCTGGTTTGCGGACCCTCGGAGACTAGATGGGCCCAAGTTGAACTGTTTCGCAAAACTTGGTGCACAATTGGAGGTAGTAGATATGACGCCCCTCGGGTTGTACGCGGCCGTCAGGTAAGGGTATCAGTGTTAGCATAGCTCCGGGAATAGGCGGCCGAGCTATAGCGTTTGAATGTGAACGATGAAGCTTGAAGCTGACGACGCGTGCATTGACTCCGACTGCAAAATAGGTTCAAACAGTAACCGACAAGTTCCTCAGCGCCACCATGGACTCTCTAACCAAGCTACCCAAGCTGAACAAGACGCAATTCATTTCATCCTTTGTCGCTACCCAGAAATCCAACGCTAAGACTTACGCAGAAGAAGGAAGAATGGTTACCCTTACTTGGCAGCACGGCTCGGATTCTAATTCAACTCCTAACTATTCAAAGAGCGAAAACTCAAGGCCAAAATTTGCTAACCCTGGTTTCGCGACGCCTATCTTGAAACCACGCAAACAACCTCGCACTGAAGTAAAGGCAATAGAGCAACCTCTTGCTTCTGGATCTGGTGCAGATTCAGCACACCCCAGGAAGAGCTCTCAATCAGTTCACCGAAAGAAGCAAAAGCGGCAGGATATCTCTGATGACGATGACAAGTTAGCCAGTACGTATGCTTTGATCTTGGATAACATGAACCCAAACCTTCGCGATTAGGATTAGCAGAACGTCGTACACGCAAGCGAGCGAAACGAGAGATTTTGCGACCACAGAGTCACGAAGCTTCGAAATCCCACGAACCAGATATCAAGGCCCGAAAATCCAGGTCGGAAGGGAGAAGGAGAGGAAAGTGTGCTGTAGATGGGACGCCTGCTTTAGCTCTCATGCACGGCTTCTCGGCTTCTAACGTTGGCAAGAATCGCTTGACGGTATCTGAGTTGTCTTCCACATTGAACCATTCTAATGAATTTAATAGTTAAAGATGGATGCCAAAAATCTCGGTGTTTTTAACAGAGGAAAGGCCTCTTCGAAAGTCAACGTCCCACTAACCAAAAACAAACGTGTTGGGAAAAGTGAGACTAATTGTGCTCAATGCTTTCGTACTTACAGCTATTTATAGACATTGGGCTTGCCTTCTCAGAGGATCGATTCTTGAACAAAGCCATAGCAAGCATGTCCTCACTAAAACCGAAGTCATCTTCTAGGGTATCTACGCCATCCGAATGCACTGAATCGGAAACCCATTCCACCACCAGCAGTCAAGCTCAGTCTCATCAGACAAAGGGTCAGGTTGTAAACGATGCCACGTTCTCGAATGACGATATTGTCCCTCGACATACTTCGAAGCTGGATACCAAGCCAGCAGAATCTGAGGTTTGGAATATCGAAATTGAAGGATTTGAACTACCTTCCGCCGTCTCAGATTCCAGGAGCACAAAAGATCAGAAAATAAACACTTGCCAGTCAACATGGAATCGACAGATACAACTCGATGAATTGGACAACCGTGGCGAATTGTCTTCAAGCCCACCCCTTGTCAAACCTAATGGCGGCCTCAGACGTTCCAGTTCCACTATAGCCCCTTCTCAGTGTCGTGTCTTGAGGAAAACTCAAAGTCTTATAACGTCAAAGTACTTCCAGCTTCCGTCTGGTTATGGCAAAAACTTGGTCCAGGAAGCGCCGCAGCTACAACAGCCAGCTGCAGGCGAACATCAACCACTCCGGGTTTGCCCAGTGGATCCAGCCCATTCTCATTTCAACAACTGTGACCGAGAGGAAATCGAGTGCGGCTCTGCGGTCGAAATGATATACTACTCAAATGTTCTACCAGGCTCTCCAGCTCGCCCAAACACGGCTCCAAGCGAATTCGCTCTTACGTCTCCCGTCGATCAGCACCTAGATCTTTCTCGTTCAGGCCGTCTTGCTACTCCCCATTTTCCTGACACCAATCTCTCCTATCCGGGCCACTCAGTCCAGGAATGGGCTTGTTCTCCTGGACTTGCAAACTACGAGGAAAATCTGCACGACAAGAATGCACTTGTCGATGACTACTGTCCCCTCAACCACTGGGACGACATCGAAGGTCCTGAGGTCAGAACTGTGTTCGACAATCAATCTGTCACCTATGATATTTACGGACACCCGTTTCACGGCAATAACTGGGAAGGAATCGAAGACGAAATGCAACCCGAGCTGTGGCCAGAAAATGGAGCAGAGGAAGGCTTGTCTTGGAAAGATTATTCAGGTTTGGAGGCGGAAGATGACACCATGGAGGGCTGGTATGGAGAGGTTGAAGATGGTGACAACAGTACATTTGAACACTCGAGCAATGGCCTGAGTTCCAGTTGTGATTATCAACCCGGTTTTTATGAAGGTAAAGAGCTTCTGCTCGGGATATCATCGCAGCGGACGGAAATGGGGTTTTCTACTATGGGTCTGACGGCAGCGGAAGTGGATGTAGTAATGAACATGAAGACTCATTGGTGGCCTCAAAAGTTGTAGTTCTCTGACAATAATATACAAGAAACCCTTTTCCAGAATCCCCCAAAGCAGATTACAACCCATTGTTGCCTACTTACTAGAAACCGAAGACGGTCGTGAGAATACCGCGGTTCGGCACGTGATGATGGTGTGACATTATTTGTGTATGTTGTAGTTGATGGATTCTTATTTTTGCCCGCGCCATCCCCCTTTCCTATACAGACGCATCTCTTGTCTTCTACTACCACCACCCAGCATCCATTGCTTGTGGTCATGGGCTATAAAGAAAACATGGGGCCATCACACAATTTTACGGCACGTTACTTGTCTTCTTTCAACACGAGACTTACACTTACGTTGCTCCGTGATCCAGGTTAAGCCCGAGCCGCAAGAAAATACGTTTCCGCTGTCAGACTCATTCAGTTCCAACGCGTCGACTTCAACTATAAGAATCAAACAACAACCTTCTGAGGGCACGATAAGCTCTGGAGTGACGACGCGTTCTGACGCGTCTCTCAGCGCACTTGCTGCTCAGACGGAGTCGCGTTCCTTCACAATTCATCAAAACGCGAGAGAAATATCCTATGACCCGGAGAAGGCCCTTAAGGAAGGTCTAGATATGGTTGCTAACATCCAGAAAGTCAAGGACGCTCTCCAGGTCGGCAAGCTGCGAGATCAAGTGTGGTCGAAGGAAATCGAAGGGTACGGGACTGCATGCCACCATTAATACCACGTCGCTTAATGAGTTTCATTCATGCAGGCTTCAAAAACAAGCACTTCCAACAACTCTCATAGCCGTCTGCGGTGGTATGTTGTTGATTAATTGAGTCAAGTTATGCCCTACTCACGTTTCCTGTGATCAGCGACTGGTGCCGGTAAATCATCGATTCTTAATGCTATCTTAGACGGTACGTACAACACTTTAGGACATCCATTGAAGTCGGTCGACCATCCTTCACAGACAATATCGTTCCTACCAGTGGTATGAGGGGTGCGTAGTCCTGATATCCGTGAAATTCTCACGTTCACTGACATCGGTTACAGCATGCACGGCGGTAGTCACTGAAATTGGCCATCACGACAAACCTACTGTCGACGCAGACGTGTCATTTTTGAGCGCCGATGAGTGGAAGCAAGAACTCTCCGTTCTACTGCATGATTTGGCTGATGAAGACGGCAATCCAAGACGCATCAACGACCTCAAGAGCGATGCTGGAGTTGCCTGGCATAAGGTAGTACGTTCTTCCATCACAGTCTACTCCTACTGATCAGCCACAGGTCAACGCTGTGTACCCGGGTATTTCCCAGGAAAGACTTGTCACGATGACGCCTGATCAAATTATTGCTTATGATCCTCGCGAGTGATCCGTTTTTTTATAGCATGTTCTGGCGCTTAATTGCCATGCAGGTGTCAGTGAAGTTCTCGGGACTGTCAAGAAGATTGTGGCTCGCGATTCGAAAGCCTTTTCTAAAGAGATCGCAAAATACATCGACTCCAAAGAGAAGAATCGTGGCAAAAAGGACAAGGAGAAGAAGGACGGTGCAGGCGAGAAAAGTCTCATGGATAAAGTGAGGGAGGCGGCTGGTGCGAGCTGGACCAAAAAGACCGAGAAGAATGACCCCAATGCTCCTGCGTTTTGGCCTCTAATCCGACAAGTCAACGTTCGATGTCGTTCTGCCTGCCTTTCCACAGGTGCAATTTTGGTGGATCTTCCTGGTAGTTCTGATTCTTCCCACTTGTTATGTCCCTCTTATTCACCGGACCTTCATGATCAGGTGTTGCCGACGCCAACGCTGCGCGAAACAATATTGCCAAGGCTTATATGAAAAAGTGTCAGTGCCTTTGGATTTTGGCCCCCATCACCCGCGCCGTAGACGACAAAACTGCCAGAGGTATGTATATGCTATATGAAGATGCTTACTTCTCTGATGCCCTTTCAAGATCTTCTCGGTGATGCTTTTAAAATGCAGCTTATGAGTACGTTCCTATCTCCAATTTTTCGTTCAATTATTTTGCTGATTCTGTACCATTTAGTGGGTAAGTAAACGGAGTTCATGAAAACCTGCTTATCGCTGATGGCAGGGTTCCCAACGATCAATTATAGACGGCAAGTGGGTAGTTATGATTTAACCGTCGTTTTAAGGATTCTTATTGGAGTGTGATAGCTATGATGACCACGCCATAACCTTCATCGGTGCGTCTCATTGTAATATACAAGAAAGATATTGATCCTCCATGTAGCGAGCAAGACGGATGACATCTCATGCTCCGAAGTGATCAATGCACTCAACCTAGAAGACGATCCCGAACTCGAAACAATCGAAGAGGAAATCGATGATAACAAGGAGGAAAGCAAGAAGTATATGCACAGGAAGACAGAAATAAAAAGGAAGTGCAGAGGTTTGTCATCATTTCTTTCGTGTTCCCCGTTCTCATCCCTCTCTCACATCCAGATATCGATACTGAGCTCAAGGAATTAAGAGAACTGATCGCCCAATACCAGCAAGGTTTGGAAGCCATCCAGAACGGAGAATCCTTCAAGCCGGCTCCGAAGTCATCCGCTCAAAAAGGCAAAAAACGCAAAAACAAGCGTGGGGGCAAAGGAGGCTCGGCGAAGCGGAGGCGCAGCGGGAACCTGGATTCTGACGAAGGGGAAGACGAGAGCGATGAAGACAGTGATCATGAATCTAGCTCCGACCCCGACTCTTCCGAAAGCGAGGAAGACAAAGATTCTGACGTTGAATCGGACGGCCAAAGTGAGAAATCCGACTTAGAGGATCAGGAGTACACAGAAGACATCGTCAAGGCAAAAATCAAGGAACTCAGAGACGCTGCTAAGGAGGCACGTTCTCGTTTAACTGCTGTGCGGTCTGAAAAGAAAGAGGTCGAAGACCGTCTTACAACGCTCGCTAAAGCACTTGGCAAGATACAAAAGGTTAGTCTTTGTTAAAGTTTTCAGTTAGACAAATCTCAAGTGATTCATTTACAGAGAAAGAATGCGTTCTGTTCTCTGAAAAGAAGCGAGGTACTTGTAATTGTACTTCACTATCTCTAGTCACTGACCGATTATCTTCAGTTCTCGAGGGATGTGCTGAAGGAAGACTTCCGGACGGGTTTGAAGGAACTTGATGGTAAGAGCTTTCCAAAGGTCTTAGTCAACTGCATCTGATTGTTATCCAAAGACGCCGCTGCGGAAAAGCGCGACCCCGATAGCTTCGATCCGACTAGGGATCTCAGGGGTACGTAGTCTGTACAGTCCTAGCTCCGCCAACTCATCCATTTGTAGATTATGCTGCAATTGACCTTCCCGTATTCACTTGCTCCAGTCGCGACTACGTTCGGCTCAACAGTAAGCTCCCATGGGCCCATTCGTTCTCCCAGAGCTCAAATTCGTCCTTGTACAGATCAGGTCACAGGTGACGGGGGGGCCTCCTGTTTCTCTAATACCGATGATACAGGAATACCGGCACTTCAGAGATGGTGCCACACCCTTACCGCCTCTTCGCGTGCCCGCACAGCTAGAGTTTTTCTCCATCAACTTCAGACGTGAGTACTTGAGTCACAAATTCAGCTCACGGGGTTTTTTGTCTGACAGACTTCTTCAGTTTTGCCAACTCAATTATTGGTTATATCCGTGGTATCGGAGAAGTTACTGCTGCTGACCGAGGTCAGTTTCATAGTTTCATGCGACGTATCACTGTTGACAGACATCATGCAGAGACACTTCGAAGACGGTGGGAGTCAAACTGGCCTGGATCGAAGGCCCAAGATGCGGGGGCTATGTGGCAGTTTACTCTGGACGATGATCCGTTCACGATCAAACCTGAACGCCCCGAACTTGATGCACTTCATGGGGTCGCCCCTCGTTTGGCAAAGGTATGTTGCCCCCATCTCCAGCAGGTAGTGAGCTCACCTTCTGGTTTCTTTATAGGAATTTATTGCGGTCATCGACGATTGTGTCGATGAGCTGCGAAATAAGTTTAAGGATGGTCTAGAAGATAAGTGTCGCACTGGCGCTGAACAGGTGAGGATCTTTGCTCTTTATCATCGCTTTCTGCTCACTTCTAGAAAAGGCTGCCCAAGGTGCGGTTACTACCGTCGACGAGCTCGCTGCATCAATGCATTGGGCTTCGTATCGCGCAACTCTACGTCGTCATGGCTGCTTCCGACGTGACTTGAATTCTGAACTTTTGTCTCCCTTCACGCGAAACATCGCCTCTGCTTGGGGAAAAATGTTTGAGTCTGATCTCTTTGGTCCTTTCGAGGCTGCTGCAGTAAATGCTATTAACAAGCTCCTCTCTGATGTCGAGGACAGTGCTGCTCTTGGTCTCAAAGACCGAGTCAAGGCTCAGGGTGAACAGTGCTTACAGGTATGCATTCGCTTTACTGGTTTGTCTTCTATGAGCGTGATTTTTTGGTAGGACGCAAAAGTTGCATTGACCAATAGCATCAACATCGTCAGAGACACAATGACGACCGAACAGAAGGAGATTTCTAGGCATAGTTTCAATCTGGATTCCATTAGTCCATTCCGTTGATTCCTCAATACCTTTAGGTCGTTAGCGCCGCACGTTCAGGAGGAGTTGCGAGATGGCTATGACGAGGCCTTGGAATTTAGAGGTACAGGGTCAGTTAGACGTCAGAAGGTGAGCATAATTGATTTTTTAATCAGAGTATGTTACTGACGGCCCTCTCATTCAGGACTTCTTCCGTCAATATGTGGCAGACAGAAAAAACGAGATGTTCGGAGACGGTGCTGAAGTCGTCATGGAACGTCTTGTAGAAGCGGCTGGTGCGGTTGGAAAAGCGCTCGAGCCGTCTTTTGAAGAACTTGCAGTGAAGGTGATTGCTGTTTGGAAGCACATGCTTGGTTCATTGTCTCATAACACTTGTTAGATCGAAGTTGCCCTGTCGGTTCTTTGGGAAAGCGTTTCAAATCACGACCCTCAGCAGATCCTTGCTCGAAACAGGCTGGTAGAACTTAGCTCGGAGGTCATTAGACAGATTGGTTTTTGGAACGAGGCGGAGAAGAAAAATCAAGAACGCACGGATACAGATATCGTGATGAGTGATTAATTTCCGAATTTTTTTTTGTACGCTATCTCTTGTTTTGATTTCTTTCCTCAACTTGAACAGGCATCATCATCGGTACTTGTTTTATTTACTAGATACCCCAATTACCTTACTTTGTGTTGTTTACGCTACGTTATATTCCGTTCTTGTGTACTGTATCTCGTCCCTAGTTTTCCTATACATATTGATCATGAGTGAATCGATCCCCTCAAGAGCGTTTTATGTTACCGCGTCGCGTTTCTTGTCCTCTACCATCAAATGGCCTCAGAGGCCTCCTCATCTCAGCCAACATTTAACGTCAACGAACGATGCCTATGCTTCCACGGACCCCTTATTTATGAAGCAAAAATTCTCAAAACACAGACTTTCGGGGAAAACACACCGGCTCCTTCAGGAGGCGTCGGTCAACATTATTTCGTACACTACAAGGGATGGAAACAAACGTATGGCTGTTTTCGACATGTTCTATGTTCAGTTACCTGATTCAGAATGTTCTAGATGGGATGAATGGGTTCCCCCGGAACGACTGCTCAAATTCGATGACACCAATATTGCGAAACAGAAAGCACTACAACAACAAGCACATGCAGCCAACGCGGCGACTACCGCGAAATCGCATGGAAAAGGCAAGATCCTTTTTTCGTCACTGCTCCTCTTTCTTCTGATTTACTCGCATAGCCGGAACTGGGACGGGTCGCGAGCGAGACAATGTGAGTAGCGTTGGAACGAGGGCTGGAACGCGTAAGGATACGGCTCGAGGGACGAAGAGGGCTAGAGAGGACGTGCGTATGCTTACCCGCCCAATCATTCCGGTTTATCTCAACGGACTTTTCGTAGGATGAGTCCACTCGAAAGAACGAGATGAAACTTACAGTTCCGGAAGTTCTCAAAGTCCTCCTTGTCGATGACTGGGAGAGTGTTACGAAAAACAATCAAGTCTGCAGTTCTTTTTTCTTTTGCCGGGTGCATGAAAGAATGCTGACAGGGTCTTTAGCTCCTTACTCTTCCCCGTTCGCCCACCGTCGAGGACCTATTAAAGCAATTCGAAGAGTATGTCAAGGCTAATAAGCCCCCAAAGCGAGTGCTTCTCTTCCCATTTCTTACTCGTTTTGACAGGATTACTTTAGCCTCAGGGATCCCGAGCTCTTGGCTAGCACTGTGGTGGCTGGCCTGCAGATTTATTTTGATCGTTCTTGTGGTATGAGTCTGTTATACCGCTTTGAGCGACCACAGTACGCCTCTGTACGAAAACAATATATCACCGGCCAGACCGTCAAATATGGTGAAGAGAAGGAGATGAGTGCGGTATATGGAGCGGAGCATTTGCTGAGGATGCTAGGTGTGTTTTCGTTTTTGACTTGCCTTTTCTATATGTTGATCGTTGGCTAGTTTCGCTACCTCAAATGATCGCCAATTCTTCAATGGATTTGGAATCCATAGGATTGGTACGAGACTATGTGAACGAATTACTGAAGTAGGTCTTAGATTTCTCTCTTGCAGGGAAGAAGTTTAGCTAAATTGCTATAGATACATGGAGGCTGAGAGAGATCGGATATTCCAAAGGGACTACGACACAGCCAGTACCCAATACCAGAGTCTTGCTAGGGCTTAATGTAGTGCTGTGGTGTCCTTGTAAGACTAATTTTTGTGTATCATATCTTATGAAGATCAAATTCATTCTGTCACTAATATACATTGAGAACGTCCTGACCAGAAAGTCTTCTCACCTACATGTGCATGTGTTACAAACGTGAAGGCGTTACAGTAAGAAAATGTTTATCATGGTATCTCAAAACGTTCCAACGCAAAGAGATCCCGTCGTACTTTTTTGTTTTTCAGACCCGATAAACTCTCCTACCACGGCGATCCACTTCCTCTCCAGTGTGTGCATCGACGTAGATGCGTCTTCTCGAGCGACCGAGGAAGCCCCAAGAGCTATTGCTCGATTTTGCTTTAACATGAGGACCATGTCGATGCTTCCCCAAACCAAGAAAGCGAAGGATCCGTTGCCCTATTGAGAGGTGATAGTGGTGATGATGGTGATGGTTATGGCGGCTATTGCTTCTGTGGTGACGACGAGAACCTGAATGATGGTGATGACCGCTGGAGCTAGGAACATACTGATCACAGATAAGACTACCTCTCTTCAATCGGAAACAGATGCAAGTAAAAATCGCCTGCTCACCACCGTCGGGACTACTTGATGGTGCCCATGAGAGCTCCCGTGCGTTGGAACATATACGACATCGGGGTCAACGTAAGATGTTGCGTGAGGAGTATGGTGTCCGTGACGGCTAGATGTCGTATAGACTACGGGACGAGAATGAGAATGAGGACGGGAATGAGAATGGTGTGTGTAGGCAGTCCCATGGTGAGAGGGATAGTATGACATGTCAGCGAACCAACTTAGCGTGGTGGGGCTGGTTTTTATAGCAAACTAACGAAGCCAACATCCTTTCAACGTCACACTAGATAAACTGGGATATGTAAACTAAGGAAATTCATTCACACCACTAACCCCGTAGACATCGCATCCTCTATTCCATCCCGTGAAAGTCTCCCTCGTCTAGATCTTTTGGCTAATCGAAGGGGGTAAAACGTTGGAAATGGTAACCTTAGTCTCGCATAAAACTTACTTCTTTTGGTTCTTCATCTTCACCATACTGCATCGTGTAATCGATATGACTTACGACTGTCTCCAGGGAATCCGTGTTGGTCAGATCAAGTGGTAAGAATGACACCAATGGATGTTCTTCAATCTGGACAATCTTCACTATCAGAAAGCGATCAGTTACGAAATGAAAAATTCACCGACCAGCTGCACAATGGCCTGATTGAGGGCATGAAAACGGGGATTTGGTATCTCAGACCGATCGCCATGCGGAATAGCAAGCAATAATGGATCGGGATCAAGGTACCTTCGAGAGAAATGAGCCGACAATCCGGAGGCTTACAAGGACTGTCAGTGTCCCACCTAGCTATATTTTTCCGCCTCCGGATACCGTTTCGAGCACCGCCTAAAGGATCTTCCGGGTTTGGAGTGACCAGGTCCATTTTTGACATGACATTTATCCAAGGTATCTCAAGGTTGACCATCGCTGACATTGCGGATAAAACACCACTGAAAGTCGCTTGGATTAGAACAGTTGAAGAGAAAGCTAAAGTTACGAGACATACCTGAAAAATTTGTACTTGTCTTCCATGAATTGCGACTCTACAAGGTAGACCGCACACGTGCGTATGTTTAGTCGCTGTAGGTTCTGCACAAGCTTAGGAAGAAACGGGTGGTGAGAGTAGAGCTCGATCTGTCCTGGAAAAACGGGACAGAGTGTGAAGACAGGGGTGAAAGGTAAGTGAATGTCGGATCGAACCTGGGCAGTCGATGATAAGATAGTCATCTTCATAAGCTCCCAGCTCTTCTTCCAACCAGTCCATGTTTTCCAGAAGATATCTGTTACGCGTCAGTTAGCAGACCACTATCCGAGAGACGGGACATTCAAGTTCTCACTTACTCACTCAAAACAGTACACCAGCCCACCATTAGGGCCATACCCGAGCTCATTCATTGCATCCTCGAGACTAATGAGATCTTTGATATCTATCGCAGGTTCATACTCGAAACTTGCAGGATCGGCGGCGGGATCGAGGTTGACAAGATGTCCCGTCCGTTTTGACGCGTTCAGATGTGTTATGAAAGACTTTGAAAAGGTTGATTTTCCAGCACCTGCAGGACCGGTGACGAGGACCGCATAGCGCATGCTGGTTATCTAGGTAATTTGAATCCGGTGGGCGTCGAGAGTTGAGCAGAAAGCAGCTTACATAAGGAAACACCCCCTCATTATCATGTCTCGACCTCCCATCGACCCACCAAAGACGACTGCTGGTATCGTGGTCGACCCTCATACCCTAGAACGCGTTATTCCAGAATCCAAACGTCCAGATGGATCGTACGTTTGATTTTCTTTATCCAGCATTCATCTCTGCTTATAAATAGCAACTAAAATAGTGTTCGAAAACAGCTTAAAATCCGACCAGGATTCACCCCTCAGGAGGATGTAAAGCGGTTTCGTGGTACCAGACAGGCTCAGATGGATGTAAATGCACTTCCAAAGGGACATATAGTTGGATGGGTTCCCCCCACAAACAAGGAAAGCGAAGCCGACAAACCCATGAGCAAAAGTGCGAAGAAGAATGCGAAAAGGAGGGAAAAGAAGGAAGAGAAGAAGAATGCTGTAATCAAGGATAGCTGGGAGGACGATGATGATGATGTAGCAGCGAATGACCAGAAGAGCACAAATGCTACAGTGGAATCTTCGACTACTGCCTCGCTGCCAAATCCAGTTTCGACCCCGGACCCGGACGCATTGGTATCTGACTTGAAAGACCTCAAAGTGCAGTAACATTAGACCGTGGGCGAAATGTTGTAAACCATCTAATAAATGAGGGACTGTAATCGAAATACATGTATGATAGATTATTTTGATAGGCATACATATGTAGATCATCGCATCTATAGTCGGAAATATCTGTGTATAATTAGCTTTCGAGTATCATCAGCCTCCCAAAAGTGAAGGTGTTCAAGTCGCAGCCTCGGCTGTTGCAGGCGAGACGTCTTTGGGTGTTATCAGGGTAGCCAAGGCAGGTGGAGTCGGAGGAGGGGGTTTCGGTCGCATTTCGACAGCGACAATGATCATCGAAGCAAAAGCGAAGAGGCCAACTATAATCTCATTAAGGAAACAGTTACGAGGGAAAGTTGGATTGGCGCTACTCACGAACTGCACGCCTCATATTATCCCACTTCACACTCTCTAACTCTGTACGGAGATCACTAATATCGACAATTGATCTGTTCAACAGGTCCTGTTGTATTGACTGGTCAACGACCTTGTTGTCATTCCTCATTGAGAGAGCCCACCTCAACGTATATATCTTGTCGTTTGAACTCGTCCTTGGTTTCATTCTTCGAGCTGTCCAGTTCCATCTGTATCCTGCCAAGGAGCATTTCAGTCTCATGTAATGGACGCAAAGAGCGGAAGTAACTAACTCATGTTTGAGAGTTGCTACATCTTCCTTCATCTTCTGGTCCAAACGGTCGAGGTCTCGCCGAAGAGCAGTCGTAGCTGCAGTGACAGCGGCGGAGTCATTCTTCGTAGTGAGGTTCATTTCGGATCGAAGTTCGGAAAGTGCGGCACGAAATAAATATGCTTGCTGGGAACAAAAAAACTTCAGGGGAGGATGTAACAGTAGCTGAACACGACTTACATTGTCGAGATCCTTCGTTGTGAGTCCTTGTCGGCGAACTCTTCCTATTCGATCGACCAACAGTGCACGTGTTGCACGCATTAGGGTTTTGGCCACGTCTGTCGGAAACGTCCTTTCCAGGACAATGAAGAAAGAATATGTGTGGAAGGGTGGTCTGGTATATATGGGTGACTTGTTCATCGGCCTTGTGACCGGCAAGTTGGGTATCGCGACGCTTTCAGAGTTGCTGCCGTTGTCGTGAGAAGGATGAAGGGGAGTAGGAGGGTCATCGCTTTGTTCTGGTTCCGAACTTTTGCCTAAATTTGAGGCTGAAGACATGACCTTCGGGTCCATAGGATGAGCTAAATTCACGGAGTGATGGGACGAAGGGTCCGTCATGCTATGAGCATCGCGATGTGGAAGAGCAATTATAGATTTTGAACTTGTATGAAGAGCACGACAACAACATCGTGGTAATAGTCGAACTATCATAGGGGGTATGGTGGTGGGTAATGAATAAGGCCGCAGATCATCATAGCTAGCACTGGGTGCGAGACAGGATAACTCAATTATTCTAATTATTATGCTAACTTTATTTTGGAAAATATACCGTACCACACGTGAGCTATGCTGACGTTATGATAAAAATTACGCCGGTGATATTTTAATGTTATGCTAAATTTGGACATAACATTAGCATAACTTTTATCCATCAGCATAGCATTAGCAAATCTCACGTGCAGTATGGTAGATTTTCCAAAATAAGGTTAGCATAACAATTAGCATAACTCGTATTGAGTTATTCTGTCCTGCACCCAGTGTAGCGTTATCGTGTGTCCTGGGGGGGTACGCCGGGGCGCCTAATTAAGTACTTGAAAATAAAATTGTTTATTCGAGAAATAATTCATTCCAACAAGTAATTATGCAGTAGCTACAGTAATTTTCAAGCATAGGTCAGATTGAGGGGAGCGCGAACGGATCATGGGCTCGCCAATGCGCCATCCACGACATTGGCGACCGATGAAGTGTTGCCAAAGCGACTAAGGAAATGAATGGGAGCTACTTGGAAGGGTCAAACTCCATCAAATTTGGGCAGTTTCGTTTTGGTTTAGACAACCCAAGTGAATGCCACCAGGTGAGACAGAGACCTTGACTTTTACTGGATTCTTGCTGTTGACTTGAGCTGAGCAGTGAGCAACTTAGCAACATACACTACAGCGGAAGCATACCGAGCTGCACTTCTGATTTCTCCTTTCAAATATTGCGTACAGTGACTATTGTGAGAGCTGTGGTCACGATTGTCGTGGTTGAGTAGCACGATTATCGGTGTCCTCCTGGTAATATTCGAATTGCGAGCCGATGATATTCCCTCTAAATCGCTTTCTCATATCAAGCTAGCAATTATTCGAAATTAGTACGAAGATATGTGAAGAAGCGAGCCGAGACACACCATTCCACGTTTGCATTCGAATGTCGCCTTTCGGAGAGACTGGCACTGTTCCGGCAGCTCGTCTGTGTGGTCGCGGAGGCATTCAGATGGGAGAAGTCCTTTCTTCATGACACAATCCGAGTGCATTAGACAGTCCTTAAGAGCGGCCAGTAGGCCTTGACAAGATGAAGACATGAGTGTTGGCGGCAAACCCGGAAAAAGGCGTGAGCCGGCTCGTCAATACGGATTACCTTATCCGGTGAGTAATCCTTTCCATCTTCAATGACCTTCGGACTACCGCAGGTGCTTCGGAGTTTGTTACAAAAAGGCCCTTCCTTGGCCAGGGTCTCTTCACGAGGAGTTCTCTCTGTTACCGGCTCCCAGGCAGCCGAGTTCCTCAATGGGATGCTCGCTTCGTCTATTTCGGATGTTCCAAAACGTCCTTTCTACTCCGCGATTCTCAATCCTCAGGTGTGAGCCTGACTTTTTTCGCTCATATTTCCCTTGCCTAACATTCAATATAGGGACGAGTTATTTACGACCTATTAGTTTACTCGAACCACGACGCGGGTGGCCGTCCTGGATATCTCCTAGAATACGATTCTCGTTCATCCGAAGCTGGATACCTACACGACATATTAAAACGTTTCGTGCTTCGGTCGAAAGTCAAACTACGCGACGTAACATCAGAATTCGATGTCTGGGCTGCATGGAACTCGGAAGCAACGTTTGCAGATAAACGAAATAAATGGCAATTCGCACAGAGCGGGGCAGCTGAACCTGTTTGGCCGAATACGACAGAGCATTGGCCGTGGGGCCTCCAGGATCATGTTCTCATTGATCGGCGTGCACCAGGGATGGGTTCCAGATATTTAGTGCGAAGGGGCGATAAACGTACGTTATGAAAGGCTTGAGTAGTACGGAGCGTTGTCTCACACTCTCATCTCAAGCACCCGTTACATCCTCTTTCGAAGAGGTATCGTCGGAAATGTACACATTGCATCGCATACTACATGGAGTTCCAGAGGGTATCGATGATATTTCTCCTATGAATGCCTTTCCAATGGAATCAAACCTGGATATCATGGGTGGATGTATGTCTGTTCCCGTGTTCTCCTCTTCATATAATGTTTACCAGACAAAAGTGGATTTCAGAAAAGGATGCTATGTTGGACAAGAGCTGACCGTTAGGACGTATCATACCGGAGCAGTCCGAAAACGAATCTTTCCCGTAATGATAAAGAGGTACGTCCCATGCCAATATCGGAGCCCGCCTCTCACTCGAAGAGCAGTAGTAATGGTGAACTGTCGACTACGAAATTTTCGCCCGGTTTGGACATCAAGCCAACGTTGTTATCTTCGTCAGAGCAACGAGTGCCGCGTCCTCGGGGCAGTGGGAGACTATTGAGCTCGACGCATGGTTTAGGTTTAGCTTTGATGCGCTTAGAACATTTAGCTGGTGTAGAGAAAAAGGAGCTCGATCTCCGTCTTCGTTCTGAGAGTGATGATAACCTTAAAACCTATCATATTGAACATTGGTGGCCTGAATGGTGGCCACAATGGAACATAGTGTAAATCCCAACTACCCGTTTTGTAATAATAGAATAATAGAATTATAAGTCCGTGACCTCTGCAAGAACAGTAGCAAAAGTGAGGTGCCCATCATGGCTCACTGAGCAATGCAACTTCAAAGAGTGCGCTGGCGTGATTGGGTTGTTCCGAGGAATGTAAGTGAGGCAGGGTTTTGAGCCATCTTCTGCCTTACTTCGATACGTGAGTTCTCCCCAGGCAGGGTTGAAACGAGGATATAATGCTTTGTAGGAAGCTTCCTTAACCGCCCAGCTGTCATAAACCTCCCGTAAGCTGTCCATGGAGTAGACGAAAGTATCTTGTAACGCACCGCACTGATAGAAAACGGGCATTTTCTAAGGAATCGAACTCTTGCGAACGCGACAGCTGAAGTTGCCAGTCTGCCATTTCTTTCCTACTGAGAATACGGGAAGCAAGTCGGTCCGGTCCTCTACGTTTCAATATTCCGAGGATCCGTGACACCATAACCAAGTCGCAGCCAATTCCTAGGATAGCCATGGTGAGAACGACTTGGGTATTATCATGAACAGTTTGCAATGGTGATGGTGGTCGAAGTTAAACTTACAGTAAGACCCGCGTCTGCTTAATTTACATGCAATCAACTCTTTTTCCTCGTGTCTCAATGAAACTCAGGACCGACTATATCTCAGCTTCTACGAACCGTTTTCCCAACGTCGCTGATATCGCATCCAATAACACAGTATTTTTTGGCTCATCTAACCTCATATGTGCGTGGCAAGCCGTCAGTACTAATCGATTTCACCTCGATTACAACCGCCGCTAAACCAGAAGACCTTTCTAGACCGACGAAGGAGGTATTACTCAAGCTTTATCTGGACACGAGGGAGACGTAACATGCATTCGAGTACGGAGCCCGACAAGCTTGGTGAGCACTGACGATCGGGGAATGGTACTTTGCTGGTCAAAAGAATCAGAGAACTCGACTCAGGCATGGAAATTTTTGTATGTATCATTAAAAAATTGAGGTACTCATACCTGATCCCAGTGGAAATCCACCAAACTTCAAGCTCACCAAAAATCCATCTGCTCTCTGAGCGTTTTGGATGATTGTTTGGTGACAGGCTCCTCAGATAGCTTCGTTAAGATATGGAAACTTCCTCCTGGACTAGGCACGTCGGATGATCTCCTATGAAAAAATTATCGACGAACACTCATCCCCTAAAAGGCGAGCCAGTGGAAGTCCAAACGATACTATTGTCTGGCAGATACCCTTTATCCTTGTCGCTCGCGTTATTACCTGAATCTCAAAGTTGGCTCGAAAGCGTTTTTCCCGAGTTCTGTCGTTCTGACAATTCCTTTATCCCTAGATCTAGTCCTTGCCATAGGCCAGACGGACCGTAATATCCATGTATGGACACGGTCTGAAGGGAACGTGAGCCCTCTAGCCCCTTTTCAACCGCCTTACACCGCTCACCTATAGTAACATCATAGTTCGTACGAGCAGCCGTCTTGACGGGCCATGATGACTGGGTCAAGTCCCTGGCATTTACACCCTTCGCCTCAGGAGGGGTGCTAGTTTTGGCTTCTGCCTCACAAGACGCTTCTATCCGACTGTGGAATTTCGAAAATTATCAAAAAGAAACACGTTCTACCGCCCCGGGATCCCTTAGTGATGAACTCCTGGACGCATTCGAAGAGTCTCTTGGAGATTTTACTGATGAGGAGGGTGGTCGACAAGTGTCTCTGAAGCGCCATCTCTTGTCGGTCAAGAGCGCTCAGGGAAGGTAAACCTCTACAGAAACTTGATCTCTGGTACCCCGGACTTACATACAGGATATGTGTAGTTCCGTTTACTCCGTTACATTCGATGCCCTCTTGATAGGCCACGAAGCCGGTGTCACTTCCGTATCGTGGCAACCTACTTATGACCAGAACTCCACTCCGACGCTACTTTCAAGCTCAACTGATTCTTCCCTAATTTTGTGGTCTCCCTCGACCGTCGTTACACACACCGGCGATGCGTCAACCTCCCTGTGGATCAACCGCCAACGATTTGGCGATGTTGGAGGACAGCGATTGGGTGGATTCGTCGGAAGTATCTGGAGAAAGGACGGAGAGGAGGTCATGGCTTGGGGTTGGTCCGGAGGCTGGCGACGGTGGAGACTGGCGAAAGGAGGCGGCGACGTCTGGGAAGAGATAGGCGCAATCGGAGGTCATAACGGTACTGTCACGGATCTGGATTGGAGTCCGAACGGTGCTTATCTGATATCAGCGGGGTAAGCATACATCAAAGAGCCCCCTCGATCCTTATTAACTCAATATACAGACAAGACCAGACAACGCGCATTCACGGACCTGTTCCACAATTTGAACAACAGACATCATGGCATGAATTATTTCGACCGCAAGTACACGGGTATGACTGCCTGGGCGTTAGGTTTTTGACCGACTTGAAGTTTGCGAGTATCTCGGATGAGAAGGTTGCTCGTATCTTCGAAGCACCCCAACAATTTGTCACCCTAATCGAAATCCTCAAAGTTTCCACGTTCGAAGGACACGCGGTGTGTTTGGTGCTCCCTCTTCAGGGTTGGGCATGCTTTCTCACCTACTTCACACCAGGCCGATCGACCAATGGGCGCAAGTGTACCACCTCTTGGCTTATCAAATAAGGTTGCCGAAGGTGTGCGAATATATCCTGCAAAAAAAAGGAAAACTGATATCGATACCCAGTTTCGGAAAGTCCATCTTCAAGGCGGCCTTTTGAAGGAGAATTAGCCTCGATCACATTGTGGCCAGAGGTCGAGAAAATCTTCGGGCATGGTTACGAGGTGAATCTTTACTTTATACTGCATATACAGCCCGACTCATTTCGACGAACTAAGTCTAGCACCATTGCTGTTTCGAACTCAAAGAAATACCTCGCCACTGCCTGCAAGGCGACGTCACCGGAGCACGCTGTCATCAGGCTCAATGACACTTCGACTTGGCTAGCGGTCGGAGAACCCCTGTCAGGCCATTCCCTGACGGTGACGCGAATAGCTTTCAGTCCAGACGACCAGTTTGTTCTAACCGTATCGAGAGACCGGTCGTGGAGAATGTTCAGACAGGATTCTGATAAAGGTATGGTCTGAATCCTCGGAGGGAAACGATTTGCCGATATTTTGCTGTAGGATATGTTCCCTTCCTTGCAGAAACAAAGGCACACGGCCGTATCATATGGGACTGTACGTGGTCTCGAGAAGGGGACATCTTCGCGACGGCATCTCGAGACAAAACAGTCAGTTATGTTCAAGGTATACCTCATTCATATCCCAGTTCATCGTTCGACTATGCAGGTCAAAATTTGGGGAGAGACTGCTCCCGAAAAATGGACTGTCCTGTCGACGATCAAATGTGCGGAAGCGGCAACGGCGGTTGATTTTACTCAAGATGCACGCGGAAGGTATGATCCAGCGGGCTCTCCCTCTATCATTTGGTTAATCAGTAGAAAGACATACCGCCGCTATCGGGCTCGAAACAGGAGAGATCATGATCCTTTCAAGCACGGACATCTCAACGTGGAAACACGAAGGTACATTGTGAGTCCTTTCCGGGTGTTTTCTTTTCGTGGATCTGGGCCATCTAACATACCAACAGCAAAGTTCATGTTGCGCAAATAACGAGACTCAAGTGGCGCACTCATAGTGGCTCACAACTAGCGAGCTGTGGTGAAGATGGTACATTGAGAGTATTGACAGTTCAATAACTACTTATATTAGACAAACAATCCATATGAAGGTCAAAAGATACAGTGACACAGTTGAAACACGAGGGAACTATTTAGTAACGAGACAAACGGGGGAAGGTTTGCGGTAAGGGTATAACATGGTGCAGTTATGATAGAAATAGAACGACGACAGAGCTGGACCTTAGAGGTCGTGCGATATAGGGATACAGAAACATTGCAGAACTTATATTTATCTTTAGAGAAGGTCTCGTAGACTCATAGGAACTTCGGGCTAGAGAGGGTCATGAGTCAATGGAAGTGGAAGATAAGAGAACACTCACGCATTTGATTCTAACAGAAAAAGGAAAATCGCTGTCAGTAGGCGCGTGCAGGGAAAAGGGGTCGATACTTTACTTATAAAAACACTCTATGGAGCGCAGCATTTCGACGTCACCGCCTGTGGCAGTCACGAAGTTGATCACTACTCCCGCTCGTGTATAGTTGTTTGGCGCAATAGCAGGAGCGACACTGGAGGGGATTTGAGTAAGCGTGCAGAGGGAATAAGAAGACTTCTACCGATGAGCGTATTCTTCAACGGCCTTGGGCAGATCTTCATTGGAAATGTAAGCCTTCTAGCTGGAGTGACAAACAGTGAGACCAACTACTCACCGTAATTAACCACGAGGGGAATGTGAGAAATTTCTTTGACTTGAACATCATAAACAACTAGGATTTTGGTCGTTGGAGCTCTCATGACCAGCGAGTTTGAACCCCTGTACTTATTCAACGCCGCTAGTTTCGTTGCGGCGGCCATATCGCCATGCTGAATTTCCACCATCAGCCCACCGTTAGAGGTGAAACTTGTGTAAACTTACAAGAGGAACCGCTTCCAAACCTCTGCTCGCCAACTTGTAGACGACAGCGTCCAAAGCAGTCATCCCACCAACATGAACAATGGCTTGCGGAACATCAAGGTCATCGAACAGATCGGCCAGAGCGTCAAGTTTCCATTCCCGGGCTTGAACACTCTCAGCACTAGTAGCACCCCTGCCAGACCCGATGATGCCTAACCCTCCACCAGGTGGTGCAACAGGGTCTGGGCGGGTACCACCTGTGAAGGCAAGATACAGATAGTATTGTCGCAAGCCACGAGAACCTTGGGTCGTCTCTGCCTGAGTGATGTTTCCGTCGCGTCGAACGAGAACACGAACAGGTTCTCGCAACTGGATCGCCGTTGCTAGGTTGAGCACATCTTGAGGGACTGTGTTGGAAAAGAGGGCCGTTTGACGTTCCACTCCCTGAAGACCAGGTGTGTTGGTACTGCTGGAATCGGTGCTTACAGTCGAGAATCTTCTTCCGGAATTAAAAGGGGATTGTAGACCGTTATTAGAGGTGTCGCTGCTAGAAGGCTGGGGGGTTGAAGCGGAGCTGGATCCACCAGGAGTTATACCAGCACTTAATGGACGGGACCTAGGTGAAGGAAGCAGTTTTACAATGTTGAAAACGAACTCGTGAAGGTTGCGTGCGATGAGCTGATCCACTTCGTCCAAGACTAGAAAGCGGACCTCCGAACCAGGTAAAGCTCCAGAAGATGTAAAAAGAGCGTGAAGCTTCTGCGGAGTGCCACAAAGTATGTGAGGCATATTTTGTTGCAGAAGGCGTAACTCTTGCGATAAATCGCTCGTTGCTAAGGTAGTACCTACACCCAATGCAGACCTAACTCCAATAGGCCCTCCGAGATCGCGAATCATCCGCTGAGCTTGTGTGGCTTGGTCGACAGTAGTGGATATCATTATCACGAATGGCCCGCGGTTGGTAGGTTGGGAAGCGATGCTCGTTAACGCTATCTGAATAGCAGGTATCACGTAAGCAGCAATGCGTTCCTGTGTGGGTGGTGCTTGTGCAATGATATCGGCGCCACGGAGCAGGAAAGGAAGAGCGCGCTGTTGTATTTTATTAGGCGGTCCGACCCTGCATTCAACAGAAGTGGTTAGCACCAACTTGAAACTAAGGATCGACTGAACTCACCCAAATTTGTTCAAAGATCGTAATAGGTCGGGGGATAAATTCAAGTGTTCCCATTTTGATATGAGAGGACCGGAATCACGATTCCCCCATGAATCGCCTTGAAGATCGACGACCTGAAATGCGATTCGTCAAACACCTTTCAAACACCTTAAAGGGAGGGGGAATATCTGAAGCTTACCCCAGCAGAGTCTCGTCTGAGTAAACTAGTGACAGAACGCCGTTTATCGCGAAGAGGATCCTGCCGTGCCGGATTAGCGTCGACAGGGCGAACAGGAAGATCCAGAGTTCCGGTCGACCATGTTCGCATTGGCTGGTTCGGTACACGAGGGGAGGGTCTGACATCCGAGCGGCCAGGTATTCCATGACCTAGCAACGCTGGATTGGAAACGATGGCTGGGTTGATATCCAGCTGCGTTCCGGCTGATCCCACGAGCGCCGCTTGGTTGGGAATGGCCGATGTGTTCTGAATGTGCTGAGTTTGTAAAGCAAGCAACTGTCCAACGGATGACGTGAGCGTATTTAACCGTTGAGTTATCGTCGAGATATCGTCGAGAGGTGCTACTTGATTAGGAGCGATATTCCCAACAGATCCACGAGGGCCATTGGCAGTGAAATTGGATGGACCGCTCGCAAAGGGATCTTTGAACTCGGGTTGACCGCTGGTCTGGCTCTGTAAACTGCGACTTATCAAAAGATTGATCTTGCTGTTTATATCTCCCAAATCGTTTTGTATTTGTCTAGTAGTGAACTCGCAGCGAACAAGGCGATCAAGAATGTCTTTGAAAAGACCGGACGCTTTGAGCTGTTCTTCGAAACTCTGGGAGGGAAAGGAGTCGACACTGGGTGCGAACTGACTACTGGAGTCCAAAGACGACACGGGGGAGGAAGATGTGAATCCTGCAGAGGGGTTGAAAGGTGAACCGTTATTATTTATAGGAACTGGGGGTGTTCCTAGCCGTTCACGACCTGACTGGAGTGAATAGAAGGATGTAATAGAGCCCCTATGAACCAAATTTGCAACGGTGGGACCTGGCGTATGCTGATTATCCTCCCCCTCTGGCAGCGACTCTAAACTTCCAAACATGCTAGACTCCCTCGGGATCCGAGATTCAATAACTGGATAAGGTTTACTTCCTTCTACCTGTCGTATAGAGGGGGATTGGCGCGACACGTCATTGGGGGAGGTAGTATTAGTGTCGCTGGTGCGCTCAGGTTGAATATGAAAAGAGGGTGGGCTTGGAGAAGACTTGACCGAACGATAATCCGAGGGTGAATGAGAGACGATAGAAGATGCGCTGTGATCTTGTTCATGAAGTCGGAAAGAACGCTGGGTGATACCTGGACCGTTTCCGCCCTCATCGTCACCGGAACGAGCGCCTGGAAAGAAAGGCATTGAAGCCGGATTGAGGGCCACGCTCCTCGCCATGCTGTGGTAGAACAGATGACAAGTGTTTAGGACAGCACGAAGACTGGAAAGGCTGTTGTTAAAAAAACGGGAACTTTAGCTTTGGCCGAGTCTGTAGGGAGTCATTCAACGAAAGTAAAAAAAATCTGACCTCAATCTCAGTCGTCGTGAGTGCGTAACTAGGTATCTCCCATACAGTCGAGATAATTGATGGTGGGCGTCTTACTCCAGGTGACACTCTACCGCCAGCAACCCCTTCATTCGAATTTCCCAACCAATTGCCTTATTCAGCACTCTCACTCAGCCGATCATTCACGGCCAGAACACAAATTGTCTGCGTATAGGGTGTAGCATACATTTCGCGCACAATTCATCTGAATCGAGTTGTAAATATCAGGAGATTTATGTATTTAGGAGCCAATTCGTCTGTCAATTTTTCCTAGTAGGTGAATGTGAACTTGAAAGGGCTTTGTGACGTTCTGACTTCAGTGACGAAACAAGTGCCTCTGGGTGATCAAGAGTAACGGTGAGTCCTTCGCGAATACATCTGAGTAATGAGTCAAGGCCAGCACATAACGAAACAGAATGCACCTAGTTAATATACCTTCTTGCTTCTGCTTTGATCCTGTCCGTCTTCTCAAAGTCCCGCTCATCAAAATGGGCTAAAATCGAAGGGTCAGCACTTCAGTAGTCAGTGTCTGATAGGCATGTGTTGCAAGCACAAACATTGGACTATTATATTGTTCTCTGGAAGCTCGGTGGCATGTATACAGACCTTCCAGACAATAAGTCAGCCTGAAAGAGAAGAACAGGAGGGCTGGTAATGAACGTACTGTCAAACGTCGATTGGGCTGGAGCATGGTTCCCGTCGTTCTGCTGTCCAGGCTCCTGTCCGGGCTATTTTAACACGGTGAACCTTTCCACACTTCGAGAAAAGCTCTTCCAGCTGCTTTCCGGTGGCATCCATGTCCAGCTAGACATCGTCGAGGTCGAGATTAGCAGGTACATAGGACAGCGTAAATATAAAAAGAAGAGATACGTACGTTCCCAACAAAGACGAAAGGCTTGGGCGTTGGCACTTCATCCCTGTGAATGATGGAGGTCTGCCTCCGGGAAACTATTTCATCTCTTTTGATGATTGCTGCTTGTTGTAATCCTGATTGTTTAATAGCGTGATCTTTTGCCAGAAACAAACCAGACCTGATCTTCCGAATTCGAGGTTGATTGTCAGCACCTTCAGGTGAGTGGCTCTGAAAAGCAGATAATGTAAACCTGGGCACCTGGAAAGACCAATGGAAGGTGTTACTAACAGGCACCTGTGTCGTTTGGGACGATACACCGTTTGAAGATTTCATATGAGTATTGTCGATGTCGATGGTCAAGTTGGTAACACAGGGAAAGAACAACAGTGACTTTTTATACCACAAACTCTCCTCCGCCACAGTGCCAAAATAACACACAGTCTCAGGGTTATGTTCAGACGTGGTCCCTTCGATGGCTGACGTCCAGAAACGAATAAACGCCACTAGTTACATCCCTGAAAAAAATGGTTAATGGAGTGCACCAAACCCACACCACTACTTACTTAAAAGTACTGCCGGTTGATTTCGAGTTTTGATATGGATCAGGTTTCGCTGTCTTGATTTCCAAGGTCCTTTGTGCTTTGAGCTGAGTTCATTGTGTGTGGTTGAGAAGCAAGCGGAATGGATACGCGGCCAATGCCATAGTATGGGTAGGGAAACTTCCCACGCGCACAACCATTCATGACACTCTCTCAACAAGCCCAGGTGTACCGCGGGATTCTGCGAGAACTCAGAAGAGCTGTAAGTCTTTATGTTCGATTACATCGAGGATCAAACCCTTACCTTTATTGCGTAGGCGATTCAACCTGGAAAAATTAGCCCTCGTTTGGTTTCACAGTTCCGTGCATTAGCTGCCAAGTCCCACTCCGAGAGCGCGATGCAAGACTTGAAGAATTCCATACTTTTCTTAAAGTCGCAGAGGGAATATCATGTACGTCTCACCTTTCTTGAGTTGTGCACAGTTTATTGACGGTTAATAGACTCTTCTCGAACGTTACAATCCCTTAGTAGATTTGACGGCTGAAGAACATATTGAAGCGACCGCAAAACGCGTTGGTCTCAACATGCCCAAGACACCCACGACTTGAAAGATAGTGAAGAAAATCAGTTGGAAGGAAACTGGAATCGTTGGAGGCTGTCTAGTATTTATACCGGCTTATCGAGCGTGAGGGTAGGGTGCAGTGACCAAACAACTACAATTATGGGATCTTTCCCTCAAATTTTTCAGTTTCGTTCATTTCACGTAGCGGCAATGCGACCGACCATGGCCTTAGCACAAATTCTTCAATGCGATCCATCCTCTGTTTCCTTCACTCCCTCTGGCCAACCAGAAATAACATCGCCAGAAACCCTTCAATCTTTGCAGACTGCCGCCCGTCATCTCAAATCCCGTCATCCAGTTGTCTTCCCAACCGAAACCGTGTATGGACTTGGAGCTCTTGCTTTAGATTCGACCGCATCCTCCCTTATATTTTCAATTAAAGGCCGTCCTGCAGACAACCCTCTAATAGTTCATGTTTCGTCGATGCAGATGTTGCATCGTCTCATTCCTAATAATTTTGCAATACCTCATTCTTATCGCGTTCTCATGTCGCGTTTTTGGCCGGGGAGCTTGACCCTTCTCTTCCCCAGCAATCCGCACATTGTACCCTCTATTATCACCGCCCAACAACCAACCGTTGCTGTTCGGATGCCCTCTCATCCGATTGCTCGAGCTTTGATTGCCCTCACAGACGCACCTATCGCTGCACCCAGTGCAAACTCCTCTGGAAAACCAAGTCCGACAGTTGCCGAACACGTCTTTTCGGATCTCGGCAGTAAAATCAGCTACATACTAGATGGCGGGCCATGTGCTGTAGGAGTGGAAAGTACTGTCATTGATGGTTTGAATGAGGATGGCAATATTCGAGTGCTGAGACCGGGTGGTGTAACTGTCGAGAATATAGAACAAGCATTACAAGAAGACCTTCCGACTGGCCAACGTATTCCACAAGTCCTGGTTCATCGTCGCGATTACCACGATGAAGTGCTTGAAGCTGCTCCGACAACACCAGGGATGAAATATAGACATTACTCCCCTTCGGTTCCGGTTAATTTACTTATGACCACTTCGCCTCCAAATGGGGTGGTCCCCCGAAATATACACTCCTACCTGACCACGTTATCTACGACATTTGATACTCCGCTCCCTGCCAGAATTGGAGTCATGTTTCTTACAGATTCGCCACTCGGAACATATCATTTACCCGACTTGAATGGTGTCGAGTGGCTTCACTACGAGCTTGGCCCCAAGTCAGATCCTTCGATCGCTGCGAGGAGGTTATTCGACGGTCTGTTGTCGTTAGAACGAAAGGGTGTTCATATAATATTGATCGAAGAGGTGGATGAAGTGAAGGAAGGCTTGGCCGTAATGAATCGAGTACAAAAAGCCGCAACACAGTCGAGTTGGGTATCTGTCTAGATTACCCTGCTATTATTTCACCAATATAGATAGGGATCATCAATTTCTCGCGTATGAGGCCTTGAGTTTTGACGCGATTCATCAGCGGAGAGTACATGTGGGTGAAAGGGCTAGATGCCTCAGCTCCCCATGAGCGAAACCAAAACTCCAACGATGCCCTATTGTCCCAGAAATTTGCTGATGATGGGTGGCCTTGCATAGCTATTACCTGAAAATACGACCTGCCTCTTAATTGTAGCATCCTACAAGTTAACGAACATAAGATGCGCTCACACATCGCACTACCAAAAAGGTCAGGTTTTTTGTGGCAAAAAAATTATCCAGAAACGTTGCGTTTCTGAACAAAAAGAATACTTTAAGTGCTAAGATGGGTGTTTGAATTGCGCCAGCCAATCGGATTAGATGCCGATTGGTATTTATAATTAGAAACAAAAAACGCATCGAAACCACATAAAATCTTCGGTCAGGCGAAACTTTTCCTTTCTTGAAAATTTTTTGCGCTAAAAAACAGAAACTTTTGGGTGTGACTATCGATACAACCTCCCAGTCGTTTGATTCTATAACACTACTTTATCCGAATCATCCATCACTTCAATAATCAAACGCTCCAGCTTTTCATCCAATCCGTGAGCAGCGTCTAGAAGTTCCGGTTTATCGCCATCTAGAGCCATGACCGAAGATGGTAGGTGATAAAGAACATAGGTTCCTGCACGATCTTCCTTTTCGAGAATGAGCAGACGAGGAGGAATGTTATAGGATGCGCGAAGATCGTGCTTTAAAATCGTTTGCGCGATAACAGGGTTGCCGATTGTGTATACGGCCACGAACGGGGTCTTGTCGTCGTAAAGCCTTAACCAGCCATCATGCTTCATTGACAGGAAATACCTGTGGGGAGACGAGTAGTCGGCATGTACACCTAAATAATCTCGAAAGTAGGTGGGTCGACTGACACAAAATCACTCCCTCGGGAAATTTTCTTGATCCCTTCCTGTAGCTCCTCTGGTGTACGAGCGACCGCTATCGTGGGAAACAGATCCTTGCTTCCTGTCCTGTTGGTTTGTTCCTCAAGACGTGAAACAACTTCTTGGGGACCAAGAGAAGTTTCGAAACGGACAAGTTGGGCAGTGAATGGAGTGATTGTCTTGATTGGAGACATGGGGGACCTATAGTAGGTGTGAATGACTTATATACGTATCCTCCGATCTTGAGGTTGATCAACAATTGATGAATTCAGAGGCAGTGATGACCGTGGAGGGGTAGCATGTTTGAAAGCCGGTTCATTCTCTGTTCATGACTCGTACAAGTTATGGTATGGTACATGGGAATGTAGAATTCGATTATAGCGGGTTCCTGGCCTCCAGGTGTCTCAATCCACCTTTGTCACCTCGACGATGAGACGTTCTAGTTTCCCATCCAAGCCACGAATAGCTTCCACAAACCCCCCTTCATCCCCATCCAAATTCATAACCGATGATGGGAGATGATAAAGAACATAAGTTCCCGTACGATCCTCCTTTTCGAGAATGAGCAAACGAGGAGGAATGTTGTAAGCGGCGCGTAGGTCAAACTTTGATGACACCAAGTGTCTAGCAATCATCGGGTTGCCGATAGAGTAGACGGCTACCAGTGGAGTATTCTCGTTGTAAAATTTCAACCATTTATCGTGCCTCATCGACTGCATGAGCCTAGGCAGAGGCGGGAGAGGTGTTGAAGTCTCATAACCTGAAGTGAAGTTATTTACACTCACATGAAGTCATTTCCGTTGGTTACAGCACGAATCGTCCCTTCCAGCTCTTCTTGCGAAGTCATAGATGGCAGCAGAGACATGAATTTATTGCTGCCTTCCCTGTTGATTCGGTCCTCGAGACGAGAGATGACCTCTTGGGGAGGGAGAGTCGTGACATATTGGACGAGTTGAGCGTTGAGGGGAATCACGGTCTTGACTACTGACATGATGAATTAATTACAATCTTCAGGATGTCATTTGAGGGTGATATTTATACGTTTCCCGAGTTTTTTTTGTGCATGAGCCTGGAATAGAAAAAAGGACCAAGATAACGAATCAGATGGATTCCATGGTGTAGAATGCCATCTAGAAGCGCGTCTGACAGGCCCGAGGTTGTGCGATCAATGGAGGTCGATAGAAGTAAATATTACTTGGAAGAAGCGGGAAGGCATGCTGGTCGTGGTGGAAATCATGGCTTGTTGGTACGGAGGTCCACGTCCAGTTGCCGCAACCTAAAGAAACCAGTTGCTTCACCGGGCCGGAGTCAAAATCTTTGCTTCCATGTCATCCGCCAGTAAAGCCCTCACTTCAGACGACCTCCTTCGCAGCCAAGAGCAGTCTCTGCGTAAAAGAAAGAGAACAGATATTCAGCCCAACATTTCATTTCACCAGAATCCTGACTCGGATCATAATAACGAAGATTCTGATGAAGCTCACGAACTTTCACCCCAACCAAGACTCGATGAAGACGAGTTAGAGGAGGGTGAAACCGATGAGGACACGTCTTCGGTCGAAGGTGAACCCATCAATAGATTAATGAGAGTGACCGAACGAGCTGGAATATCGCGATTCAAATCGAAACCGAGTCGTCTTCCGCTCAGTCCTCCCACTCAATCCCAACCAGATTCTCTCGATACCTTTGCCGCACTCGGCGTATCCCTATTTCTCTGCAACATTCTCCAGTCAATCTCAATAACCACTCCAACGCCTGTCCAAGCAGGATGTATACCTCCGCTCCTGGCTGGTGAGAGAAAACCCTCGTAGTCGTTTATTCGTACTCACTATCTCTCTTCGTTTCACTCCACGAACCCTAGGGAGAGACTGTATAGGGAATGCAAAAACAGGGTCCGGTAAGACCATTGCCTTTGCTTTACCTATCCTCCAAAAACTTTCCGTGGATCCGTATGGTTTTTTTGCGCTCGTCCTGACCCCTACGAGGTTTTTTTTCACGTTTTGGTTGATCCACCTGTATACTCAATCGCCTTAGAGAGCTTGCGTTCCAGATAGCCGAACAATTTGCCGTATTAGGAGCTCCCATGAATATTCGGACTGCAGTAATCGTCGGTGGGATGGACATGATGGCCCAGGCATTGGAACTCAATAACCGACCACACGTTATTGTTGCGACACCCGGGCGGATGGTCGACCATATGAAAAGTGGTCAGAACGAATGGAATCTATCAAAAGTGAAATTTCTCGTGAGTATATTCTGTAGTGGGAGGTTCAGCTGCACTGTGAATGTTTTCAAGTAGGTTCTTGATGAGGCGGATCGATTGCTTTCTTCGACTTTCACCTCAGACCTTTCGTACCTGTTTGGGGCCCTACCTAAGGAGCGACAGACGTGTCTGTTCACCGCAACTTGGACTACGGCTATCGACTCAGTCGCAAATGCTACGCCCAAACAGGACAAACAGCCTCCTTTTGTACACAGGTTGACCGAAAAGTAGGTGATTTATTCGCTAGGCAATTGCGCCCTGTTGACATTCTTATCCAGGGTCGAAACGGTGGCGACACTCGAGCAATACTACTTTCTTGTCCCCTCGCATGTCAGGGAAAGTTATCTCTTTTACCTTCTCTGCAACCCCCCAGAAAGCATAGTTCACATGCGTCGAACACCACCGGAAACTTATAAAGATAAGAGAAAGACTAATCAAAAGAGGAAAAAACAGGCTGATGATACTGAAGAAATCGTCCAACCTCCTCCTACCATCATTTTTTGTGCTCGCGCAAGAACAGCTGCCTACATCACTGTACTTTTACAAAACCTCTCTATTCGAAGTACTGCTCTGCATTCACGTTTGACACAACGGGAACGTTTGAATTCCCTATCGCTATTCCGGTCCTCCGTCATTCCGGTTCTCGTATCGACGGATGTAGGGGCGCGTGGTTTGGACATTGAAGATGTGGCATTGGTCGTGAACTGGGATTTACCTGATGAACCCGAGGAATACACTCATCGAGTGGGTAGAACGGCACGTGCCGGCCGAAGTGGTGTTTCGCTGAGTTTGGTGACCGAGAGGGACGAAGAGAGGGTGATTAAGATTGAAAGTCGGATTGGTAAGTTTGTCGTCATCCGCAGCCCGTCCATTCTAATTCGGAAAAATCAGGTGTGAAGCTGAAAGAGTATACATTGCCCGAGAATGCTGTATTGGAGAAACTAAACGTTGTCTCCACAGCCAAGCGGCTTGCCAATATGGTGAGTCCCACAATCAGTTTCCTGAACAGGGCTGTGGGGTTTGACAACATCGTTGTAGGAATTGCATGACGCAGATTTTGGAAAAAGGGAAAAGATTCGCAGGCTCAAGGACTCGAGAGTCTAGACGGTTGTGCCTGTCGTTGCCGATCCTGTACCTTTTACCTGTATGTTGTATAACACGCGTAGAGTTCGATCCATTCCGCTATGATATTGTGTCCCCCGACATTTCTTGAGACAACCGTCGCGGTTAAATAAACTGACAATGGAAGTTGAGTCTTAGTCACCACTCACAGGGCATCAAATCGGGTACAAGTTCAAATTCAGCCCATTCACTCCTTACCCTCTCACCCCATCATCAAGGTCTGCCTAGCATATTTTTTTTTTAAAAAAAAACTGAACTCAATGGATCTCCTAGTACTCTCGTCAAATGGAGACCACTGATTGGGATTCCGTTCTGAACTTTGCTTCACAGGAGGACATGGACGTCTCCTCTTTTCACGAAAGGGATACGGGTTTATTGGATAAGGCTGGACCAAATCACCAGCTGCAGGTCCCTACTCCCCCAGTGCGTCCCCATACTCTCCATATTCTGGGATATTGAGCTCATCGCTGTCTTGTAGCAATCTCATGGAGGTTCTCCCATCGCTGAAGACCCGAACGACGAAAATGTCCTTGTCTCAGTTTCAACAACATTTTATCCAGGAGCAAATAATCATTCCCTTCCACCCGACCTTGCCCTGTTATCCTCGGATTCAGTTTTTTTCTATGTTCATTCAGAATTGCTCCTCGCAGCATCATCAAATCGCTTCATGTCGTTGCTGCCGCAGCCTTCCAGCAAAGGAGCATGGCACAACTTGGTGATTCACCTTGAAGAGAAATCACCAGTCCTGAATGTCATATTGCACGTCGTCTATGGCATGTCGTGCTCACATTACTATCCGCCTTTTGAAACCCTTTCCACTGCTGTCAGCCGATTACCATCGTATGGTATCCATCCTGCAGCACACATCACTCCTTCAACCCCTTTGTACAATATACTTCTGTCTCATGCCCCGTTATGTCCTCTCGACCTCTACATTCTTGCTTCGAAACACGATCTCCTTGACCTTGCCGTCTCTACATCACCACATCTCCTTTCATTACCCCTCTTCACTATAACGGACGAGATCGCGACCGAAATTGGTCCCAAGTATCTCAGAAGGCTCTTTTTCTTACATATTGGTCGCTCCGACGCACTCAAACGGGTACGTTGACTTCCAATGTCTGCCATTCATGCACACAGTCCTGACGTCAGTTACCATTGAGCTGTTGCTCCCGCCACCAAATCCCCACGCCCCAACACCACAGTGTGACTTTGCGGACCAAAAAACCCTCACGAGAGCATGGGCTTTGGCATCTGCCTATCTGGCGTGGGATGCTCGCCCTGGTATGTTTATACATCCGATCCCAGCTTTTTTTTTTTTTCAACTCACTTGTCGTTAGACCTTTCTCCCAGCTTTTTGGAATCCGCACTACGTCCGTTAGTAGACCACCTATCGTGCGACCTTTGTAAAGAGGCCTTGAACGACCGCATCAAAAACGTCCTTGTGCAGTGGTCCGTCATCAAAGTGGGTGCCTAACGTTAAAGCAGTATGACGTCTCTAACGACTTTCCTTAGCGCACAATATGAACTCGCATAATCTTTCGTGATCCCATCTTTGTTCCGCCACGGTTTGGCATTTCAAACGTCATCAGGTATCTCATCGACACACGGCCCCGCCCCGCATAAGCACACGCACATATCGCACCCATCCTTATCGACCTGATCGACTTCTTACAGTTCGAACCCATCTTTGCCTTCGTCGAAAATCGCCCTGTCAGCGTTTGACCGGAAACGTACTTTTGTATTTCTATCCGCCTTCTCCTCCTGGGTATTCCGTCCGTCACGTTGGAAGCCCTGAAGTTCTGGCCCTCTCGCATTTCACGACCAAATACCCTCTGTTTCCTGTGTACAATATGTGAAATCATTCTCCCCAAAAAACGGTACATTAAATCTGGATTTTTCCTGTAGTTCTAGTGACGTATCCCTTACCTTATTAGCAAAGATCATACACGTATTACTTTGTAGCCCAACTTGCCCTTACATACACGAATAATGGCATTGTACTGACCACGGAACCTTGATAATTAGTGAATAAGTGCCAGAGTGAACCTTCCTCATGATTATTACATTCGACTGACAATCGGGGTGTTACGTACAGGAGCCTGAAGATACGAAGGGTATAAGTAAATGGTTAGGAGCGGCTGAGAGAAGTGTATTCAACGAGTCTTTTCTTCAGCCAAGATAGCTTCATTCAATTCGTCGAGAGGTGCTAGCTCTTTCTTGTCCACTAGATCGAACTATGAGAAATGTTTAGCAGGCGTCACGCGACAACAACCGCTTGGAAACTTACTTCATGAACGAACAAGAAGAAATGCTTGTAGCTTGTGTTCAGATGAGCTATGAAAGTTGAATCATTTTCACTCATCATAGCAAGAAATCAGAAGAAGCTCTCGGACCTTCTATGCCCAGCGCACATATGTGATCGAAATGGCTGCTGTATACGTGCGCATACACTCTGAACAAACGACGAACTATCGTTCGTACGGTGTCTCGAAAGTTCTTTGGGAAGGGCACCCCTACATGGAGAACAATGAGGAGTTAGGTTTTGTCATATAACCCAAGTAAGAGAAGCCTCAAATGCTACTCACCGATTCTGTTTGGAAATACAGATTCATCTTCTAATAGATTTTGTACCCAGTTCATAAGTGCATCAACGTATTCAGGGGCTGGTAACTTGGTGGGTCGCTTGTACTTGACTCCATCTTCCCAGAGATACTCATATCTGTTATGCATCGGTTAGGGGGTTATGTCACAAATCTTGCAGAGGCTGGTGCGCACCTAGGACCTGCAGACATGATTGGACACTAATAAAGCAAGACTGATGAGTCAAACCATGGCGGTCAGCGAAAGATCTATCCAACCTCCTGCCGTGTGCAAAACTCTGTTACGGTCCCATACAGCATATTGAGATGATTGAAGAAATCGACCGCTGGAGGATGCAAAGTAGATATCAGATTTTGATGTGAAGACGTGAGGGTTTTCCATGCACCATGAACTGCTAGCCATTCGTTTGTGTCCTCGCCATCAGGTAGTTGCACTGCTAGCCTCAGATTGCCGGATCCCTGAGGTGATCTCAGAGCAAATCGAGAGGTATAGGGCAATTTGCGACGTACCAGAGTAGCTTCAGCATACTTCCTCAACTGATACTGCTTAGTTCCTTCGGGTACATCTTTGCGAGGTTTAAAGGTGCGAGTTTTGCCTCTGAACATTGTTCGATTGTAAGGAGTGCATTTCGGAACAGTGAACGAATGGTTGATTCTTACAGCCCGAAGAATGAGGACATTTATGTGTGATCTGCCAGAGAAAAGAGTGAGAACTGAAGAGGAATCTTCAAGGTTGAAAGTAGCTGAGTGGTGGGCGTCGTCACTGATCCGAAGCGCTCATCGACAGGCTGTCTCGGCGGTGCGGACTTCCCGGGCGACCGTGTCTCAATATTTCGTTCTCGATTCCTGCCCTCCGAGTCGGAGTCCGATACGGGCTTCAAAACTCCTTGGGTTCAGAAGCTCTTTAATCATCAACTCTCGTTCAGGCTGAATCATCGTCGGTTTCCACAGAATTGAGAGGCTTGAACATGGAACTTTGGACTCGCCGGAGGTATAGAGAACAGGAAAGGCGAGACGGTGGTTCCCTTCGCCCACTCGTCGACACAACATTTATCAGGTTCCCAGAGCCAGCCCAGCGTAGGGAAAGCTTTTATCAGTAGGGGTACATGTTAGAGATTTACGGGCGGATCAGATTGCGAGAAGTGTGGGGTTTGCCTTTCCCTACGGGGGCTCGCCGCTCTCTTCGTTTATTTATTTTATTCTAATTTATCATGTCATTACTTCAGTCTATCCCAGCTTCGCACACGCAGAACACCCGCTACCACACGCAAGAAGACATGGAGCAATCACACCAGAAGCACGAAAAATTCTGCGCAAGAGATTCTGAAATTCCTCATATCAGCAAAAGGACAACTTTGAAAGGGCTCGGGTGACAAATTCTTTACAGATCCATTTGTCACATTCACCTACCAAATTCCAATTCCCATTATCTCGTCACTCTTCTATTTTATTCCCTCCATATTCGGTTTGCATCCTTCGTATCCCGAGCGATTGATTACTGATCACCATCTCCGCCCACCACAATTGCACACTGTCTGGTCAACAGTTGAAGTCTAGCCCACTCCTTTGTGCTACGAGTTCGGTGGCAAGCCGAGAACGGGAATAACCCGCATGTCGACCGGGGCTTTGTCTACCGTAGGATACAATCTCCTTCCACAGCGGCTGAAGGACACAAGTCAAAGACGAACTCATTCCAACGAATAATGCCTTCAATCCTCTTCGTGTTCACATCCGCAGACAAGAACCTGCTCGGCGAGCACACAGTGAGTTGACTCTTTTTTTTGGTTTGCATACCTGACACCACCTCAATGGCTCTTTGATCCGTGAGTTAGGGTTACTTCCTTCCAGAGGCCGCTCACCCGTACTACACTCTGGCCCCAAAGTTCACCATCTACTTTGCGTCTCCAAAGGGTCCCAACCCTCCCGCTGACGAGGATAGCGTAAAGGTACGGCTTGGTGATTGACTTTGAATTTCACAAGATTGACCTCGTTCGAATCCCTCCCAAAGCTATATGCACAAAAGGAGTGCGCTCATGGGTTAAACGACCAAGTTGTCAAAGCTTGCTTTTGACGACGTCAACCACAAGCTCGCATCCGAGGTAGTAGAAGCTTGTAACCGCTAGAGGATCCCCAATGCTCACATTACCCTTAGTTTTATCAAGCTGGGAAGATCACAGCTGCAGTATGCCATGGACCTGCGTGAGTACGACTTTAGACTGTCCTGCGATAACAACACTGACGATTCTTGGTCAGTGCGTTGGTAGGAGCGACAGGGAAGGATGGTAAGTCTGTGTTCGACGGCAAGAAAGTCGCTGCGTTTTCAAACGCAGAAGAAGAGATTTTGCAAAAGACCAAGGTACGTCCCTGCCTATCTCTGCAGTTTTTCCCGTATTGATAGGCTGTCCCGTTCTTGGTGCGTATTTGCTGTCGGTGACCGGTATTGATTATTGAATATCCGTTGCAGCTCGAAGATAAAATCAAGGAAAAGGGAGGATTGTACGAGAAAGCTGGCCAACCATGGGAAGTAAGTACTCAGGACATTCCCTACAAATTCATGCTTTTGACCGTTCATGTTCCCAGGCGAAAGTTGTTGTCGATGGCAGTCTGATTACGGGGCAGAATCCCAATTCCGCTGCAGCTGTGGGAGAGGCCATTCTGACAGAATTACTGAGATAGTAATGGTTGATCACGGATAGGTAGAATTGACAGGCCCACGTAGAAATCTTGCTGTCTCCCAATCATTACGATAGTCCTCCAGACTACTCGTGCATAAAGTTTTGGGTGAACCAGGGAAACGTGCAAGACTTATAGGAATCAAGGCTCAGAAGTGACAAGCGAAAGTGACGCGTACCGGGGGCCTATGGGAAAGAAGCTTCTGGACTTTTGAGAGTAATTATAAAGCATAAGTATTTCAATTCTGAGTCAAGTCCCGGGACATCTCCGCCTCACTGAATAACTAACTGGTAATCCTTCCATATGTACGTTCCGGATACGAACCAGCCAATTGGATCAAAACTGGCCCAATTTTTGACCTCCAAACTAAAAGGTTTCGCTATTGCCCTCCCAATTTTTACTCCGCATACTCTCTCGGCCTCCCTCGAGTCGAACACGGGGTTTTCAGCCTATCTCAATATAGCTATATAATAACACTCTCACTCGAAAACACTGAGAAACGACGCAAGTTTACGGGCTTTAGGTATGTCCCCCTCGGTAGGTATGGGGCAACACTTACGGACCCGGAACAATTTGCAATTGAGAGGTCCAGGAATCATAATTTTGGCCGCTGCAAGTATGATGCCGATGAGCTCCAGACATATAACTATCGTCATATAGAAAGCCGTAGAAATGGTCCCACCGGATAACACAAAAGCCGGGTTGCCTATATAAAGACGAACGGTTTTGACGCAAGCACAAGGCAAAGCAAATACTCACAACACCTACGAAACTCAGACGAGACACTTCAGAATGCCTTCAATACTCTTTGTATTCACTTCGGCAGACAAGAATCTCGAAGGAGAGCAAACGGTGAGTTTCCTGTTCTCGATTGCATTCATTCATGGGACTCCGAGCTCATTGAAAAATCAGGGTTACTACCTTCCAGAGGCCGCTCACCCTTACTACATTCTGGCACCCCACTTCGACATCCATTTTGCTTCTCCAAAAGGTCCCAACCCTCCCGTTGATGAAGGTAGCGTCAAGGTGTGATCTGATTGCTGAAGGACAGCTCGGGATCGCTGACCTCTTCACGACACTCTCACCCCAGATGTTTGCAGAGGACCCGGAATCCGCTAAATGGTTGAAGGACGAGACCGTCAAATCCAAGTTGGCTAATGCCAAAAAGTTGTCAGACGTCAAGGCCAGTGATTATGACGCGGTGTTCTATCCTGGAGGACATGGTCCCGTTCTCGACCTTCCTTTCGACACCGTCAATAACAAGCTCGCGTCCGAGGTATGGTCCCAAGTAGCTGACTGGATAATGATAGCAGTCGCTCACATCTCTTCTTATCGGTCAGTTCTATCAATGTGGGAAAGTCACTTCTGCAGTATGTCATGGACCCGCGTAAGCCTCAAGCAGTTCCAAGACGAATCACAGACTCACTGCGTATTTTTTTTTTGCGACTCAGTGCGCTGGTCGGCGCGACAGGGAAAGATGGAAAGTCCATCTATAACGGCAGGAAGTTCACTGGGTTCTCGAACGTTGAGGAAGAGCAGGTTCAAAAGGTTAAGGTAAGTAGCAATCTCCAATTACTGCAATTGAAAAACCATTTGCAAATGCTGATGAATATGATTCGAACTCGGTGCTAGAGTATCCCATTCTTGGTGCGTTTTTTTATTGTCAATATTTCCGGGTCGATTGCTAACGATCACATTGTATGCAGCTCGAAGACAAGATCAAAGAACTGGGAGGGTCTTATGAAAAAGCTGCCGAACCATGGGGAGTAAGTGTTTCATATTCCTTACGGCCGTCGTCAGCCTCAACGCATCCCTGTGTCAGGAAAAACTTGTTGTCGATGGACACCTTATTACCGGACAGAACCCTAACTCTGCCAAAGCCGTTGGAAAAGCTATTCTCGAAGCACTCAAAAAATGAAGGGACATGCGTATGAATGGAAGAAGCTTCCCGTTGTATATGTATAAGTACGTTTGCCATCTACTGTAAAAGCCACAATAATATCTGGCAGTGGAATCCGCCATATTGTCGTTGAAATGGTCAAAGGAGGCGGGATATTTTCAATAACTTCATGGTTCTGCAGAGAGGCCTCTAGCTCGAGGTCCCGATACTTGAAAAGGCACTAATTGGTCCTGGTGTAGTCACCGTCTTGAGCTGTTGTCAGACAAATACCACGTTAAACGTGCCGGCGGTCCACGATATGAGAAAGGATTGAGCGAGTGCACAAAAACCTCGTCGCCCCCCTGCAATTCATTCACCTTCCAACGGGCAATGCCCTCTTTCCTTTGTCTTTACTCAGTAGACATGAACCCCTCTCAGCGCACGGACGGTAAGCTTTGCGTTCGTCCCAATGGCATCCTTTAGGTTGGTTGAAGCAGTTCCTAGCCGCGGGGTCACTACATCCCTGAGGCCGCTCCTTCTTGTTGATGAGGGGAGTGTCATCGATAACGGAAGGGGTCAGCGACGACTAAAGCCCAAAGCTCTTATCAGCTATTTGCAGAGGACAAGGAATGCGTACAATGGCTGAGGGATAAAATCGTCCAAGATTGGCCAACGCTAAAGAGTTGTCGCAAGTCAAAGCTGGCGATTACGATGTGGTGTTCTACCCTGGAGGACACCGCCCGACTATCTGATTTTCGATAAAGGCAGTGTTGCTTATATAGATGGTATTGCTAGTTTTATCAAGGAGGTGACGCCTGACCTCGAATCATTATAAGGGATTTCTCCGTTAGTGGGCGTAACTGGAAAGGATGGCAAAGTCTCTGTTTAAGGAAAGGAAATTCACTGCGTTCTTGAATGACACAAAACTCGGGACCACCAAGGCGAGTATCTATCCTCGACTGTCACTATCCAAAGGTTCCTACATCTAAACGTTATTTTCCAAGGCCATCCCATTCTCGGTATCTGTGATAATTAAAATCGGAAGTTTAATGTATCCTGTCCAGTATAAAGACAAGATCAAAAGAAAAAGCTGCCGAGCGATGAGGCCTGAGGGGCGAGTGCCACCGAGTTCGTCGCATAGTCCTTCTACCCAACTCCTCGATTACGGGGTCATGTCATGGCACCTTGCTTACGGGACAGAATCCCGCTCACACTAAACCTTTATGAGAAGTTGTTTTGGCAGAGTTTAAGAAATGAACAGTGGTCTTTAGGTTCTTCGTGACTGCTGAACAATGTGCATAAGCACCTTCGTGAGCTTGTCGCAAATGGTACATGTATTGTGGTCTGCCAATTCAGCTATTCGTACGATTTCGACTTAGCAAAGACGTCCGATGGATGTGAGGTATTACGTGCAGAAGACCTGACAACTGATTCATTTTAGGCCGTTTTTTTTTTCCACGTAGTCAATCACTTACATCGAACATGCTCCCGAAAGAACCGTATTGCTCAGTCTCAGTTGATGCATACATCTTCGCATGTGAGGTTGATGGCGCCGAGTCCGAGTAATACATAAGACAGACTCTGGTGTGACGAGGCCGATATCGCAACTAAAGATGTCAAGGTGAAGTCCTCTCATACAACTTTTAGCAATCTACGCCACGACGTCGTCCACGGGCTGCGGGTATAAACGTGGCCACTTCTTATTACATTCAATCAATACTAAGACTACAAGCCAGGGCAAAGAAAGGCACCTCTAGATATATGCCACCGACATTAACCAGCCTTTCTTGAGGGTGAAGCCATTGAGAGCCTCCTTCGCAGCTGATGCAAGTTCTGCAGACTCGAAGGTGACCTGGGCCATTTTGATTTTAGCTCCATCAGCATTTGGAACTGGGGATTGTGAAACGTGTGTAGTCCGGAAGCCTTGATATCTGGCACCAAAGATGTCAAACTCAGCTTATGAGCAGTACTTGAGAAAGGCTTACTGTTGGAAGAGAACGGAAAGAACGTCATCTGTCACTTCCTGGGGTAAATTTGTGCAGAGGAGGCGGGCAGTAGGGTGAGGAATCGTCGGGGGGACTATATCCAAGGGAGGGCCAGATACCATGTTAAACGAGCTATTGATGTTTAAAAAACAGACTCACCATAGTTAGGGTTCTGGGCAGTGTCCTCTTCATCATCGTCGATCTCCATCTCCTCGTCGTCTGAATCGTTCTTCTCCTTCTTGCGCTGGGGCTGGCCATCAGCTTGATCTTCATCTCGAGACCTCTTTTTATCGGCAGTCCCGTTTTGCTTCGATAAACCACTGGCGTTCGCGGAGTTGGGTGGTACAAAATTGGGATCTTCTCGTCGTGATGTCGCGTAAGATTTCGTTTTCGCGTAGTCGATACGCTAAGAGTATGTGATACTGAGTTACATTTCGGGGCGTTTGTACAGGCTCGACGCTCACAAGGGGTTTATCATAAAAGACCATCCCATCACATGCACGCATAGCTGCAGTTGCGCCTGCCAGATCCGTGAAAACGAGGAAGGCCTGTCCTCTCATCTTCGTGCTCTTCGATGCGACGATGTCTATGACCCGTCCGTAGGTAGTAAAGAGAGCCAATAGCTGAGATCGAAGTTCATCTTTGTTAACCTTGTCATTGAGATTATTGATGTAGAGTGTATTGTTGGGCTGGTTGGAGGAGGACATGAAAGCCGGAAAGTTGGAAGGCTTCCCCTAAATTCCCACGCGCAAAAGAATTTGGTTATTGTCGAACGACGCGACCATGGCGCGTGTTAATTACCTCCTGGCAGCTCGACCCAGGCTCGACTCAAGCTTGTCCTTAGAGCTCACGTTCGTTGCCAGCTGGCCGCTTGTCAAGGATAAAAAAACTTCCCTTCCACTCTCTTCATGAACCTTAACATGAACTCTTTTAATGCTTCAGAATGGTTGCATACATCTCTTTTACCCTTTTTCACTCTCTCATATCCCACAGACCTGCCGAAAAATCCTGATTCTTTTCATGATGCCAAATATTATGGTGTTGGACCACAGGACCTCTGCCTAATCATTACTATAATCGCCGTCTACGCTATTCTACGAGATGTGCTTCGTCTCGGGGTTTTCGAACCTTTTTCACGGTGGAAGTTGAATAGGGATCTTCAACAGAAGTACGCGACGAAGGGAATGAAGCACAATGGTAATGTCGCCAAAACGAACGGTCACAGTAGCTTACACGGGAATGGACATGTCATTACAAACGGCAATGGCCAAGCCGCTCGTCCAACGAAAAAGGAACAGCGAAAGTTCCATCGTAGTGTGCTTCGCTTCGCAGAACAAGGATGGCCAATTGTGTATTATCCTCTACAAACGGCCTACGGCGTTGTACGTTTCTCCTCGAGTTTTTTCCGTATCTAACTGATGTTCCGGCGCCTTTCTAGTACATAAACCGCGAACTCCCAACCAGACTATTCAACCCAATCGACCTGTGGGTCGATTATCCCCATATCCCTCTTGCCGGACCTCTCAAATTCTACTACCTTACCCAAACCGCGTTTTACTTGCATCAAATGTTAATTCTCAACGCTGAAGCTCCCCGAAAGGATCATTGGCAGATGATGACCCACCATGTCATTACAGTCTTCCTGATGGGAGCCAGTTATTTCTACAACTTTACTCGGGTTGGTTGCTTACTTATGGTCTTGATGGATTGGTGTGACATTTTCCTGCCCGTGAGCCATCTGTTCCTTCAGCTCCCGCTATACAAATCTAACGGAAAAACGCTAGATGGCTAAGATGATTCGCTATCTTGCACTCCCTCAAATCTATTGTGACGCTACGTTTGTATGGTGGCTCATCTCGTGGGTCGTGACTAGACATCTTCTCTTCGCAATTGTTATCTGGTCTGCCATGTTCGACGGGCCCCGCCTACACCCGTGGAAATGGGACCCCGCTAGTGGTTACTATTTCAGCAAGGGCGCCTGGGGCATGTTCATTTCCTGCTTGCTTGCTCTAGAGGTAAACGTGCAGTCCAATCTGCGAGCGTCTTGCTAAAAACATTTCGGATTTAGGTGCTGCAAATAATGTGGTTTGCGACAATATGCCGCATCGCATGGCGAGTGTTAACTGCGGGACAGGGTGCTTCAGACGACCGAAGCGATGAAGAAGAGTAATTTCCCCCCTTCGAATCCACCGCGTTTTGGTAGAGGGCTGATTATTGATTTGTGCAGCTCCGGAACTGAAGAAAAGGAAGAGTAGATACCCCGGCTGGATATTGGTTAGTGTACGTTCGCAGAAATCTTTCGAGGGGTCGCAGTTTTGTGTGCAGCAGGACTGTCGCTGTCTATGAAAATCACCATGGTCCTATAGAACGAAAGATTGCAACGTATTATTGAACCTTGTGTGCTTACACTCTCAGTCATATCCAGGGGCGCTTTTCTTAGAACACAATGTCGGAAAAACTTCAAGTGAGTTGATGAACCGAATAAGACACTGTGGACCTGCCTTATACATTATATGTCGCCTTTTTGGCCTTCTTTGACCCTTATAGCCACCTATAAGAAAAGGTGAAGTTCTTGATATGGGCTATTAATGTGTAAATAGGTGTAACGCCGACGGCACCTTCGCTGATGAGTACAAAAGTCACATGCTGAGTCAGATGTGACTTGCCCTATCGGGGGGAATCTTCGACCTCATACCTTCATCTCACCCCAACGCAGCCCTGTTAATCACTTATAACTCAGCCTTTACAACTCTCATAATACCTAGTTTTACGACGAGCAAATGATGGCAAGCTTCATGAGCATGTTTGGGGGTAGAAAGGATCCGAAGCAGTCAGCAAGAGATGCAATTGTTGGCTTGCGGCAACAGCTACAAATGATAGAGAAGAAGGAGGAATACCTGCAGAAGAAGATAGACGAGGAACATGCTAAAGCTAGGGCAAATGCTGTATCGAATAAGGCTGGTATGCGACCATAATATTCGAACAATCTCAGACGATTCGATATGTTGACGAGAAATCGACCACTCCTCTTGAACAGTTGCAACCGCAGCCCTTAGACGGAAGAAGGGGCACGAGACAGAACTGGACCGATTAGCGGGGACAAGGACCCAACTCGAAATGCAAGTTAATACCTTGGAGTCTGCGAACCTCAATGTCGAAACTATGGCCGCGATGAAGAAGGCTGCAGATGTGCTGAAGGGAATACACGGAAAGATGTGAGTCATTTCTGGTTTTGGTGACCTGACTGCGTCGAATGTTTATACTGGGAAATCAGGACCGTCGAGCAGGTCGATGCTACCATGGATGCTGTGCGGGAGCAAAAAGCGGTTGCGGACGAGATTGCAGAGATTATTTCAATGCCCACAGGAACGGATACGGATACGGTACGCCGAATTATGCTCCACTGTTTACCGGTATTAATACGCGAGTGGCAGTCCGAACTTGAGGGTGAGCTGGAAGAGCTCGAGCAAGAGGTGTTGAACGAGAGACTACAAGGGGCGGAGCATGTTCCGATTCATAGACCTGAAACGGGTCGCGCAGAATCAAGTGAGTCTTATCAGTTAAGTCAAACGAAATTTCCGCTTTAACGTTTACATAGGTCGACAACAACAAGAAATCGAGGATGAGGAGACTGAATTGAAGAGGTTGCAGGCATCCATGGCCATGTAGTACTTCGTATCTCTTAGTTTCCTTCGCGTTCATTACCTATCCATCTCTTCCGTGTCTTGTTGCATATCTGCACTGTAATTTTTCGTTGTGTCAATCGGGAAACAACGATCTTTCGTTGTCAACCAACAGAAGGAATCTCATTAGTATTGTACTAGTGATCAGGATCAGACCTACTTCCAAGCTGGAATGAAGATATTGCATTTGGTATCGTTATGATGTGCTTCAAGTAAGTTAATAAATGTGTGCGATGAACCGTCACCCAAAAGAAAAAGTATGATGCCACGGGAAAATCAAGAGTGACCCCCAGCTATGCGAAGTCCAAGAACGCGTCGCACATCGGACGTGAATCGAAGTGAGTCCAGAACAGGAAGTAAATCTAACAGCGCCTCGTCTGATGGATCGTGAGTCCAGCCTTCAATCGGTATACCATTGGCTAAAAAAAGAATGAAAAAACTTGAGCAAAACTAAGTGGACATCGTTGATACAAGTCAGGAACTGACCTTCGTTGACTTTATAGCTCACAGGAGAATTGTCCACTAGACAAACCCTCGCGAGGTCAGGTTCTACAATAGTGAGGTCCTTAGTGTACGACCCATTCGGTAACTGAGTACACGACTACGGAGTGTATGGAAAACCAGGTTTGGTCAGATAATAGAAAGAGCAAGCGACAACAGAAACTTGTGAAGAGGGCTCACTCACATCTCTGAACAACCGGTTCCCCAAAATCCCCCTTCCAGCATCTAACCAATCAATGACTGGATCTGCGTACTCTTTCATTGAAGCGGTGAATATCACGAGTGTATACCAACCAGAAACCTAGTAGAACAAGGAACATTTTCGAGATGGAGAAACGATAGATAACCCTAGAGAAAGTGACACATACTGTTCGAAGGAAGAAGTCCACAAACGGCCGTTTGTATACGTGGTAGAGAGTACTCCTTCCACCTAAGACAACCTCAACAACGTGACCAGAACCCGCTTTCCTACTCCCAAACGCCCTTATCCCGAATAGACCAGAACTACCTGTATAGTTAGGCATAGGCCGTGAAGTTGAATGTATGAGTGTTTCGTCCAAGTCAAGTACCAAAGTTTTCTGAAAATGAAATGGACTTTTCCGTGTCGTCAACGTCGGAGTTGCAGAACGCGGTGTGCTTGATGCGGAATCAGTTGCTGCTCGACCTGGCGTTGGAGAATCTGGAGAAACAGAAATAGATGGTGGTACCCTGGCTACGCTTCTGTGATCTACCGCTGAGATTGTTGACGTTGAAGAGGTCGACGACAAGAAGGAAGAAGCTTCATCATCCGTAGTGGTGTCCTCCCCGAGATCCCTTTTCTCATCAGGTTCTTGGCCAGCTGGGAGGTAGCCGGTGATCAACGACGTCCATGCCCTTCTAAAAGTCTCCCATGCCCATGCTAATATTCGAATCAGATATACTCGCCCGATTAATGAGTCCGAATGTGATTTAGGCAAGATTGGGGTTTCTAGTGACAGAGATGATGGTGGTGTGGGTCTTGTCGTCGAACTCGAAGGTTCTGATGATGAAAAGGACGAGCTTCGTCGCTTAGAGTGTGAGTGAGAGGTTGAGGGAGGAGAAAACAGGAATGAAGTGGTCGACCAGGTCTTTACCCGTTTGAGAGGCGGATCTGGCGGATATTCTGAAGATGGGGTCGATGGCGGTGTTTTCGCAGAGGCAAGCACGTCAAATTGTCGAGAAAGATAGGCCAGAGAGTTCATTCTCTGTCTTGGCAAAGCTCGACGAGAACGAAGGGAAGAAGAAAGTGGGGGCAGTTGGAAGATCAGGTGTAATGAGTTGTAGCATTCGCTAACGTCCCACCACGCGAAAGGGTTGCTGGATTTCCAAATGGCGTTAAATCTCATTCATCTGTTTTCTCGGTATCTGTCTCCCAGTTCGAATAGTAGGACACGTTGCAGCGCAATGAATTACTGAGCATAAGATATCTATAACTAATCATTATATGATAAATCCTGACCCTTTCTGCTCTGGGGAAAGCTGGAGAGATGGTCACAAGCTCTCAGGAACTCTCGCCATTCATCGTCAGAAAAAATGTCCCGACAAGTTAACTGAAATGAACAATGTCAGACCTTGATATCCAATGACAAAAACACAATTCATTTTCCAACCTGACAAAGAGCAGTTTTCTGGTTCGCCTCCAAGTCAAGAGTACTTTCAGTTACGGCATTTATCGGGTCGGTTCTTGGTATATGGATAAGTTCCTGATTCTGCCGAACGTTGGAACTGGACCGTAACATAAAGGTCTCTTCGCCGTACTGCACCGTAAGGGGAGTATCGGGCTGCTGAGCTTGTGTATCAGTGAAGTTTAAGCTTTGATACATTCGCACATGAATCGGGGTTTCTCAACAAAGAAAGAATCACTCTTACAATGAAGTGACAGCGTCTGCATAAGCTGTCAACTCCCTTGGCCAGTCTGCAGCTTCTACCGCACGGAATTCCGAAGCTGAAAACCGTATATCCATAGGACTGAAGTGTTCGGTTCGAATCAGCTGCTAATTGGCAACAACAAAGAACAAAAATAGTCACACACCGATCCGGTAACATCACGTCTATTACACTCTCACTCCCAAGAGAACATTTTTGCAAAAATGAGGTTTCAGCTACTTGCTCCCGCTCGGCCATCGGGGTATCTGTTTCTACACCATCGGACCCTTCCGCAGGAAAAGGCGGAGTATCGTTCCTTGGTGCGGAAGAAAGTGTCATCTCAAACTTGATCACTCTCGCAACTTGATTCCCCTCCTCAGCTGACGCCGTTCTGGGGAGAGCTTGATAGACCAGACGATGAAGAATACTTCTATTTCCGGGCGGAGACTCGAGTAATGTGACCGGTAAACTGGCTCATCCCCACATTAAAAATTGTTTGGATCGTGAAGGGTGGAGCTTACCTTGTAGTGAAGATGTGTTTGGCACGATGGCTACTGAGCCAATTAAGGCCTTTCGCTAGGGGCCAGGAACCTTTAATCGGTGGAAGAATGGATGTTTGAGGCGAGGGAAATAGTAAATGCCCCATCCTTTTAAATTTCTACATCTGAGAAGGGTGCAAATAACGCTTTGTCCAGAATCTGGAACTCACGTCGCGTGAACTTCTTTGGTGTCCGCTGAACACGCCACAAACGGGCTTTTTAAAAGCTGTCTCAAATCCTTGTCATTACTGCAGGCGGTATGAGTAACAATCTTTCCAAAGACATTATATGTTGAATCGAACGCACTCTTCCAAATCAATTATACGTCCCCGTCCAAGCATGAGTCCGCCAGTTTTATTAATGTCTTCGGCGGCTTCAATTCCAATCCATTCGCCTACCCTTCGTAGTCTAAAAGCACTCTTTGCATCCAAAATCCAAGGAAGAGTTCGTGTAGATAAGAAGGGGTATAGTGCATAGCTATGTGGAAACATGGTCATTGGGATGGGAGTTGAACTGGCCACGCCTCGAGGGACATATGTCACCATGGAGGGTTGTGCGTCCTCTGAAGTCTAAAGAGCCACATCAGGTCTGTAAGGGAAAGAGACAAACATTGTGTACCAGACAAGAAGCTTGTGTAGCGAGTCTTTTTGCAACAAAGGCAGAACGGGGATTGCTTCGCTTGTACGATATTCGTATCTTTTGAAAATGGCATCAAGACGTAAACGAATCAAGGAACGACCAAGAGAAACAATCCGTACCTTTTTGGAGCCAAAATTTTCTGCGAAAGCACCTGATATACGGGATACACGTTGGAGCAAACTGTTGTTGATGGTATTATCCGTTGGAAGGGATAGGAAGTCTTCTTCAATTTCCTAGGGGGAATTTCTCCGAATCAGAATTGAATCAATCGTACGACGGCATCTGACTTCACCTCTTTCAGAGTCGCTATCCTAACCCTCAAATGATCCAATGCACCTCGTAGGCCTTCCACTTTGAGACCGAGAGGTTTCGGAGAAAACGCCACATGTACGTTGAATTCCGTCGAGAACTCGAGCAGATCCGATCCATCTGTAAGTCACTCAGAAATCAGTAAACAGCAACATCCTTCAAGACGACGTAAAAACCGGCCTTTTCCTAGAAACAAGAATGACTGAGGAGGGTTGAGAGGGAAAACTAAAGTTAAGTTCCTCGTCATCAGCACAACCACTCATAGAGAATAAACGACGTACACTCCGACTCAACCTCACTCCAGTCCCTCCTCCTCTTCTGCACCTCCGTCAACCTCGGCCACCCCCAAGCCTGTTCAATAATCTGTACCGTATATGCAGACTTTGTCCTCTGTTTCGGCCTAACCACATCCAAAATATCAACAAAGTGAACAAGCTGTTTCTTATTAAACGCTTGTTGAACCCTGTCCAAAAGTTGATTATATTCAACTTCGTATTCCTTCGGGTTCGTAGTTGGATCGGAATGTTGAGAGGGTCTAAGACGTGTCAAGTCAGCTAGAGTGACTATATCTTTACTAGCTGCAAGTTCAGCGAGATATTCTTCGACTTTGGTTTCTTTCAGAAGGTTTTTGGGTGGGGGTTTTGGGGTTCTTTTGGGGGATGCCTTCTTTTTTGATTTTGGTTTCGGGTCGGAGGATGAGGATGAGATATGGCTATTACTACCTTCGGGATACAGCGCTTGTTGAAAGGCTGCTTGCGCAGAGTAGAGACGGTGTACCCGGAATGAAAGACATGAAGGGCAGATCCGACGTTTCAAGATGGAGGCAATGGACATGAGAATATGATCTTTCCAGCTCTGGCACGTAAAATTGTGCCGACGCTCGCGTGGCCATGGGCGCCAAAGCGGTCAGGTTTCCCGGTTGCTACAGGCTCTTGAAACTTCAAAGCTTCCAGTTTGAATAGGTAACTCGTTAATTGAACATAGACATTGCCCACACTTTGATGACTACATGCCTACTTAAGTGATGTACCTGAATCCCGTCGTAGCTTCAGCCCCCTTCTCCGAATCATCCTCCTCCAGTTCCAGTTTCTTATTCAACGACATCAAATGAAGCTTCATAACAAGACACATTAAAATCGATACTCCAGCCGTAGCGATACAAATAGCATAAGAGTATCGGTAAGATGGGTCCCAGCTTGCTGGCCAGACATATCTAGGAAGCGGGAGGAAGTAAGCACCGGACTTTTAGAAAAACAAACAGAGAAGATGAGTGAACTTACGATCCGGCTACATTTCCCAACTGCGAAAATGCATTGATAAACGCAAGGGCAACAGCACGTTTCGAAGGGGGTCGAATAAAAGTGTTGCTAACCCAAGCAAGCATGACAATGAACCCAGCGTAGGTTTGCGCCATCAGAAACCTAGAAGAGATGTTACGTTAAAACTCGAGGGCTTAGAACAAATGCCGATCGGAGACCTACAGTGCGACATATCTCGCTGCGGTGTTCATAGTGCTGATCGCAATGATGAACCCTACAATTCCAAAGGTGAGAGGGAACACGATATGATAAAATCGTTCTCCTGTCTTATCTGAATGACTGCAGGGAATCAGCGTCCTGAACGGTCACGATCAAAAGAAAGGAAACAAAATTCACCGAGCTATAATAAACGCAACAATCGTAGCGAACCCCCAAGGTGGAGCACATAACAACAGACTGATCGTCCTACTATACCCAAGCGTGTCTGTCAACGTGGGGAAGAACGCGTTGAAACTCAACGCAACAACGAGAGCTGTCAGCGTAAACGCAAACCACCAAACTCTCCAATCCACAAAACACAACCAAAATCCTGACACTTTTTTTCCAGTTTCACTTTCATCAGAATCACCAACTCCTACGTCTTCTTTCATCCTTTGCATGGCCAGTTTCCTTTCGAGCGGAGAGAGCCATTTGGATGTTTCAGGGAAATCGGGGAGGATGAATAGAGCGACGACAGCTATGGCCATTGTTATTCCGCCTTCGATGTAGAAGAGCCATCTGTGTGAGGTAATCCGCGAGTCGTTCGTAAAGGCCAGTAGAGTTGTCGGACAAGGAATTACTCACCTCCAAGCTGCATGGCCGAGTTTATCACCCATTCCCAAGATACCTGATGCGATCAGTGCACCTGAAAGGTGGTAAGTAAAAAAGCGGGTAGGGAACCGGTCCACAGAAAGATAATATACCAAAGGCATTGGAGATGAGGTTTCCACATGCAAGGATGGCGGTCCGAAGCCCGATTTCGTCTCGTCTGTACCACTAAAAAGAGGACATAAGATCAGCCTTTGGTAACCAACAAATCAAAAATTGGTTTTACCTTGGACAGCAAGAACAACGCTCCAGGGAAGAAAGCGGCTTCGACGAAACCGAGGAAGAACCGGGTGAGCAGTGCACCGACGAAGCTGGAGGGTTACGGGGGTTTATGGAGGGCCTGCACAAAATAAACTCAAAACGTACTTGTGCGTAACGCCTTTAGAGAACCGTTCCCGGCGGACCAGATGAGTATGGAATGGAACGCAAGGAACGTATGGACGGCTTTCAACGTACCGGTCAACACCGAGATCATTCCCCATATAAGGATGCATACAGGGAGGTAGATCGATGGCTTTCCTATCCAGTTTAAGAACATGTTTCTAATTGAAAGAAAAAATCATTCAGTGAAGACGGCAGCGGAAAAGAACGAGATTGTGAGCTTACGAAGGAATTTGCATGAGGATGTATCCGACGTATAAAATCGATAAAAGAGTCGGGAATTCTTCTCCTTGTAGGTTCAAATCCTTTTCCAGTCCCCTAGCACGAGCAGCACTGATTCCGTAGAAGTTAGTCCCCTCGAAAACGGTTGTCTCTACCCAACCAAGACAACTCACGCTGCGTTGTTTCTGTCGATCTAAGTGAGAAACACATTAGCTGGAATCGAAAACCTGGGGGGGGGGAAGACTCACATAATTCAGGATGTAAATTACAATGAGGATACTCATCCTGAGGTCAATTCTCAACAACAACTTCTTCTCCAATGCTTTCCTAGCTTCGTATCCCCCATATTCTGCATCGGGATCATCATCCGTAGTATAACCGTTTTGAACATCCAGATTTCTAGGACTCTTTTCGTTTTCATGAATGGAATGGGTCGACCCGGCCATTATGGTTTATCCACAACTTGAAAGACCGGGAGGGACTGGAGTGAGAGGCCAAGGTGGAAGTACCCGCATGATTTTGGGCTTTTATAGCGCATTGAGTCGATGTTGTGATTCGATCTGATTGTCGCGGAGATATATAATGGAAAAAATGGAGCGGAAAAATAACAAAACGTGTCAGGGCTGGTGACAGACCTAGCAAACATGGGGTACCGGGTATTATAACTTGGCGTTGATAGATCTGATTTGTTGAGGCGAGAAGCATGAGGTCAACTATTAGGGACCCGCCCGGATCCCGGAGCTATATACTTCATAAGTCTTGTGCTGTCATATGTGTACTAGCCTATATACTCGCAGTCCCTCGACCCTTGCGTGCGGAAAGTGGGTAAGGTGAGGTCGATTTCAGCCTGAGAGAGGGAACGACAGGTATCCGGATGTTGGGCTCTCCTATTAGCCGACGTAAAAAAATTGTCGACCCTGATCCCGATCGGCGAGGTACCACAGTCACATGACTCAAGCACGCGTACTACGCGTTGTTTTCGTTTATTGATTTCATAGCTCCTATCCTCCGGCTCGGTCCCTGCTCTCGAGTTCTCGACCTCGATGTCCAGCCACGGTTACGACCTCGCCCACTCAACAACGACAGCTACCACTACCACATCCTTAATGGTTACACCTTTGCCTGCTATAGCGGCAACGGTACCTATACCGCTAGAATTCATAAACTCCCTCTCACTTCTTTCACTCCACCAACTAAAACAGCTACAGCTGTCAGAAGAAGATTGTTGCCCGATATGTTTAGTTTCCTTTGGAGACATTCTCAGTGAAAAACCAAATTCCTTAGAAGGGGATTCTACGTTGGACGCGGTTTTTGGCAATGGTGTTACTAGATTGGAAGCTTGTGGACATGTGTTTTGTTTGAAGGAGTGAGTAGCTTATCACTTACCCTTCTTAAAGTTACTGACAACCAACTGTCTTCCCTCTTTACTACTGTTGTAATCCCCTAAGCCTCGTAGAATGGATCAACGGAATGGTACGCGTTTACAACTCACATTAAATCTTAACTGTGCCTCAACCTCTCCTTCCCTCGACACAGCACGGAAACTGCCCAACCTGCCGACACACATTCCTTAACATCCGTCCTCCTTCAGATTCAGACGACGAATCTTCAGACGGTGGAGAGTACATTCCTCCAGGCTCGGACGACGACGACGAGACGGAATCATTATATGACAACTACAGCTTTAGCTTTCGTTATGCTACCACTAACACCACCACCGACATCGACAATCCCTACGATGATGATTACGACGTTGAAACTAACTTTGGAAGTGAAGGATTTACTACCGACGCTGATGCCGATATGGCAACAGATATAGACACAGATATAGACGTCGAAGCCGCCGAGCCAGTGGTGTTTGATATAGGCATTACTGGTGTTTGGCAGGTTGAAGGGGACATTCACGACTACGATGGCGGTGACGACGACTACACGGATAGTGATACGGACGGGGATTCGTCTTTCATACATTCGGACGAGGCTTTCGCAGGAGAAGCGGTTCAAATGGGTAAGCAAACCTTACTTGCATTCGTGCCCACGGGTGTTTTTTTTTTTTGCTTTTGAATCATCTTGACGTACGCCCTCTGACTGCCTTTTGTTATAGATGACGGATCTGTGTCAATACATGAAGACTCGGAGGTGGGAGTTGGGACTACGGACGACATTCGTGAGGGTGTGGAGCAGAAGTAAAGAAGTACCGAGTCGGAGTTGTCTGTCGTACCGATTTAATATCTCCTATCGACACCATGAATCATATTTAAGGTATTCTGTGCACGATATATTTCTATGTAACGATCCAGATGTATGTACATTCCTTCCAAGTCCACAAGTAAGTATCACTCCCCTATCTACCGTTACAACATAAACCTAAACCTCCCGTCCATCTCACCCTCATTCAAAGTCTTCAACTGTTGCCGGAACCACCAACACATGATAATACCCAACGTCGTTGACGCTGCGCAAATCACACAAGAAATGGTATAGTCTGGACCCCAACTGGGAGGCCAGGCGTAAGCTCCGAAGATGTTTCCTGTCGTTGCAACAGTGTTGATCAAGGCGATGGCGACTGCACCTTTTTCAGGCGGCTGCGAAACAGAACCGGATTCCCATGCTAGGAAGATTATGAAGCCTGAGTAGGATTGGGCCATTAGGAAGCTGGAGCGGATGAGAAGGGGGAAGTCAATCCGAGAATTTTAATACGGAGGTGGTTTGACCGGCTTACAATGAAGTATAACGAACAGTCATGTCTTTCGACATTGCAAGGAAGTAGCCAACTATTCCTATACCAAAAGCAAGTGTAATATGCGTACACCGCTCTTCAACCTTATCCGAATGTCTGGAGAAACTGCAGTCAGCTTTCCAAAAAACGAGCCAGAAAAGGAAAGACAGTCAGAACCTGGAAAGAATCACAGCAACAATGGCAGCAACCAACCACGGAGGCACACAAAGTAAAAGTGTAATAACAGAGTCGTATCCAAGAGACTTGATAAGCGTCGGGAAGTAGGCGTTGAATGACAACGAAACCACAAAACACGTCAATGTCGCAGCCAACCACCAAACTTTCCAATCCGTGACTGCCAACGAGAATCCCCCACTCCACCCGGAGGCTCCGTAGCGCTGGGCGCGCCTATCGTGAGTTCCCGTATCCTCCGTCATCCTCTTAATCGCCAATGCTCGCTCTTCCTCTGTGAGCCACTTCGAAGTCTCTGGGAAATCTGGGAGGATTAACCATGCAAAGAATGCCATGACGGCTGTTAGACCTCCTTCGATGAAGAACAGCCATCTCCAAGCGTTGTACCCGAGGAGGCCGTCTGTGGTTCCGAGGATGCCGGAGGCAATTAAAGAGCCTGTGGCGTTTGAGATGAGGGAGCCTATCGAGAGATATGCGGTTCGTTGGGAGAGTTCGTTGCGTTTGTACCATTTTGAGAGGAGAAACAGGGCGCCAGGGAAAAAGGCTGCTTCCACAAAACCTAGGCAGAAGCGGCTTAAGAGAGCTTGGAAGAAGCTGCGAGAGTTCCCGTTAGACTGGGTCGGGATGAATGTTAGAGTGGTAAGGAGAGGAGAATAACTGACCTTGTGCAGAAGCCAGTGCTTATAGATAGAGCGCCCCATAGGATCATGCAAGCTGGTAAGTAGATGGATGGTTTACCCATAACGTTCATGAAGATGTTGGAGGGAATTTGCATAATAATGTATCCGACGTAGAGGATCGAGAGGATACTAGCAAATTGACTTCCATGTAAACCCAAATCCTCTTCAAATCCATGTAGCCTTGCAGCACTTGCGTTGTTTCTGTCGATATCTGTGGAGATTTAGAACAGGTGTTTCTCCCAAAATCGGAATAAAACGGCGCACAGTTTAGGATGTAAATAACAATCAAAATACTCATCCTCGTGTCTACCTTTCGCAACAATCTTCGTTCTAAGTCCTGTCTTGTGTTTATTTCTTCTTCGCCTTCTTCATGATCTGGTAATAGAGGTCTGAATTCTTCGTGTTCAGTGAGAGAGTTTCTCGTCATTCTAGGAAGGAGCCAAGATAAGCGCTCATCGCTAGCATTCGTCACAAGCTGTCCGATCCGAGTCACACCCTACCTTCAACATCATGGTTTCGACAGAATATTTTAGAGTTATCTCTTCTACTCTTTCTATCCCAAAAGATCCAAATATCTCAATTCCAGTTGGTATACTAGCCTGCCAACGCGACCCGCTCCTCCGTTCTATTCAAACAACAGTCGTCACTTCTACTGTATATCGACCACCTCTGTCCTCGAAGAAAACCAAAAACTCTGTATCCGCTCCAACTCTTCCCAGCGAGCCAATACTTCAAGTAGTCCTACACGATACTATTATTTTTCCTGAAGGAGGTGGTCAACCTACAGATACAGGTTTAATCACAACAAACGACGGAAAACAGTGGACCGTACTTCAAGTAAAACGACACGGTGGTGACGCTGTTCACTATGTACACGTTCAAGACCGTGATACAGGTCGAGCTTTAGAGGCTTTCGCAGCTGGTACTCAGCTCACTGCTTCTCTAGCAGATAAAGACTTCGATCGTAGATACGATCATGTACGCCTTTCTTCCTGCCTTCCCTTATCCAGTATATCGTTAATGAACGAGGGTAGATGTCACTACACACATCCCAACATCTCCTCTCCGCACTTCTAGAAACCAAGCTCAACCTCCCAACCTTATCTTGGTCTCTCACTACCTCCCCATCTCCTTGCTACGTCGAACTTCCCCGTGCTTTGACCCCGGAAGAAATCCTGATGATACAAAATGAAGCAAACCAGCTAGTTAGAGAAGGCCGCCGCGTACACGTCGAAGTTTCTGAACTCGATCGTGAAACCGAAAAACCGGTCGATGTTCTCGAGAATGGTAGAACAGCAGGAAAAGCTTTACCGGAAGATTACACTGGCGGTGTCAAGCGTGTCGTTGTCATCGACGGTGTTGATAGTAATCCGTAAGCCCTCATTCTCCTTCGTGAAATAAAATAAACTACAAGGAAGCTCCCATATAGCTGCTGTGGAACCCACCTCCCCTCAACATCTAACCTCCAACTCTTCCTCCTTCCCCAAACCGAAAACCTCTCCCGCGCAAATTCAAACAACACTCCTGATACTACCACTACCACCAGCCGCTTATTCTTCCTCTGTGGCCCTCGGCTACTCGCACATTTAGCTTCTTTCCATGGGCTTCTCACTACCACATCTAGTATTTTGAGCTGTGGTACTCCTCTAGTCCCAGATCGAGTATCTCAGATCATTCAAGACAGGAAGAGAGCGGAAAAACGAGTGAACGATCTCGAAATAGAGTTGGCGAAAGCGATTGCTGACGGAATCTTGTCTGAGACGAGAGATAGAGATAGCTCTGGATCTCAGGGCGTGTTTAAGAAACACATCCATCGAACGGACGATGGTTCTCCTAGCGGAGGTTTGCTTTCGGGAATTGCGATTGCTGTTGCCGATCAGGCACCGGCTGGTGGTACTAAATACCTGGTCGTTCTATCCTCCTCACCTTCGTCACAAACCTCGGTTTCTATTACTTCAGTTCTTGTCTTTGGCTCGGAGGATGGTTTAGTTAAGACTGTGGGTGAAAGGTTGAAGACGAGACTTGGAGTGAAAGGTGGAGGTAAGGGGCCCAGGTGGAGCGGAAAGTTTGTTGGAGTTTGGAGGGAACCAAAGGAGGGAGCGGTAGCTGAGGAGATACTCAAGGAGGTACAGTGACGCGAAGCCTATAAGGGAGAAATCTACTAGGTAGAGCCGAATGCCTAACCCGTGGTGAAAAATGGCACGCACGAGAGAGATTTAGAGAGGGGTAATTGCGGTGAGGTAATGGGGCCGGGTATTGTTCAGCCAATCAACGTTAACCTCAATTCCCGATCAATCCTCCGCTCACTATAGCCACCTATTCGACGTTTTTGTGCAGTGAGAATCGAGAATCCCTACATTTTTCGCTGTCGGATTTGATGCAACATTATCTCACCTGTCTCTTTTTGGCTTTCTTTTATCTTCGCTTATGGCTGTTATATGTACTTTACATGGTCATGGGAAAATTTCGACCCGATTTGACAAGTCCAAGCATTAAAACGTTGAATGCTCCATTTGGTTGTTAAGCCGTTTCTGACGCGACCACCACCTTCCATGACGGCCGAATCTCAAGAACATGAAGAGTTCAGTCCTCTGTTGCGAGAAGAGGAAGATGTCAAATTGAGACAAGAGCTGGAGAAGAGATTGCTACGAAAAGTCGATGCAAGAATGGCTATCTTGATTGTAATTTACGTTCTCAACCGTTTGTCTCTCTTTCTCTACACACATACGCTATTCTAACTCGGGTCACTGCAGATATCGACAGAAACAACGCCAGTGCTGCAAGATTATACGGCTTTGAAGAAGATTTAGGTCTGCAGGGCAGTCAGTTCGCTTCCGTTCTATCCATTCTCTATGTTGGATACTTCATCATGCAAATTCCCTCCAACATTTTCCTGAACACTATGGGCAAACCATCATTATATCTTCCGGCTTGCATGATTTTATGGGGTGTCTTCTCTATAAGCACTGGATTTGCCACAAAGTCAGTCTCTCTACCGTATACCGTTGAGATCACTCCAATCTCTCTCTCTAATCGGGAACCGTCTCCAGCTTCTTCCAAGCCCTCTTAAGCCGCTTCTTTCTAGGGTTCGTAGAAGCTGCATTCATTCCCGGCGCTATCTTCCTCCTCTCAAAATGGTACAAACGAAACGAACTCTCTCAACGAACCGCATACCTCTCCTTAGGCTCCCTTATCTCCAATGCTACAGGCTCCCTAATCGCCTCCGGCATCCTCGGAACTACAGGCGGTATCCTCGGATACACCGCTTGGAGGTGGTTATTCTTCATCGAAGGAGGATTGACCGTCTTCATGGCAGTCTTTGCGTGGGTAATCCTCCCTGATTTCCCGGAAACTTCGAGCTGGCTTTCAGAGGAAGAACGGGCGTTGGCGATTAAGAGGATGACGGAGGATACGGGGACGCATGATAAACGCGCTCAACGCTTCGATTCCTCGTGGAGCCATGGTTTCTCGTTGGCGATCACGGATTGGAAAGTTTGGTGGCTTGCTGCGATCACGACGTGTTTTATGATTTCCTTGTCGTTCAATGCCTATTTCCCGACGCTTATCAGATCTATTGGGTATGATGCCGTGACTACGCTGTTGCTTTGTGTCCCTCCGTGGGTGTTTGCTGCCATCGTTACGGTGTTCCTTTCTAGGTGGGTGTAAATGCTGTATATCTCTGATCGTTTGGAACTCAGGACTAGTCTAGACACTCGGATAAAGTTGAAGAACGATGCTTGCATATCACGCTTTCTTACACCGTAGGGATCATTGGTTTCCTTTTCGCAATGTCAAAGAATATGACTGTTCGGTATACCTCATTGTAAGTCTCAGACATAACCCTCCGACTGCTCCACCCTCTGATCACCTTCCTCTCAGCTTCCTGATGGCCCAAGCTTACGCAGGCTACATCATCTTCCTAGCATGGGAATCCACCTCTGTTTCTCAACCTCCAGAAAAAGGTGCAGTCGCCATCGCCTTGGTAAACACCATCGCAACGACAGGAAATATCTTTGGATCGTACGCTTGGCCTCCCAGCTGGGGACCCGACTATGCACCTTCTTGTGCAATTTGTGCAGCTGTGACGGTTTTGGGCGTTTTAATGTGCTGGTGGTTCAGACAACGGTTAAAGGTCTTGAATAAGGGTGAAATAGATGGGAAGTTTAGGTTTATGTTGTAAATCCGACCGCGAATTGTAGGGAATTAGGAGATACGTAACTTGTGGACTTACATTTCTGTATGACTGTACGTACGTTTAGATCATATATTTTCTGGAATTTTTCTTTCACTCTCTTCGCCTCTAGGACGACTCGGGAAGAAGCGCTGAAAAGCGTGACGCTCACAAGTGACATACGCACCGTCGGTCCGGTCAACATCTGCTGATCAGTTCTCCTTTCAGTGCTTCGCCGAGCATTGTCCGCCGCTCTTTAAAGAGCCCACCGCGAGAAACGATGATCATAATTCTCTCAAGGCAGTCTTACTCCTTCAAACCCCCATCATGCCATCCCCAACGTCGCTAACCACACGTTTTCTAAAAGACTGGAGTTTCACTCAAATAGGCGGAGGAGAAGGAACCAAAGACGGAGAGTGGTTGGATATCCCGAACGATCAGTTTCCTACGACTGTTCATGTAGAGTTATTGAGGTTAGGGAAAATACCTGATCCTGTGCGCTCTCTGAAGTGTTTTTTCTTTCTGCTGGTGAATTCACTGACTCTTTAGTTTTCCAGTTCTTAGGATTGAATGAATGGGATGTTCAATGTTCGTCTCATTTTTCACCTCCGTTGGTTCTCTCAACTGACCAGGAATACTCTTGTGTAGGGATCGGAGAAAGTCAATGGGCGTTCAAAACCTCGTTCAAGCTATTCGATGAAGAGCTCTCCGCTCCTCACGTCGATTTAGTTTTTGAAGGTTTGGACACGTTCGCTGAGGTTGTTCTGGTGAGCCGCATTCTTCAGTGACCTGTTCCATAAGTCGTTAACGGGTTAACGCAACCTCTTACTTTAAACACGACCGGTCCTGCGCACAACAGAATGGGAGCCCGATTCTCAAGTGAGTTTCGAAGCTCCGCATCATCACTATACCGCCACCTTTCGTGAGTCCGCGGGGGTTTCTGACCTCTGGAATAAAAACAGAACGGAAAATCAATTCGTCGAGTATCGAGTGGACATAAAATCTTTTGCAAAAGCGGAGAATGACCTTGTTATTAACTTTGAAAGTGCGTTCATGAGAGTACGTGACGCTTCTGATTACTGTTTTCCTCTCAAGTTTCCTGAAATATACACTCGTAACAGGGACGTGATTTAGAAAAGAAACACGGGAAATTAAACCTCTGGAACGGGGATTCGAGTCGTCTTCATGTTCGAAAGGCGCAATACAAGTGCGTAAATCACGTTTCTCCCCCTCCACCCTCCCTTGTGGTACTTTTTAACAAGTTCTGGAGACTTACTGTTCACTCTTCATAGCTACGGCTGGGATTGGGGTCCCATCCTAATGACCACTGGACCTTGGAAGCCCATCAATCTCCAAACGTACGGCAACCGCATAACGGAAGTAGACATTCGAACTGTTGTTTCTACGGATTTGGATGTGGAGTTGAATGTTCAAGTCGAAGTATCAGATAACCCTTCGTCTGTGAAGGTCTTACTGAAAAGTCCAAATGGGTCCGTAGTAGTGACCGATACGACTACCTCGGATGGGAGGGTTTCCTTCAAATTTAAGTATGGAGAACTGGACCTATGGTACCCGGTTGGGTATGGAAAGCAGCCTTTGTATACCGTTGAAGTAGAGGTTAAAGATGTTAGTCCTGGTTCCTTTCTTCCACTCTATGCTATAAACAACCTCCATCCCTTACTCTCACTTGCAGAACGAGATCATCGTGGATCGTAAATCCCAAACAATTGCTTTCAGACGCGTATCAGTCGTCCAAGAACCCTTGATTGATGCACCTGGTCTTACGTTCCTGTTTGAGGTCAACAATATCCGGATTTTCTGTGGAGGTGCGGAGGTGGACACGCCTAAGTATCATAGACTGACATCCGGGGGGCAGGATCGAATTGGATTCCGGCAGATTCATTTTTGACTACGTGAGTGTCTCTTTTTGAGCTAACCTCGCTCCCACTTCATATCGAAAGCTGATATGCCCGCTTGCAGTATGACGCCCGATCGATACAGAAAGTGGCTTCAGCTCCTAGTAGACGGGAACCAGAATATGATTCGAGTGTGGGGTGGAGGGATTTATGAGGCTGATGCTTTCTATGATATTTGTGATGGTCAGTCCTTTTTATGGTTACCCATCTATAATTCCGTGCGTCTGAAATGAATTTTGACAGAACTAGGAAGTACGTTGTTGTCATCCGCTCTTCTCTAGATATTCCGGGATCTGACGGTGGTCCCCCTCAATAATTTGTTAGTCTTGGTGTGGCAAGATTTCATGTTTGGCTGCGGACAGGTGAGGTTCTCTTGGCTTGTAGGTGTCGATGATCGGCAGGAGTTCATTGAGTTGGATGTATCAGTACCCTGCATACGACAGCTTCTTGAAACTCGTGCAAGAGGAAGCAGAGCAAAATGTGAAGAGAATCCGCCATCATCCGTCTGTGGTGATCTTTGGTTCGCCCTCTTATACTAATACTTTTCGGGTTCATTTCCTTATGTTAACGACGTGATTTCATGTAGCTGGTAATAACGAAGGTACACTGGCACCGCCGTTTTTGATCCAATCCTGATTCTGATTTCGATTGTGTCGGGGAAAAACAGACTACCAAATCGCAGAATCCCTCAAACTCGAGCTAGACTACTCAGACGAGACTTCCGATTTCCGGAACACCAACTTTCCAGCTCGGTACATCTACGAACGGTTGTTACCATCCGTAGTGGAGAAGCACTCGAACATTCATTATCACCGTTCGTCTCCTTACTCTGGACAAGGTCAACCAACTACAGATCGGACACTTGGTGATTTACATCAATGTGAACTTTCGGAGTCCTAAATAAAACACTTCCAGACTCGTCGCTGATTTTCTGTTGTCGCATTGCTACGACGACTTTTTATAGGGAACGTATGGCATGGTACACAAGAGCCTTGGCATAATTGGGATATTCTTGCTGGTCGATTTGTCTCTGAGTTTGGAATGTGAGTGACTTTCAAGACCGGTAGGACCAGTGGAAGGTCTGACCACTCTTGACAGGGAAGCATACCCGAACATTCGTACTGTTGACCACTGGCTGGGTGGAGCCAAGGATGAAAGATATCCTCAATCACGGTATGGAACCATTCTGTGTCTGTTGCGGTATCTCAGCGTCCCTCGGCGCTTCTAGAACAAATAATAACCACAACAAGGCTTCTGGGTTCGAAAGACGGCTGGAGCTATACCTCGTTGAGAATTTCAAGCATACGTTTGATATGGATGAGTGGGTGGTTTTGGCGTGGTTCTATCGAGCAGAGTCTTGACTCAGAAACCTATTTCTCGTCTGCTTAGCTATGTATATCATACCCAAGTCATGCAAGCGGAAACTCTTGCATCCGCATACCGCCTGTGGCGTCGTAACTGGGCCGGTAAAGGGAAAGAATACACGGCCGGTGCTTTGGTTTGGCAGGTGTGTGGAAAGTTTTCTCCTTTCCATGCTTTTTTTTAAAACATGTTCGCTATTTATTAGATCAACGACTGCTGGCCAGTAACGTCGTGGGCAATCGTCGACTACTTCCTCCGTCCCAAACCAGCCTATTTTACTATCGCAAGAGAACTTCGCCCTTACACAGTAGGTACGACGAGGAAGGATAAAATAGACTATCCAGATGATCGTTCTGCTGCTAAATTTGCTATCGACACGGTGCTCGAGATTTGGGGGACCAATAGCACGCTGGAGAAAAAAGAAGTGGTCCTCGAAGTGATGTCTTTTGATTTGCATTCCGAATGGAAGGATGTGTGGTCGAAGTGAGTTGTGATTTTCGGTGGTTTTTGTCCTTTAATTTCGGGAGAACTCATCGACAATCTTCCCATTTTCCCACAAGGACCGTCACGTTATCACCAAACTCGAGTACGGAGCTGCACAGAGGAACACTCCCTGGCCAACCGACGAGATATAAGCAGAGTGAAATCCCGAAAGACATCGTTGTTTCTGCTCGGTTATTGGACAGTGACGGCACTACCGTTCTCGCCCGATATTCCAATTGGTACGCGATTTGTTCCCTCACTCTCGGTCTATAGGCGTTTAGAGCAACCACCCCCGCACGTTTTTCAACAGGCCGGAACCTTTCAAATTCATCAAGTTCCCGTCGGTCAAGGAGGTGGATCTCAAGGCCGAGGTTTCTACAGACGGTGAATCGGTTGTTCTTTCTTCCAAAAGGCCTGTGAAAGGGATAGTATTAGATGTCGAGGGCGACGAAGAGGTCGCTTGGAGCGATCAAGCCATCGATCTCGCGCCTGGGGATCCACAGACAATCAGGGCTTTGGGTTTGAAAGGACGGGCAGTCAAAGTCAGATACCTCGGAGATGAGGTGAATTAAATTAAGTAGGTTAATAAGAGGGGTGATTCTATGTATAGCGTAGAAAAACGAGAATGCTTAATTGGTACATACATGCAATAGAAGAAAGAGACAGAGATGTGTATGCAATTGGCAGGGGCTTGTCATTTGGTGTCATGAAAAACATGGTGGACCGAGCTTTGCGAGAGATAAACATGACATGAAATGAAGAGAGAAACAGCACGGAAGCAGGGCCTCAGGTCCTAGCTTCCGAGGTTTTGTTAAGGGTAATTGAATGTTTCGTCTACATGATACTACAACGGCTTTGCTGGGGCTCCCCGGTCTGGCTATTGGGTGCACGTTTTTCGATTTCTGCCAAACAGTTTTCGAAAACCTTGCCTAAAGTTATGGAGGGTGTCCGTCATGATGAAGAGTGTCGAAAGAATTACAACAGCACGCACCGACGTTGAGATTAGTCTTCGCGCTAGTCTCTACAAAAGCAGCCTGATGACTCTGCGCCAGCTTCTCGCCCTCTTGCGTTGTGACTTGTCTACTGTGGAGAACACTCAGCGGGCGGCCGAAAAATAAAATCTCTGTAGACATACCTCGAATCCAAATCTACCTTGGAGCCCACGACAACACAAGGAATGTCTGTAACACCACAGAAGTCTATTATCTTGTCATATACCACTTGAATCATGTCGAAAGAGCTGCGCGATGTGACCGAATAAACGAGAACATAGCCATGGATTCCGATAGCATGTTTAGAGTTGAAGATGGAAAATTCATCCTATACCAAACATTCGAGGGGTTCGTCGGTGATTCAGGCATAGCGCAAGATCCGGGAAAACCAACGAAAACCCACCTGTCCCGCCGTATCAATCACTTCGCAATCATATTCAGCACCTCGATATTTGACGGTCTTTGCAAACGTGCTCTCAATAGTTGGGTAATAAGATTCGACGAATTGGTTGTCAATGAACTGGATAACGAGAGAGGATTTGCCTGGGATGCGGAGGTAATGTGAGCATGAAAAGGTAATATTAGATGACGTAGTAAAGCGTTGTTTCACCGACTGAACGAGAGCCTAACACTGCAATCTTTCTCTTCTTGAGGTTCTCGGGGGGTGCCATAGCGAGTAGACTGGACAGGGAACGACGATGGAAGCTAGAGATAAGTGAAGTAATAAATGAGAGGCTCGAGGCGGTACGGTCATGACGCCGTTGAACTAACCTTTTTCTCTTGGTTTTCCTTGAATATTCAGGGAACTAGAGAAGAGAAATCTAGCTGAGGGCAGCTAGATATAAATAATGGGAAATTGGATTAAAAACGAGGGCATGAAGCATCCACAGGGAGTATAATTGACCAGCACAAATTCTGACCTCTACCATAATAACAAATATGTAATACTTCCTTCCGTGCTTGGAGGACCTGGTGACATAGAATCGGTCCGCGCCTCAAGGCACACCAACCCAAGTTCCCTCAAACATCCACTCAAAGTCGACTTTCACGAGACTGTATTTGACATTTATACGTAAAACCTGATTGGCCACGGATACAGTTTCAAAACGAGTACACAGTGATAATATCCGCTTCATCTCCCTGTAGGTCATGTAGTGAAACAGCGTAGCACCAGGTAGTAACAACTCACCGAAACCACTAGCAAGGCATCTTCGCTCATCATCAGAGAAGAAGGTGAGAGATCCAGAAGTTGGCCTGAAATGGCGCAACGTGGTTTTTCGACATGTTTTAGATCCGATGAACGTTGCAAATCTTCCCGTTGTCGCTCGAGAAGCGGGTTGAGATCGTAAATATCGAAACTAGCTCCCCGTGGTGAAAGCGTATCTTGATTGAGGACTGCGGCTCGAAGTCCGTGGATATAGCAGACCCAGATATCCGAGAAAACGAAGGGAAGGAGCCTTGTGCCAGGTCCCCAGCTGTTCCATGTCACTACAGAAGTAATCGTGTTCGTCCTAGCTTTCTCTACATGGGGGAGTAATATAGAAAGCGGGACAAAAATCACCACGTCTGAATTATTTTCATCCCACACTCGACAGCCCACACCGAACAGTGCGTCATGTCGAGACACGGTGAAAGGTACTTGGGAGTGGTTTGGTGGATACACAGAAGTAGGTAATGACTCTGAGTGAATGTAAACTTCAGCCCGGTTATAAAAGCTGGGTAGTTCGAATTCTACAGCCGGATGGGGATCGACCAAGTCCACCACGACCAAATGGCTGTACCAACCTTCTTTATTTATCTGTGGGTAGAGAATTAGATGTTCTGTAAGGAATGCGAAGCAGTCCACATCCGATATGCGCTGTTATTGTGAGACAATATTACTTTGAGAAAGTGACGTCGCCTCACTCGAACACAACTTCCTGTCTCCCAGTTCCATACACTGAGCTGAGATTCATCCGTATCTGTTGCGGAACACTTTATTCCGACATGGGATCCAAACGGGCGGATGTCGTACTCCCAGTCAACATTTTCATTTGAATCTTGAGTGCAAAGTGTCGGTATGTGGGCGCGTGGATGGGGCGCCCCATTGTCTAGGTCTAGAAAATGCGCGTCGATCGATGATTGACTCCTACGTTTTGACTGTTTGAGTAGTATCTTTGAACGGGGCAAAAGTTCGTACCCAATCATCCGTTTGGTCAACACAACGAGAAGGTTCTTTGAAGGATCGATGCTAAAATCTTCGACCGGTCTGAGCTTATCTAAACGGAAGCTCCATTCCTTTCTCTCTATACCGCGATAACGAGAAGGGAGTCGGATGAATCTGATGAAGTTATCAGGATATCCAAATGCCAGGACACCTCCAGCGAGTTCCCAGGAGTGCACGGAATCAAGATTATATTTTTCTGTGGTACTCCAGGTAAAGGTTCTCCAAGCTTTCTGATGTTGTTCAAGGCGCATAAGACGAGCGAGAGCGCCAGCGGAGTATTCGGGATTTTGTTCAAGGTTTGATAAAGCCAGACCGACTTTGTAGTCGTAAATGTGGGACTCTTTGGCAAGTAGATAGAGTTGTCGGCAAACCTGTTGGGGAGAAGTTATCCAAGTTCGAATAGGAGCTATGACTACTCACTTTTGTGCAGCAAACAAGGCTATTAACGTCCAGTTCTTCTAGGATTAGGCAAAGAATTTCGTTAGGAAGTCCGATAGCGTTCATCGTTAGGGTTAGAATGGCGTGGCGTAGGGCACTGGAGCACTGGAGGTGGTGAGCGATCACGTGATGTTGGATTGCTCGCGTGGAAATTTTTAAACCTCGTCTCTTGAACTCAAACAGTGGCAACACTCTTCAAAATGTCCTCCAACAACACCCCAAACGATTCACCCATTCAGCCCCTCCACAACCCAGAATTCGCAGCTCACGTCGTCGTGCCTCAAGCACCGCTAGGCAACGTAGTCAACGCACCTGGGATGGGCGCAAAAGCACTACTCGCGAAGAAGATGGCAAAGTCACAGTGCGTTCTCTTGCTTTTAGTGACCTAACACTAACGATACGTCTGTTGTTTTAGCAACCCAACCTATGTTTCACCGACAGATAATATGATGACGCCGTGTACACAGAAACTGTCTGCGGCCAAGAAGAAGCATTTCTCCAAGTGAGCCCCATGGCCGTGAATTCATGGTGTATAACAAGAACTCAATCTTTTATCCAGGACCGCAAAGCCCGTGCAGCTTTTCGTCCAGCGAGAGCAGAACATCAGTGACTCAGAAGACTCCCCGAACGCTGCCCCTGCTGAAGCCGACAAGGGTTGCAATCCGACGACTCTTGAACACGACGATGAAAACCCTTTCTAGCGGCTATCAATAGGTCCATTTCCCCATACATGTACTATTCTCGCTATAGCAGGCTAGCTCCCGCTCGCTACCATTTATGGACCAAGTGTCCTTGTTCTCCGTTCGTTATTCTTTCTTCCATAGATTTCGGCTGTAATTGTACCCCGCCACTGGCACTCACGAATTTCATGACTGGTCGGATGTACTGTATTGTTTGCTACGCATTGGCGCTTACGCGTACGCCGCCATCACATTTGAACGCGTCATTTGGGTAACAAAGAATATTGAACCATGACTACCATCGATTTTGGCGAGGTCAACGTTGCTCGTCTTCTCCAGCAATTAGCCGACGAGGTGATATTACCAGAAGAGTTCACGAATTCGGTTTTCGGTTATCTCGAATTATCCGCGGGTCCAGGTCAACTTTCGCAGAGGTAGGTAAACCAGTAGCACATTGCTTGCCTTGTTTGACAGTGTCCCTCACTCTAGTCAGAAGGAAGAAGTTATGGAAGCTTTGTTTAGACTGGAAGAAAAGGACATTGTTGCCCTCGGACATCAAGGTCGATTGACTCTCTTGTCTCGGTTCTATGTCAAAATTCACTTCCGTTGCATTATAGAATCTGTTTGTCCTGTATGTTTCACGTCTCTCCTAGCCTTGTTAGCAGAGGAGGAAACCGCCACTGCCATGGACTCGCCTGCACACCCCGTTGAGGAGCTTGGTGTCACTCGATTATCGCAACCATGGCAATGTGGTCATATTTTCTGTAGAAGAGAGTTGCGTTACATTTTCACTATTTCGTTACAACCGACTAACCCTTCCCTTTATTTCTAGTATCAGAAGATGGGTGATGGACGGGGTAAGAATGCCGTTCGATCCTCCCCCATCCCTAATCGCTAACACAATACGTTTCCGCATAGCACGATTCATGTCCAACCTGTAGGAGAAAGCTGGTAAAGACATCCGACGAATCAGGTCCGGGAACGAATGCCACCCCCGTCGATAACACCGCCGGGGATGCATATGATTCTGCCACCCAACTTCGCAACATACTCGAACATCTTGAACGTAGTATTATTGGGGACGGAGGTGGGGCATTCATCTCAGATATCAGTTCCACAAACCGAAATAGTTCCCGTCCAACTGATCTATCCAATGAATACTCTGCTATGTACTCCTAGAGTCCTTGTGCAAACGTTTGGGAAGGGTAGAATATATAAATGTCGGCTGTGCGACGGCAGTATACTAGGGTCGTTTCGAATATCCAACAAGATACCGAACTAGAAGGGAGGTTAATCATATAGGGAGAGGGTGAGATAATGCCAGAGCAGAGAGTATCGTATCGTCAACGAAAAAAAAAAAAAAGAGAAAGGCAAGAAGATATTGTCCGTTTCGCAACAGTGATAGACTCTTCTTTAATTTCTCCTGCAGCACCTGAAAAGGTTTCGCTTGAAGAAGTAAAAGAGGCACTGTAGGGAGACAAAGCTATCAGTTGGCGGACGCCATGGCCATTATAACGTGTACTCACTCCCAAAAACCGAACGAAGGCCAGCCCAAAGGTCGAGAACAGGATGATATTGAAATAGGTGCTCTGTTTTGCTGCAAGTGCTTTTGCATCGTCTCCAGGGTGCGTGCTCGGCAATCCGTTCAAGTTTTCAATAGCAACGGAGAGAACGGCATTGGAAAACATCCAAAGAGCTACAAGACGTGTACGGAAGGTCTTGTTTTGGTCGTCCATTGTTGGTTTTTCGATAACCTCTTTCGTTTCAACCTTGGTGACGGCGCGCGTAACTGTCTCCTTGAAGGCGGCATCAACGTCCTCTTGCACCTTCATGGTGTCCTCGACGACCGCATCGGCATCTTTCGACTTGTTTGACGAGACGGAAGGGAGTGCGTCAGCTTTATCACTACCCTTGGTACCCCAGGATACGTCGTGGAGATTACAGAAAGCATAGACATTCAAAACGTTCGTGAAACTTGGGGCGAGCAAGAGGTATTGTAGGAAGCTCGAGAACATATGCCAAGGATCGCGCTAGAGGACATTCTTTAGTTACATGACAGTCAGGCTAGAGAAACGAACTTACGTAGAGGAAGGAGGCGATGATGTAGATACCATATGTCGAGAACATCGCCGCCAGTAGAGCACCGACTGGACCTTTGAAGATGGTATCAACAACACTTTGGTTTTGGGCGATCAAGTTGGGGATGTTCTGAGAACAATCAGTCTATTACTTCGAAGAATCCACCCAAAATAATGCTCACAATAAGAGCCTGGATCGTCAACCAGAAAGAGCAAATGAGAAGGTAGAGAGAAAGGATAGCATATACCCTGGTTCAGATGCGTCAGCTATCAGTCAGCCAATATGAAAACTACAAGTCGTACCATAGAGTTACAGCGTATGCCGCTCGTTCACCTTTTGGCCGGTTACCGAGAGCAAGGATGAACTGGAGCACGAGGAAAGTCAAGTATAGCCATTTGAAACCGAGATTGACCCAATGAGTCTAGTGAGCGACATCAGCAACAGAAGGCACAGAAGATAATCTCGCACTTACGACAGTAGCAGTGCCGAAGATGATGATGGGTTTATCATCTATGTTGGGAAGCAGGTCGATGATGATACTGAAAGTGAGCCAGAGATTGGCTAAGGCAAACCAAGAGAAGACGAGAGAGAAGATGTTGTACTACAAAAGTGTCAATGTCTATCAGTGCTGGCGCAACTGAATAAACTCACAAGAGCTTGAATATGAAAGAAGAACATCCGAATGATGCCATGGCCAGACCGATACAATTTGAAGAAGTTGGCGATGGCGTACTGCGAGCACCGAAGTGAGTTTTAGTCACAATGGAGAAGGAAATATAATGGCATACCACTGAAGCAGCAAATGAGCCGTTCAACCAACGACGACGTTGGCCAATGAGTTCGGCGGCAGCCTCGGGAACATCAGTTTCGGCTTTGCTGGGTTTCACATAGGTCAATGTCCACCGATCGTTGGCTTTCGCGACAAGTTCGAAACAAAGAATACGATCCTCGGCCAAAAACATGTTCTTTGTGAAAATGTTCATGCCATGAATACCTTTTGCCCCTAGTCGGTCTGCCAACGAGTGGTCACCGTGGAAATACTGATCCAAGGGACGACCAAGTATTGCCCGATAACGATAAGCAGAGAATGCACCAGGTAAAACGGAAACGTAACCGAAGCTACTTTCCAAGGGTTTGTCTGTGCACGAAGTCAGCGGGGAAGACGATGGCCCAAGGAATACACTTACCGAGAATGTTAGACATCTTGTATTCGAAGTTCTGGGCGGCTACTAAAGGGTTCAACAATTTTTTCCCTCCCTTGATCATCGCATGGATTTCACCTAGAAAACAATCAACACGATCCTAGATAAATTGAAAATCTACTAACCACAACATCCACCGAGATGAGGGTCATTATAAAATGCTTCCCAGAGGTAATAGATCGACTTGTGGCCAGGTTTCGTCCCAGCATCAATGAGGACACAGACCTCGGGCTAGTCATCTTCGTTAGCAACCCGCAGAAGATAGACAGAGAGCGTCATACGTTGAGCATCCTACCGATAGCATTGAAGAGCCAACGGTGAGAATTAATCTTTTTCTGGTTTTGGGCCTTGAGAACGAAGATGATCTGCACCGGGACCAAGTTATTTGGGTCGTTGGCTTGAGGGAGCACCAGCTGAGGAGTTGCATCGACCGAGAGCTGGGTAGTGTACTACATATAATGTTAGTAAAAAGGAAGATGACTGGATGATTTGGCTGTTTTACCTCAAAAATGTGTGCAACGGTATCTTTTCCGTCTACCTGCTTTTTCATGACACCATCTTGATAAACGCCGACGGTGGCCAAGATATCCAATACACTCTTATCCATGGGCTCCAAACCATCGACAATCAATGCAACAGTGATTCGTTGCCAACCTGGTTTACCTTCTTCGGCCTGTCGGCGCCAGTATTTGGATTGCTTGGTTTTGCAAATGTCACGAATGTTCAACATGACACCGTGTAAAGTCCTCGCGTAGAGCGTCTTATCTTCGTTATAGGAAGTAACCGCGATGAGAAGCTCTGTCTCGCGATTGTACATTTTGGTTCGGAGTGAGTAACCGTTGGCCTCATTGAATTCATCAGGGTCAACGGTGGCAGCAGTGTATCGCATGTGTCTACACAAAAACGTAAGCAACAGGAGTGAATGATTACAAGCTTACTGACTCACGAAAATTCGGTGGATGAGGTCGCAGTATATTTAGCTTCTATTGCGCTAAGAATGGGTGTGGGCACGGCATACTCAGCAATAAAGTTTCCTTTCGTCAACCTGACTTTGCGCGTAACACCTCGTTTGATGGTTTGTCGTCGGCGCCAAGCACTCTCAACACCATTTGTGGATGTCGACATTACTGACATTGGGCGGCTGCCACCAGCGTAAGGGTCGCCATAGGCATTAGGATCGACAGGCCTTAGAGTGAGAACGTGAGATTAGAAGGATTTCGATTAGAATCAAGCAGAGAACGATAACCTACCCAGGGGGATAGAAACCGCCAGCAAAACCACCACCTGTCAACGGTTGCTTCTCCACGTACTCTTCATCGTCGTACTGTTCGCGAGCTCCGAATTCACGTGGCAGAGAGGCCGTGCTCTCATACGCACGAGGCAATGATGCCTGCGATGGATAGGGATGGGCTGGCTCTGAGAACTGTGTCTGACGAGGACGGTCTGCGAAAGGGTCGCCATAAGGCTCGCCGCCAGTCAAGGTGTTACTACTGCCCGTGTGTGATGACACGGAGGCGGGAGGGCGGTTAGCCATTATGGAGAAAAGGGAAAAATAGTTAAGAGAGCGGCGTCGAGAAAGGTGTACAACGACGTGAACGACGAGAAAAAAAAGGGAAGTAAAGTGGAGTGGTTGAGGGAAGGGAAAGAGGGTCGTTTAAAGAAAATTGAGGCAATGAGAACTGAATGATTACAGCACGCGATGGCACAGCATTCAGTACCCCGAATACCCCTTCGCAGTCAACTCAGCTTGCCCCAGCCACAAGCGGCTTTTTAACGACACAGGAGGGGAGAAAACACAGCTACGAGCCCGAAATCTATTTTCTGCTTGACCTTTGTCGGTGTTCCAAGCGAACTTCCGGGAGAACTTTTATGCTCACCGGTCGCTTTCTCATGGCTCCTCCCCTTATAACAGATCAGCAACTGTCGATTACTTCAAACTGAACCATGCCTCCCGCGGTCATCCTCTATCGGTGAGCACTTTCACATTTCTCTCTATCACTCACCCATCTACATTCCTTTCAAAGTTACGACGGTTCACCGTTCAGCGAGAAAGTTGATCATGTCTTGTTACTCAAGTCTGTACCCCATCAGACCGTTCATGTGAGTATCTTTTGTAGAGCGCTCAGAAGATCGCGACAAGCCCGACAATCGACCCCGCTGTGTATAGGTTTCACGAGTTTTACCTCGCCCTGAGATCACAGAATTGTTGGGTTTGAATTATCGTCGGATTCCAATCCTAGCGATCGACAATGATATATACTGCGATACGAGGTGCGCCTCCGATCCTTTTCAAAACTCTTTCGCTGCTAGCTAAATAAAGAGAATTGATAGTCTCATCATTCCTGCCTTGGAACGTCGCTTTCGTCCCTCTACTGGCAGTTACGGTACCATCTTTCCTCCGAAGAAACATGGTGGTAGCGCAGACACCGGTTTATTGAAAGCCTTCGCGAAACATTACGCCGATTTTACCCTGTTTCCCCTTGCACCCGCTTTCATTGCGTGGGACAAAATTCCCAAATCTTTTATTGAAGACCGGTCATCGGTACGTTTAGTCTGTTCTCGCACCCGATACAACAAATAGTTCAGGCTGGTTTTTGATCAGCTGCGTGGTCACCCAATTGACGTCGAAGGAATAATTGCATCCCGGGGGAAAAATTTGAGCACCCTGTCTGCGCAGCTGGTGAGTGACCTTGAGCGACTGAAATTTGACCAATGACCAGATTTCCCACGCCTCTAGGCTCTTATTGACGAACAATTGAAAGACGGGCGCGAGTGGTTGTTCGACACAGAGTTGCCCAGTCTAGCGGATGTGGCTGTTCATTTTGTCTTCAACTGGTTGCAGTCCCTTCCTAATGCCCGTCCACTTTTCAATGAAATCAAATATCCAAACGCTTTGGAGGTAGGAGAGCACCTTTCAATCGTTTATGTTTCACTGAGATTTCTGTAAAGTGGCTCTCGAGGCTATCTCAAACTTTGGCTAAGGCCAAAGCAGAGTACCAGCCTCAGCGTATCAACGGCACCGATGCAGCGAAATCAATTGCTTCTGCTCCTTTTGAGCCCTACCATGTCGTCGGGTTTGATCCTCTCGAAGCCGAGAGGTTAGGAGTGGAGGCAGGACAGACTGTCGTTATAATCGCAGACGACACGCGTAAGCGTAACCCCAAAACAATTTCGTTTGGCATCCGCTAACCAGGTCACATTCTCAGCCAAGCTGCGCCCAACGGCCGGAAAGTTGGTGTCGTTGAACGACGAAGAGTACTGCATCGAAGTGAAAGGAACATCGGGGTTATTTCGTGCCCATTTTCCTCGGATCGGATACACTGCTCGACCCGATACCGATGCTGGTCTAAGCAAGTTGTGATCAGGAAAAGCACTGCGCCGAAGATCGAATTGGAAACCATTGTATTAATACTGATTGTAGGGATCTAAATGGGTCGATTCGAGACCTGGAGGCGTCAGTCCCCCCTCATGTCAACAAGCCTAAATGAGGAACTCGATGTAAATTTGAACCTCAAATTTATGCTGCCAACCCAGCTTATGGCAATGCTTGCAAGATGACCAGGGATCGTGAGAATTAGCGGGCTGATTTTGACAAGGTCGTTAACGCTGTTGGGTCATCGCGCAATTCATTAGACTGGCTGACTACGATATAAACCAAGTACGTAATTCTTGGATACACTCGTTTCGAGAGAAAGAGAGAAAGCGAACAGTAAGTAAGAGAGAAAAAACTGGAAAGTGCAAGTTTGGAGTCTAATAAAATAGGAAGATGGGCAAGCATAAGTCCAAGTATAAAGAAGATGATCAGGTAATCTTCGGTAAACGTTGGTTGACCCGCATAGGACTGATCAGTAACCATATTCACCGCAAATTCTCCCCGCGAGCCTGATTGCTGAGGTGGAGGAAGAGAACCTCAGTAATAGCGCAACCAATGCAATGGCCCTCGTATCGCCGCAGTTCCGCTCTTCAGAAATTTGTCCACGCTTGCTTTTCCATCTTTTGAACTGGCTGTTGCGCATTCAAGTTTATCAAATCGAAATGTCACAGAGAAACGCGTACTGTCACACTGTGACCATCACCCTTTCGATTATTCCATTTCTGCCAAGTATCTCCTCACTAAGAAGCAAACGTGTATACGGTTCTCCGTCGTTTCTTTTTGGTCTTCTCAGATGAACAATCGCGCTCTAACATCTAAAGCAACAGCGCTCTTGTAAAAGAGGGTAGGATACTAGTCACTTACCAAGCAACGTTAGTTGTGAAGAGAGAAATGTGTGAGAGAGTAGCTG